>JAQQTP010000051.1:1200000-1680000 GCA_029884605.1 Ormosia emarginata
GAAAATGGAAGATTTAGGAAAAACTTCCAACATGAAAGTTCTTTAGAAATGCATGGAGATTCAAGATCTATGGTCATTTAAAATTATTGAAGCTTGGAAGAGGATTTTTGAGTGGTTGGCCGAATCCATGGGGAAAAGAAAAAGGAGAGAAATTTGGTTGCTTGATCTTGGTTCTTTGGAGAAAAGGATATAGAAGAGAACAAGTGAAATAAAAGGAATGGAAATTGTCCTCCATTAGGAGCTATGGCCGTAGAACACAAGAAGAGAAAAAGGGATAAGAGCTTGTTGCTATTTGGAGAATTTTGGAGAAAGAGGAAAGTCTTGACCGTAACCCACCTTGAGAGAAAGTGAGAAATATTTTTGGCTTTGTTTTCTCCTATTGCATGGTCGTAAATGCATAGGAGTAAGGATGAAGTGAATTGTTGAATATTGCCTTCCTAAAGGCATTCAATTGCCGTAGAAGCTAAACAAGAGAGCCACCAAAATTGACTTGATGTTAGGATATTAAATTAGCTTTATTTTTCCTTTGTGAAAAACTTGGAGAGCAAGAATGATTGGAAACATTTAAAATTGTTTCTTTCACTCATGCATTGCCGTAGAAGCACATGCATAAAGCCACAAAACTTGACTTGGTCTTACTTGGTTAATTAGATGAAAGATAGGAATAATTGCATGGTAATATTGCTTCACCAAAGCTTGGCTTTGCCGTAGAGTGAAACCAAAGAAAAGAATCAATGTTGACTAGTCTTTATCTCATTTAACTTTGGCTTTCTACGTGAATTCACTTGGTGAATTAGCTATTGGAGCCAATTTCTCTTCTCCTTCACCGTAGCTACATATAAATTCAAGAAGCCCAATATTTGTTTAAAAGCTTGCTTTCTATTGGTTCTTAAAAATTCAAGCCATTAATCTTGACCAATTTCTATTGGTTAAATATTTACTAACTTGATTCTTGTTGGTTGCTATTTTTGTTGATCAATTTCTATTGGTGCACACTATATATATATATTTTTTAATAGTATACTTTAACCAACGAACAATATTTATTATTTATAAAGTCAAGTATCTATTATCCAATGGATAATAAAATACACATAGATTTTTATTTTATACTCACAGAGTAGTGTTTATTATTGATCATTTTTTTCTACTGATTACCCTTGATAAGTCATAAAGCGAGTCATCAAAGAGAAATTTCTAGAACATGTGACTCACTACGATGAGTCAGTATGATGAGTCATCGTGGAATTTTCTAGAACGGGTGAGTCAACATGGCGAGTCAGCGTAGATATTTTCTAGAGCGCAGATGAGTCGGCATGGCGAGTCATCGGTGAGTCATCGCGCGCATCATTGGGCGTGTCGGCATGGCGAGTCGACATCTTTGAGTCATCGAGAAGTTTCGGGCGGCGAGTCATCATGGTGAGTCACGGTGAGTCACCACTTCGGAACCTTCTAGAAGCTGCCGAGTCATGATCTTTGAGGTGTCACGCCACGTGTCTTCGTCCTATTGGCCCGTTGCGATGAGTCATAGCCACCAATTTTGACCAGCTCCTCATTGGTCCGCGTGTACAGCACTTGATGACTAAACATGGGTCCCGCAAAATATTTCTGGGTCCGTTGTCACTTATTTGTAATGACTAATAAAATAATATTATAATAATATAAAATTATTTTATTTGTGATTAAATCTTAAAAATTAAAAGATTAATTTTAGGCTCATTCAGAATTGGGTTTAGTAAGATCCCCGCCTCTGAATAATTAAAAACAGATTTTCCGGTCCAAAAAATATTATTTTCCTACCCCGGAGCAAATCACACAAAAAGTCTAAATAAAATCACAGACAGTAATATTGAGCACTGTATCAAGTAGAAAATAATTAAAAACAGCAAAAACATCAAAAACAGCATATTCGGGACGTAATGGTCATTTTTTTATTTTTTCTCACAATGTAGCTAATCATCCAAAACGTTCAAATAAAATATCCAGCAGTATTATATAGCTGTATATTATACAAAAAAATTTAAAACAGTAATTTGATAAAAAATTTTATTTTACTGTATCGAAACAAATTATGTAAAACGACCAAATAAAATAACAAACAGTATTATTTTTCTGTATTTCATACAGAAAAACAAGAAACAGTAAAACAGGGACACAACGGTCTTTTACCCAAAAGTTGGGGTGTTACAACTCTCCCCTCCTAAAAAGAATTTCGCCCCCGAAATTCGTAGCAGTCTCTGATCAATCATGGATACTACTCTTCCATCTTGTCTTTTAGTTCCCACGTTGCATATCCGTTTACGCCATTCCAGGTTACCTCGATAAACGAAAACTCCTTGCATCGCGTAAAACGATTCCTCATGATTTCGAGAATAGATCAGAATGTCGTTAATAAAGATAATGACAATTCTGTCTAAATAAAGACGAAAGATACTATCCACTACGCTTCCGCTGCGTCACTCTGATCAGTACCACTTGAAATTATCCCTGCCTTCGTACCGTTTCATTCTTCTGATTTTGCTTTTAGCTGGAAGTGCCTCACAATTCAAGTTCTCTTTTTCAACAATACTGTATCTGATACTTGTGACATAATTTTGACTAAAAATATCCCTTCTTTTGCAATTGCAATACATAAAAGGACATTATAAAAATTTAGAAAGAGAAGGTAGAGAAACTATCTGAATTGTTACCAGACATGTCCAACAAAGAATCTGACATTGTTCGATTTTTAAGAATGAGTTTTCTGGGACACCAAAGTTTTACTGAAATAATTTACAGGATATGATTAAAAATAACCAATCCATGTATAAGATCACATCTATCTCATAAAAGAGGTAGACAGTTTAGATTAACAGAAAAGATTGTTTAAGGAACTGGATAATAACAATGGATTTGGTAACAAAAGTAGAAATAAAGAAGGCAAAAGATAACGAAGATTACTGATAGCTCTAATCAACTCAAATAGTCAATTAGTCATAAAAGAATGAGTTAAACTAAAAGTACATTTCCGCATATTTCGCAATTGCGGCATAAGAAAGATATTATGAAGGCATAGAAATAAGAGATGATAGAAAGAGATGATAGAATCAGCCATACCACCGAACCTATCAAATAGAGAAATTGATATGGTCCAATAAATTTAGAAGTGAACTTTTTAAGTTGAACAATTTGACCAACTGGTCTAACAAAGTATGGATGGTCTGAAAAATACCTAATCCACATTTTTAGATCACGTCTGTTTTGAGAAAGAAGCATACAAATTGAATCAACAGAAAAGATTCAATTATTTAACAGGCTTAGAATGGTTTAAGCAACTCAAGTCTTCAACCACACGTTTTAGCAATAGAAATAGAAACAACCAGGTCAAAAGAAAATGAAAACACAAATAATTCTAATTGACCCACACAATATATGCCATAAAGAAATAGGTTACCCTCGGAATTATACAGTATGGTTAAAGGATCACATTTTTGTGACACAATCTCCTTTGTTTAGGTCCTCAGTCTAAGACGCTTTTACTCCACTTGAAGAATCGTTGCTCCATTCTACTTAAGATGTCGAAGCACGTACGTTACTAACAAATGACTTCGTCTTTAGCGAGATACACTATTCAGCAAAACGTCCGGGCATCCTACACTTTAAAACAGATGATTTTCCTTTGATTGTACAGTCCCTTGTTAGATGATCTTCCCCGCACTTCTGACATTTTGGTGCAGATGTCACAGTTTAACCAAACCTGCTACCGCTAGTTCTTCCTCCACAAGATTGTTGTTGTTGTTGACTTCCCGATGATCGCGAATATGTTTTTCCACTGGATTTACTTGGCCTTACGATTTCTCCTCCTTCAGAACCAATACGGTCTAACGTTACGAAATTTCGTATTCTAAGATTTATTCTGACTTTGTCCGATCCTAAACCTCGGCTATCGTTCCTTGCTACCGAGCAATTCTCTAATCATGTTGCACTGTTCCTTCAACTATTCTTTGCCTTGCTTTCATCACATCCTGCTTCCTCATGTGCACGTTTACCACGAATCATCGTCTTTCATCAAAAATAGATGAATCATAATACGATGGATACCAAAGTAACCATTTCAAAGAAACATTGTCTCCTTTCGGAGTCCAAACACAGAGAGTCACACAACAAAAACAAGACAGACCTAACCACAACCCCAAAAAGACTCTAACCGTGCTCTGATACCAACTAATGTAACACCCTCCATAGAGCGTCACATTTTAAATAAAACATAAAACCAAATGAAATCATTTTATAAAAGCTTTGAGTTTTAAAAGATAAATTTTAAAATATCTTTTTGCGGAAATATAAACTTACCAAAAATTATAAGTAAAACAGAAATTAGATTGAATTAATTAATACACATATTATATATGTTACAAAATATCCAACAACAAATTAAAACATATCCTTTACAGACTCAGAGAAACAGTAGCAAACCCAAAGATGGGTACTACTAATAGCACAGTAACAACACTAACGAGAAAACCCGACCTACATGTTCCATTTCTCCACCAAACTGCATCCTGTTGAAACTTGGAAGATTACACCTTGACGCCGTCATCGTCTTCAGAACATAGCCTCCAGTAGGTCTAAGAAACTTCCTTCATCTACTATACGAATTTAACAATACAAACACAACAAGCAATACAGTAAAGAGGTGAGATCCCCTTTCACCAATACCAGTACGGTAGCAAAGAATTATACGAATGACAAAGTCATTCCATACACACAGATATCACTAATACCATCATGTTATCAATTTATAAATAAATCAAATAAGCATATAATAAATAACAACATAGAATATCATGAATAAAAAAAATATAAGAAATAACCACATATAAGATCATAGATAAAAAAAAAAAAAAAAAAAAATATGACATATAAAATCATAGGCACAAAGATAATAACAACATATAATCATAAGATCACATATAAAAGATCATAGATAAAAGATCATAGTTAAAAGATAATAAAGTACAAAGATATAAACATATGCAATATGACACAATCCTACTCCATGGAGCTAAAAACAAACAGACATCAGAGAGCGAATGATCCTCAAAATCTATTAGTACCACGGCTGCCCAACCAAACTATTGCTTCATTGTCACACGTTGCGTCTATAGCCCCACGTCACATGGAATCCACCATCCAAGGCGTGGTGTAGTTCACGGTCTCACGTTGTGGCACTACAGGCAATGTACTATTAGACTTTACAAGATCTCGATTAAACATAGTGTGTGTCGAGTCCACTAGTGTGTTGTCATTTACCACGGCCCAGAAGAGCAACCAACTGTCCACATATGGATTTATGCACACTAATGCCTCCAAGTCCATTCAAAATCGAACCACACTACGCTTATCGCACCGACAATACGATGTGATTCACCTCGTCAATCAATCCACCAAAAATTGGCATTAACAGTAAGTCCCACCGGACAAATACTGTTCCAAAGCCTATACGGGTTCACCTCATAGCCCGACAGTAAAAAAAAAATATACAGAAAGCCTGTACGGGTTCACCTCATAGCCCGACAGAGAAAAATATACAGAAAGCCTGTACGGGTTCACCTCATAGTCCGACAAAGAAAAAATATGAGAATATATAGTTTTGGTCAATCGCGTAGAAATTTTATCGCGTTTTCACAATCTCGTCATTTTTATAAACGTTTTTAAATCACGTAAATTTATTTTACTGTTTTTAAAATCGCGTAGAGTTTTTAATACGTTTTCTCAATCGCGTAAGATTTTTAAATTATTTTCTTGTCCGAATTCCTTAAAAACACTGTTTAAAACAAACAGAAATAATATTTAATACATTTAAACTACGTAGAATATTTTTCATACCGTATACTGTCTTTTGGACATCTTTTCTATCTTATTTGTCCGTTTTTAATATAAATTGACAATATTATGTTTAGAAAAATTATAATAATGATTTTCTAGGTTCTTGTCAAAAATCCTTTTTATTTTTATTACAACCAATAAATTACACTTTTGAAAATTACTAACGTGCTTCAAAACACAAGGTGAGCTATCGTTAGAAATTTTACAAAGCTCTTGTATTTCTTCTAACAAGTAAAAATCATTAGCTTAAACTTCTTAAACTTAATTCTAATCAATTTATTTCTTCAAAACTCATTGTAATAAAATCCTTTTGGCATTTATTACTTAAACTTAGTTGAAAACAATTCTATAAATCAAAAAGATTTAAATTTGGCATTTTGGCCGAAAATCATTCTATGCTTTATAATTCATTCCTAATTATTTCCATACATTTAATCTCTTATAAAACTCTTAATCTAATTTATTTTTATTAAATTATCTAGTCCATAATTAGAAAATAAATTTGGATTAAAAGTATGTGGCATGTTGGCCAATTTTAACAAAGTCCTTGCATTTGATCTTTAAATTATTTTTCATCTTTTAAATCAATGTCAAATTCATTGTATTCATTAAATCATTGTTTTAGAAAATGGTTTTAGAAATCAAAACATTTAACTTAGGCATGTTGGCCGAAATACCTAATTTCATTCTTGGATCCATAAATTCATTTTTCTTACTTTAAATCAATTTGTAACTTGTCAATTTTCCTAGGTTAATTAAATCACACTTTTAGAAAATTGATGAGAATATTTTGGTCCCCCTTTTATATTAAGGCCGTAAGCCTTGGTGTTGTGTTCTTTGGAACACTCATGTAATTTTTCACATGCTATTTACATTCTAGAATAATTACTATACTTCTATAAACACATACAATATATTAACACATGTAATATATCAAAGCAATCATAAACACATACCAAAAATTATTAAAGCTATAAACATGCTTATTCACATAATCAATCACAATTAGGAAAAACTATAAACAATTAAGTGAATGAATCCTTATGGATTCTTCACCACAAACACAAACATTCCTCACCACCAACACATGGTTGATGAGGGTAATCTCCCTCTTACTTCTTGTAGAAACCTCCAAGTCCATTGTATGTCTCCTTCAAGCAAGCTTCCTCCACCAAGAGCTCCTTGAAAACAAAGAAAACATACAATATTAATACCTAAGGCTCTAAACTAGAATAATCATGGATTAAAATCATGATTAAAACTTTGAAATGGATAGAAACATGAAGATCAAAGAATCCTACCTTCAAGGTTTCAAACTTAAGCTTTGAAGAACAAGGTAGAAAATGGAAGATTTAGGAAAAACTTCCAACATGAAAGTTCTTTAGAAATGCATGGAGATTCAAGACCTATGGTCATTTAAAATTATTGAAGCTTGGAAGAGGATTTTTGAGTGGTTGGTCGAATCCATGGGGAAAAGAAAAAGGAGAGAAATTTGGTTGCTTGATCTTGGTTCTTTGGTGAAAAGGATATAGAAGAGAACAAGTGAAATAAAAGGAATGGAAATTGTCCTCCATTAGGAGCTATGGCCGTAGAACACAAGAAGAGAAAAAGGGATAAGAGCTTGTTGCTATTTGGAGAATTTTGGAGAAAGAGGAAGGTCTTGACCGTAACCCACCTTGAGAGAAAGTGAGAAATATTTTTGGCTTTGTTTTCTCCTATTGCATGGTCGTAAATGCATAGGAGTAAGGATGAAGTGAATTGTTGAATATTGCCTTCCTAAAGGCATTCAATTGCCGTAGAAGCTAAACAAGAGAGCTACCAAAATTGACTTGATGTTAGGATATTAAATTAGCTTTATTTTTCCTTTGTGAAAAACTTGGAGAGCAAGAATGATTGGAAACATTTAAAATTGTTTCTTTCACTCATGCATTGCCGTAGAAGCACATGCATAAAGCCACAAAACTTGACTTGGTCTTACTTGGTTAATTAGATGAAAGATAGGAATAATTGCATGGTAATATTGCTTCACCAAAGCTTGGCTTTGCCGTAGAGTGAAACCAAAGAAAAGAATCAATGTTGACTAGTCTTTATCTCATTTAACTTTGGCTTTCTACGTGAATTCACTTGGTGAATTAGCTATTGGAGCCAATTTCTCTTCTCCTTCACCGTAGCTACATATAAATTCAAGAAGCCCAATATTTGTTTAAAAGCTTGCTTTCTATTGGTTCTTAAAAATTCAAGCCATTAATCTTGACCAATTTCTATTGGTTAAATATTTACTAACTTGATTCTTGTTGGTTGCTATTTTTGTTGATCAATTTCTATTGGTGCACACTATATATATATATTTTTTAATAGTATACTTTAACCAACGAACAATATTTATTATTTATAAAGTCAGTATCTATTATCCAATGGATAATAAAATACACATAGATTTTTATTTTATACTCACAGAGTAGTGTTTATTATTGATCATTTTTTTTCTACTGATTACCCTTGATAAGTCATAAAGCGAGTCATCAAAGAGAAATTTCTAGAACATGTGACTCACTACGATGAGTCAGTATGATGAGTCATCGTGGAATTTTCTAGAACGGGTGAGTCAACATGGCGAGTCAGCGTAGATATTTTCTAGAGCAGATGAGTCAGCATGGCGAGTCATCGGTGAGTCACTTGATCGCATCATTAGTCGTGTGTCGGCATGGCGAGTCGACATCTTTGAGTCATCGAGAGAAGTTTCGAACTCGGGCGAGTCATCATGGTGAGTCTGTGAGTCACCACTTCCGGAACCTTCTAGAAGGCTGGCGAGTCATGATCTTTGAGGTGTCACGCCACGTGTCATCGTCCTATTGGCCCGTTGCGATGAGTCATAGCCACCAATTTTGACCACTCCTCATTGGTCCGCGTGTACTGACACTTGATGACTAAACATGGGTCCATAAAATATTTTCGGGTCATTGTCACTTATTTGTCTTGACTAATAAAATAATATTATAATAATATAAAATTATTTTATTTGACAAGATTAAATCTTAAAAATTAAAAGATTAATTTTAGGCTCATTCGATCGAATTGGGTTTAGTAAGATCCCCCGCCTCTGAATAATTAAAAACAGATTTTCCCGGTCCGAAAAAATATTATTTTCCTACCCCGGAGCAAATCATACAAAAAGTCTAAATAAAATCACAGACAGTAATATTGAGCACTGTATCTAGTAGAAAACAATTAAAAACAGCAAAAACATAAAAAACAGCACATTCGGAACGTAATGGTCATTTTTCCATTTTTTCCCACAATGTAGCTAATCATCCAAAACGTTCAAATAAAATATCCAGCAGTATTATATAGTTGTATATTACACAAAAAAATTTAAAACAGTAATTTGATAAAATTTTTATTTTACTGTATCGAAACAAATTATGTAAAACGACCAAATAAAATAACAAACAGTATTATTTTTCTGTATTTCATACAGAAAAATAAGAAACAGTAAAACAGGGACACAACGGTCTTTTACCCAAAAGTTGGGGTATTACACTCAGCATTAGATCCAGAATTCACACTAGACAATCGTCCAGAATTCAATTGACAAGTGATAAACACAAATCTGCAATCGCACCATTCATGTAGATATATGTCAATTTAAGCATCTAATTCAATTAACCTAGGCACCAATCAGTAGCCTAACCTCTTCAATTACGTGATTAGTTTAGATCAATCAGTTCCAAGCTTCATCACAAATCTCAATCTTCAGTCATGTGATTTGTTTAGATCAATCAGTTCTAAGTTTCATCACAAATCTTAATCTTAAATCAAGATCAAATCAGATCAAACATAAACAGAATCACCATTCATGCATTCAAGATTAAGAAGAAGAAGAAGAAGAAGAAGAAGAAGAAGAAGAGGAATTCAAATATAAATCAAATACATTACATAACCAAGGTCTCAAGAATCCAAACCACAATCTCTTCAAGAGTCCTAAATTGACCGAAAGTAGCTTAGCCCTCCATTACCATGAAGGGGAGCATCAAAATATACAAAATCTATGAGAAACTATGAAGAAACAAGAAGAAACTATGAGAGAAAATGAAGGAGAATACATCAAAGAAATGATAACCAATGGTGCCTTTTATAGAAGTATAGGGTAACAAAATGACAAAGGGGAGTGAGTGGATGAGTGGGTGAGTGAGTGGAGTGTTTGAGTGGGTTGGTTTAGTGGATGAGTGAGTGGAATGGTTAAGTGGGTTGGTTGAGTGGAAAATGCCAAAGGACTTTTGATGAGTGGGAAATTATGGACATGAATGGGTGAGTGGATGGATGAGTGGGTGGATTAGTGGATGACTGGGTAGAGTGGTTAAGTGGTTGGATTAGTGTATGAGTGGATGAGTGGGTGGATTAGTGGATGAGTGGATGAGTGGATGAGTGGATTAGTGGATGGATGAGTGGATTAGTGGATGGATGAGTGGGTGGTTGAGGACGAAAATTTCGTGTCTGACTTGGAAGCCAAAAATGACCAACTATACTTCATATCCACGAAAAGTACTCTTCATGAAAGTTGTAGATCCTTGTCTTGGCTATAAAATGGATAGCTGGTTTGTCCAATTTGGCTTTCTTCAGCCTAAGATATGTCCCAAATACCGTAGGTTGCTCAAACCCAACTTCAGCTCCTCTGTTCTGACTTGCAAGTTCAAAATGACCTACTAGACTTCCTTTTTTCAAAAAGTGTTCTTCATGAAAGTTGTTTATTTGGATCTTGACTATCCAATGTCCAAATTTGAGCCCATCTTCATTATTACATCTTGAGATATGATTTTATGAGTGCACACTGTTCAGATTCTACTGACAGAACCCGTATTCTGACTTCCATGTAAACTTAGGTCCTTTAGACATCTTTTTGGGACTTCGAGCTCTTAATCAAAGTTGTAGAGCTTCCTCTTAGCTTTCCTACAAGGTAAAATTCATGTTCATCAGATATTAGGAACTCAAGTTATGGCCAAAATACAGAAACAGTGTCAAATCTCAATAATGCTGAAAATATTCAATTAGGACCAATTTGAGCTCAAACTCACAAAATCATACCAAACACAATCAATTAAGAATATGGAGAGTGTAAATGACTAAACATAAGGGTTTCTTAATGAATAAAATATGTGATTATCAAACTTCTTTGCAGTGGCTCCGTTCCATGCCTCATTTCATAGGGAACCTCAAAGTGGCTCTATTTCATTATATTCCATCCATATACTAATTCCATTCATTTAATATCCCTCTCTTTGATGTCATTGAGATAAGAGATGTCGTTTCTAGTCTATCTCTTTCTATTTCTATATATATATATATTTCTATATATATATGGAAAGTTGAAAAATCATTATATAATAATCCAGAAATTGCAATAGAAAAGAAAAAGAGAGGTTTGCGATGATTTTTCAATCTTTTATACTGGATAATCTAGTATCCTTATGCATGAAGATAATGAATTCGGTCGTTGTGGTCGGACTCTATTATGGATTTCTGACCACATTCTCCATAGGGCCCTCTTATCTCTTTCTTCTTTGAGCCCAGGTTATGGAAAAAGGGACCGAGAAGAAAGTATCAGCAACAAGTAGACAGCTCATGATGTTCCTATCGATCTATTATGCGCCTTTGCATCTAGCATTGGGTAGACCTTATACAATAACTGTCATAGCTCTACCGTATCTTTTATTTCATTTCTTCGGCAATAATCACAAACCCTTTTTGAATTATGGATACAAGAATCAAAATTCAATACGTAATTTTAGCATTCAAAGAATATTCTTTAATAATCTTATTTTTCAGTTATTAACCCTTTTTTTTACCAAGTTCAATCTATATATTCATTCAATATATTAATTGAATAAAAAAAAATAACAAATTACTAAAAAGATTAATACAAAAAATTAAAAAAATATATACGAAGAAATTCATCCACCCCCCACATATTTGATAGCCTATCCCATAAAAAAACTTGTAATACCAATTCTATTTGGAATTCCATCAATTCCTTATCTATAAAAAAAAATAATTTAGTTTAGCTAATTTTCTTACACTCGCAATTAAGGATACTCCATAAAAAGCATCTATGTAACCGCGATTATATGACCAATCATATATAACATTTATTATTTTATCTGCAACAATTTTTTTAGGAACATTTTTTTCAAATAAATTAAGTAAATTAAAATTTTGTAAAGCCGAATAAACAGGCTTGTAGAAAAAAGACGCTATAAATATTCCTAAAAAAGCTAGACTGACCGAAAAAGTTGCATTTGTCAAAAATTCATACCAATCCACAAATTTTTTGAATTTTGATGTAAAAGGTCTATAGACGAAATTAACAATTTTGATAATATGTCCAAATATATTCTTTCTTGGCTGAAAAATATTCTAATGACCCCAACGAACAAAGTAAATAGTACTAATACAAGAATAGAGAAAAGCATAGTATTGTTCGATTCATGAGGATAGAAACAAACAACTATTTTAGTACCAAAATAGGTACTATCAATAAAAAGACGTGTTATACTTTTGACATTTTGATTAATTGAATGTGGATATGTCTTCTTCGGAAAAAAAAGAAGTCCTTTCATTATTATTCATTATTAATAAAGCTAATAAATGAATTTTATTTTTTAATTTTTTTCCTTCTTTACCCCATAAAGATATTGAATATAATGAACTATTTTTTTCCATTGAAATTTTGAAAATGAACATTTAAATATCCTTCAAAAACAAGTAAATAGATCTGAAACATATAAAATGCAATTAATCCTGCTGCGAAACAAGCTATTATTGCGAAAATTGGTGAATACAACCAACTATCATTAAGAATCTCATCTTTGGACCAAAAACAGGCAAGGGGCGGAATACCACAAAGAGAAAGTGTACCCATTAAAAAAGCAGTTTTTGTAATTGGCGCATGTTTTGTTAAACCGCCCATAAGAACCATATTTTGACTTTTTTCTGGAGAATATCCAACAATAGCTTCCATTGAATGAATAATGGATCCGGATCCTAAAAACAACAATGCTTTTGAATAAGCATGAGTAATCAAATGAAATAAAGCGGCTCGATAAGAGCCCATACCTAGAGCTAACATCATATAACCCAATTGAGACATTGTGGAATAGGCCAAATTTCTCTTAATATCTTTTTGAGCAAGAGCTAAAGTAGCTCCTAATACTACTGTTATTATACCTATGAAAGCTATTCCATTCATTATGGAGGGTATAACTATGAAAAGAGGAAGAAGTCGAGCTATCAAAAAAATTCCCGCTGCTACCATAGTAGCAGCATGTGTAAGAGCGGAAATAGAAGTAGCTCCTTCCATAGCATTCGATAGCCATACATACAAGGGAAATTGGGCAAATTTAGCTACTGAACAGCAAAATAACAAGAGGGCGCACAAAGTAACAAAAAAATATTAACCTCATTATTAAAAATTAAGTTCTTGAATATTTGAATCAAATCCTGAAATTCCAAACTATCTGTTATCCAATAAAGACCCAAAATTCCTAATAATAAACCAAAATCCCCTACACGATTAGTTACAAACGCTTTTTGACAAGCATTTGCCGCAATAGGACGTGTGAACCAAAAACCTATTAATAGATAAGAACACATTCCAACCAATTCCCAAAAAATATAAATTTGTATCAAATTAGAACTAGTAACTAATCCCAACATTGAAGTATTAAAAAAACTCATATAAACAAAAAATCTCAAATATCCTTGATCATGAGACATATAATTATCACTATAAATAAGAACCAGAATGCCAACAGTAGTTATTAATATTGACATAATAGAGGTAAGTGAATCGATCAAGTAGCCAAACTCTAAAGAAAGATCATTATTTATAGTCCACGACCATACATATTGATAGATAGAACTGTTATTGATTTGATGAATAGATAGATTGACCGAAAAAATCATAACTATACTTAAAAAAAAACTAAGAAATGCCCACACACGACAAAGATTTTTTGTTTCCGCGGGAAAAAGTAGAAGTCCCACTCCCATTAACATAGGAATTGGAAGTGGAATAAAAGGTATGATCTATGAAGATTGATGTGTATATTCCATAAAAAAAATAAAGAATAAAAAAAAGTTTGATTCTTAATGAGTTTTTTTCTTATTTGCTGATTTTATCTCTTTTGTAAAAGGTTCAATTAATAAAAAAAGTGAACATACATATAAATAGAATTATCTACTATTAATTATTCTGAATCTTTGCACAATACTTCAAATATTGCAAAGTACAAAGTCAAAATGGGCCAATAACCAAATTCCTAGTGAAAAATAAACTTTTTTTTTGTTTTTATTTGATTTTTGTTTTTAGTAATAAATATTACTATTAATAAATAATAATAATAATAATAATAATAAAATTTGAATATAATAAAATTTATATTTTAAAAATTATACAAAAGTTTTTATCTATAGAATGAGGATAAATAATTACACCAAAACTAAGAATATTCGTTTGTTTATTTTGATATGAATCATAAAAAACAATTCATATGACATGACCCAATAAAATAATATTTTTTATTCAAAACATTAGTTCATTTTTGAACTAATTGATTATTTTCCATTACAATAAAAAGTATGTTTGGAAAAATTTTGAAAAAGGGTTATAATATTCAATGTTTTACTTTAGATAGAAGATAGAAAACATAAAAAAAGGGAAATTAAGATAGATAAGATATATGGCTAATTAAAGAACAATTCGTTTTCATTTACAGAAGAAATGTCTTTCACATTGAACTGTAGCAATGAAAAACTATACTAGTTGAATGGCAGTTCCAAAAAAGCGCACTTATATATATATATATAAAGAATTCATAAAACTTTTTGGAAAAAAAAGGGGATATTGGACAGCATTGAAAGCTTTTTCATTATCGCAATCTATTTCTACGGGGAACTCAAAAAGTTTTTTTGTGTAACAAATACAAAGTTGGAATAATCTGAATTAGCTGGATTCAAAGAATATTCTCTAATATAGAATAGAATATTTAATATAGAATTGTCTATAATTATTTATTATTTAATTAATTATTTCTTATTTCTTATTTAAATTCTTATTTATTATTATTTAAAAATAATAATATAATCTATTTATATTTATCTTTCTTATTTATTTTATATTTTTTATATTATCCAAATTTATATTATTCTATTATATATATATTTCAGATTTAATATATATATTTCTATATTATAATAATTTCTTATTAATTATTAATAATTTCTTATTTCTTATTAAGAATTTATTCTAATAAATAAGAATTTATTAGAAATTTTTTAGAATAATTCTAATAAAATAATTATAATGTTCTAATAATAATAATTATTATTATAATAGAATTCTTTAAATTCTTTAATGTTTACTAAACAAATATTGTATTTTAATTGATTCTTTCAATCTCGACGATTGACTAAAAAGCGCTTATTATTATTTCGAGCAAACTGCAATGGTGAAATTGGTAGACACGTTGTTCTTAGGAAGGATTGCTAGAGCATCTCGGTTCGAGTCCGAGTAGCGGCATGGCATCTTATCTTCTAAAAGAGTAAGTCCTATAATTAATTTAATTCTCGATTTCTATTACTAATATTCAGACCTTTTTTAATATGATATTTTCAACTTTAGAGCATATATTAACTCATATATCGTTTTCGATCGTATCAATTGTAATTTCAATTCATTTGATAACCTTATTAGTCAATGAAATCGTAAGATTATATGATTCGTCCGAAAAAGGCATGATAATAACCTTTTTCTGTATAACGGTATTGTTAGTTACTCGTTGGATTTTTTCGGGCCATTTACCATTTAGTGATTTATATGAATCATTAATCTTTCTTTCATGGGGTTTTTCCATTTTTCATATGATTCCATGTTTTAAAAAGAATAAAAACCATTTAAGTACAATAATCGCACCAAGTGTTATTTTTACCCAAGGTTTTGCTACTTCGGGTCTTTTAACCGAAATGTATCAATCTGCAATATTAGTACCCGCTCTACAATCCCAATATTAGTACCCGCTCTACTGTGATTATTTATAGAGGAGAGTGTCTTAGGAGCCAAGTAGAGCTTTGGGAGAAATTGGTCCCTTTAAGTGCATTGTAAATATATTGGAAGAAGTTTCCTCAGACTTTCCTCACGGTGTACTGACCAAATATTGACACTTATGGAGGAATATCCCGTTAATAGATAAGGGTGATGACATCTCTTAATGGTTAGATGTCACATCCAAAAGCTATTTGCCTTAACCTTATTATTATGTCCAAATCTCTAGCTAGGATCAATATTGTACTTACATTTTTTTTTCTTGTGCTTGATACTTATGGTGAATTGTCAAGTATTTCATTAGTTATTATTTATATTTAAATATTTATTGTAAACTTATTATTCAATAGAATGCTTGACAAATCACTACCATTTCACTTCCCGAATGCCTTATATCCACCAATTCTGAAAGCTTTTATACCACGTTTGATGTTTGCATCTTACATATACCATTTTTCTAATTAGTCAATATAAACTCATAATTTGGAAACCCTTTCAATATTTCTCTATCCATGCAACGGATTTAACTTGGATGTTAGTTGTTTGAGTCAAGGTTCTAAATATTAAATCGGTCATTGAATCACTTAAGGGACTGTTTTATGATTTAACGGCTCAATCGTGATTGAAACATGATTGAATCGAAACATATATATATATATATATATATATATATATATATATATAGTTTTATATTAGTATCATTAATTTTTATAAACATGAACTTAATATTTTTTATTAATTTAGAATTAAAACATAGATTAATACGAATAATGTAAGTAAATAATAGTATAATAATGAAACATTAAATTAATAAATAAATAAAAAGATAGTAAAGAATAAATATAGATTTTTATAATATTATTAATAATAAATAAAATTAAATTGCCATAGTAACTTTAATATAGTTTATATTATATAAATATATTTAAATGTTTTAGATTATATGTGTATTAAATGTGTTTTATATTATAATTTGAACAGAGAAGTTAATATAATAAACAAAAGTGTAAGATTTAACTAAACAAGTCAAGTGGCTTGGTGATGGTAGTCAGCAATTGCACCGAGCTTTGACCAGAACATTGGTTCAGTTTTCAAAACATGTAAATTACGTTGTCATATCTTGAAGTTTATTAAAAAAATGTGCACCCTAAACTTGTTTAAAAGAAAATCACTCCACCTCAGTTAAATAATTCACCGTTAGCATGGTTAGCATATTCCACCAATATATATATATATTGGTGGAATATGCTAACCATGCTAACGGTGAATTATTTAACTGAGGTGGAGTGATTTTCTTTAAACAAGTTTAGGTGCACATTTTTTTAATAAACTTCAAGATATGACAACGTAATTTACATGTTTTTAATAAACTTTCAATATATATATATATATATATATATATATATATATATATATATATATATATATATATATATATATATATATATATGAGTTTTTATTGTAAAGAGGATAAGAAGAGTAAATCTTAACTATATATCATATATGAATAGTTAAAATTAAAAGTTATTTAAAAGTCATGTATATATGTATTTATGTTCTAATATTAATAATTTATGTAAGATCTAATGATCATCAAGATTCATTTATCTCACCTCTTATAATAAATACTTCTTTTACCAGATACATTTCATATACATATATATATATAAGGAGCGTATTTTGTGAGAATAATATTTATTGTAAGAGGTGAGATGAGTGAATCTTAACCATTAGATCTTACATAAATGGTCAAGATTAGAATATAAATGCATGTGACTTTTTTAAGTAGTCACATGACTTTTAAATAACTTTTAATATTGATCATTCATGTATAGTTGTATGGTCAAGATTTACTCTTCACACTCTCTTATTAGATATGCCCCAATATATATATGGAATGTATCTGGTGAAGAGTATTTAATGTAGGAGGTGAGATGAATAAATCTTGATTATTAAATCTTACATGAATGAAAGATTAGAACATAAATGCGTGTGACTTTTTTAAGTGATCACATGACCTTTAAGTAACTTTTAATCTTGACCATCCATATATGATTGCATGGTCAAAATTTCTTCTTCTTATCATCTCTTAATAAAAATTTCTCTTACTAAACGTGCCTTATATATATATATATATGAGGGGAGAATTGGCTTATACCAGTGTAAATCTTTTTTGACTTACACTCATTTTCAACCGTTAGATTCACTTTCATCTAATGGTTGAGATTATTTTATTAAAAGTAACCATTAGATGAAAGTGAATCTAACAACTGAAAATGAGTGTAAGAGAAAAAAAAACTTACACTGGTGTAAGTTGATCATCCATATATATATATATATGGGAGGTGATTCACTTACACCTAGTGTAAGTAAAAAAGACTTACACATAATCTTACACTTTTTATTTTATTGTGATCCTGTGACTACTATTTATCTCCTATCGTAACCACAAGATCACAATAAAATAAAAAGTATAAGATTAGGTATAAGTCTTTTTTACTTACATTAAATGTAATGAATCCCTTCCCTATATATATATATATATATATATAATATATATATATATATATATATTGTTTCAGATAATGGGGTGTCATCCGTTAGAACTGTAGGTCCTTATACAGAGTTCTTTATAGATACTGGGCTGTGCTGGTTCTAGAACTGTTGGGCAAGGCATAGGAAAAAAGTCCCTTGGAAGAAAGCAGCTTGTCTACTTGATAAATCGCAACACGTAAAATTTCAAAAATCCGTTCTTCTTGATCAACTCAATGGTTCATTTTATTTTCTTTATCTCCTTTATGGTCTTGGATGTGGAGTTCAATTCGAAGGGCACAGAGTTGTTAAACAAAGATATGAATACAGTTTTCATTTACCACTGATTTTGGCATCGTCGGGCAGTTTCGTTAACCACATGTACTTTCCCTTCCTCCAGAATTTTCCTGAAGCACTTATCAGCCTCATGGTAGAAGTAAAACAAAGAAAAAAAATCATATGATACTTACTAAACCGAATTACTAGACTTGCTGAATCTCTGGAGAAATTGATCAGGAGGCTTAAGGTGTGAAGGAGAAAAACTCCTCTGATTCCCCATATGCTTAGAATGTTGGGAAAGAAAGGAGTGTGTACACAGCGGAAGCAACAACACACAAATGGACAATAAAATCTTTCCCACTTGAAAGAACCTGTGAGGAGCAAAATATACAACCAACCAAAAATATCCACCAAAAATATATCCAAGAATGCACAAAAATAAATAGACAAAGAGAACACACACAATTTTAACGTGGAAAACTCCCTCAATGTGAGAAGAAAAAACCACGGGACCTAGTCCAGAAAAAATCTCCATTATAAAATCAATGAGTACATCAAAGTGTCTCCCAATAAACAAGGATATCACAACGACCCCTACTCACCACCAACAAAGTGGAAATCAACAAAGCAACAAAGCTCAAAACCCACAAAGGGGTACAAACAGCCCAACAAGTAGAGATGGAGAAATAAGAATCTGACAGTACAAGTAGAAGCTCACAATGCAAGAAACAACATACTAAAAAATCATCCAAATCGGATCACAAATGATCATCCAATCTGAACACGCAAGATCAGCACTGAAAATTTTCTCCTCTCTCTCACGCGGCGCTCTTCTTGGTTTTCAGAAAAAGAAAAGTCTGATAATTGTATCTGTTAAATCCATCGAAATCAATATAAAGGCAATCATATATATATATATTTTTAAATTGGCATGGGCCCCACTAGTTGGACCCATCCAACAAACTCCCCCTCCAACTCAAGTGGAGGCAAATGCCAAACCGGCAACCAAACGACAATCTTCAAACTTCCCCCTCGGTAAAGTCTTTGTCAACATGTCTGAACCATTATCATCAGTATGGATCTTCTCAAGTTCCAACAACTTAGAGTCCAGAACATCACGTATCCAATGATACCTTACATCAATATGCTTAGATCTACCATGGAACGTAGGATTCTTGCCGAGATGAATAGCACTCTGACTATCACAAAACAAAACATACCTCTCTTGAATAAAACCAAGTTCATGGACAAAATTCTTCATCCAAAGCAACCCTTACAAGCCTCGGTAATAGCAATGAACTCAGCCTCAGTAGTAGACAATGCAACACACTTTTGCAACCTAGATTGCCAAGCCACAGCTCCCCCTGCAAAGGTAATCAAATAGCCAGAAGTAGATTTTCTTGAGTCAACATCCCCTGCCAAGTCTAAATTTGTATAACCACAAAGAACAGGTCTCCCAATTCCAAAACAGAGCTTCAAACTAGAAGTGCCCCGGAGATATCTTAAAATCCACTTCACAGCTTTCCAATGTTCTTTACCAGGATTGGAAAGAAAACGACTAACCACACCAACTGCATGAGATATATCAGGCCTTGTGCAAACCATTGCATACATCAAACTTCCTACTGCAGATGCATAAGGAACACGTTGCATGTCTTGTTTCTCTTCATCACTAGAAGGAGCCTGTCTAGTGCTAAGCTTAAAATGTAAAGCAAGAGGTGTACTTACAACTTTAGCTTTATCCAAGTGAAAACGTTGAAGTACTTTCTCAATGTATTTCTCTTGAGATAACCACAACTTCTTGGCCACTCTATCACGAATAATCTGCATGCCAAGAATCTGTCTTGCTGGTCCTAAGTCTTTCATTGCAAAAGACTTACTAAGCTCCTTTTTCAACCTGTCAATTCTAGAAGAATTATGACCAACAATCAACATATCATCAACATAGAGCAATAAAATGATGAATTCATTATCATAAAATTTCTGCACAAACACACAATGATCAGAAGTAGTCTTCTTGAATCCCTGCTGAATCATAACAGACTCAAACTTCTTGTACCATTGCCCGGCTTGTTTCAAGCCATACAAACTTTTCTTCAACCCTGCAGACATAATTTTCTTTACCCTTCATCACAAAACCCAAAGTTGCTCCATGTAAATCTCCTCCTCCAAATCACCATGAAGGAAAGCAGTTTTCACATCCATGCTCAACCTCTAAATCAAGACTGGCTGCCAAACCAAGAACAACTCGGATAGAAGACATTTTAACAACCGGTGAGAAGATCTCCTCAAAATCAATCCCCTTTTTCTGACGGTAGCCTTTGACAACTAATCTAGCTTTGTATCTCGGAGTGGAAGTATTCTCATCATTCTTCAACCTGTAAACCCACCGATTTTGCAAAGCTTTCTTGTCCTTAGGCAACTTGACCAGCTCAAAAGTATGGTTGTCAAGCAAAGATCTCATCTCATCATTCATTGCTGCAACCCATTCTGCCTTCTGCTCACTCTCCATAGCCTCTTCGTAGCACTCAGGTTCTCCCCCATCAGTAAGAAGTACATATTCATCAGATGAGTAACAGGTAGAGAGAATAAGATGTCTGGAAGACCTCCTAAGTGAAACAATAGGTTCATCAACAACCTCACGAGCAGGAGCATCTACCTCATCAACAACATTATCAACAACATCCTCAACTTGATCACCCTGAATATGATTATGCACATCATCATGATCGCCAAAGTCAGCTACATCTGGCATATGAGGCTCAGGAACTGGATCAATATCAATCAAACCATCAGTACTCGAAGACTCTGACTTCTTTGCCTTATCAATATCTTCAATGGTTTGATCCTCCATGAAAATAAGATCACGACTTCTAACAAGCTTCTTCTCAACTGGATCATACAACCTATAGCCAAACTCATCATGACCATAGCCAATGAAGATGCACAGTCTTGATATCTAACTTGGATCTCTCATCTTTGGGCACATGCACAAATGCTCTACACCCAAAGACACGTAAGTAGTCATAGGAAACATCATTTCCATTCCACACTCTGTTAGGAACATCAGCCTGTAAAGCAACAGTAGGAGATAAATTAATAACATGTGCAGCAGTATATAAAGCTTCACCCCAAAAAGATCCAGGCAACTTTGCTTCAGAAAGCAAACATCTAACTCTCTCCATCAAAGTCCTGTTCATCCTTTCTGCCAGGCCATTAAGCTGAGGAGTCTTAGGAGGCGTCTTCTGGTGTCTAATACCCTGCTGTCTACAGTACTCATCAAATGGTTCGCAATATTCACCACCATTATCAGTGCGAACACATTTCAGTTTCTTCCTTGTTTCTCTCTCAACAGAAGCCTGAAACTGCTTAAAGACACCAAGCACCTGGTCCTTAGTCTTCAAGGCATAAACCCAAAGTTTCCTTGAATGATCATCAATGAAAGTCACAAAGTAAAGTGCACCACCAAATGTTCTAGTCCTCATTGGACCACAAAGATCTAAATGCACCAACTCAAGCACCTCTGATTTTCTAGAAGAAGGATGACTCTTGAAAGAGACTCTATTCTGCTTTCCAGCCAAACAATGAGCACACTTTTCCAAACTTGCACCCTTCAAACCTGAAAGTAGATTCCTTTTGGCCAAAGTATCAAGTCCCTTCTCACTAATGTGGCTAAGTCTCTTGTGCCATAACTTTGTTGGTTATCACACTCAACTATATTAGCAAACATCACCATAAACCGAAGCCTTGGTCCAATACAAACCTGAACACTTCTTTCCATGTGCCACAACTAAAGAACCCTTAGAGAGTTTCCACTGTCCACCACCAAAGGTACTAAAATAGCCATCATCATCAAGAACACTAACAGAAATCATATTCAAACGGATGTCTAGTGCGTGTCTGACATTCTTCAAAAATAACTTTGTCCCATTATTGGTTTCCAAACAAACATTGCCAATGCCAATCACCTTTGACATACCATCATTACCCATCTTCAAAACCCCATAATCACCAGGAGTATAAGATGTGAAGAAATCCTTCCTAGATGTCACATGAAAACTGGCACCACTGTCAATAACCCAGCTGGTCTCATCACAGGCAACATTAATCAAATTTTCATCACAGATAATCACAAGATCTCCTCCAGTAGTGGTGGCAACACGATCATTATTGTCATTATCTTTCTTTTGTTGCTTGTCCTTGTTACCCTTGTTCTCCCTTTTCCATCGGTAGCAGAACCTTTGGACATGTCCCTTTTTACCACAATAATCACACTCAATGTTTTTGTATTTAGACCTTGATTTACTTCTACTCTTGCTTTTTCCTCTATTGCCTTGTCCCCGATCCCTCTCAATGTTTCTCCCCCTGTTTTCAGTAACCAAAACCTCTGATTGTGAAGAGGATGTCTCTGAGTTCGTGTCGTCGACTTCTTCATTCAAAACTTAGTCTTTACATAATTCATGGTCACAACACCTCCAGGAGCAAGAACTAGTCAAGGTGACTCTGAGATTTTCCCAAGAATCAGGTAGAGTATTAAGCAACCCAAGTCCCAAAATTTCATCTTCAAATTTCACACCCATACCAGACAACTGGTCAAAGCATCCCTGAAAATCACTCAAGTGATCAGAAATAAAACTACCATCCTTGTAACTCAAGTTCATGGCCTGCTTCAACAAAAACAATTTATTGTTCCCAGATTTAGAGGCATACAAGGTCTCAAGCTTATCCCACAAAGTTCTGGCATGTGAATCATTAGTAATATGATTCAAAACATTATCATCTACCCATTGCCAAATAAAACCACAAACCATCTCATGCTCAAAAGCCCAAACTTCATCAGATTTAGCCTCAGGTTTTGTAGTAGCAAACACTGGTAAATGTAATTTTTTCACAAATAATAAATCTTTCATCTTTCCTTTCCACTTGTGGTAATTTATGTCATTCAAACTAATCATTCTACTGTAATTTGGCTCCATCATTCAATCAAGCAAACAAACAAATAAATTGCTTTGATACCAGTTGTTGGAAAAGAAAGGAGTGTGTACACAACGGAAGCAACAACACACAAATGGGCAATAAAATCTTTCCCACTTGAAAGAACCTGTGAGGAGCAAAATATACAGCCAACCAAAAATATCCACCAAAAATATATCCAAAAATGCACAAAAATAAATAGGCAAAGAGAACACACACAATTTTAACGTGGAAAACCCCCTCAATGTGAGAAGTAAAAACCACGGGACCTAGTTCAGAAAAAATCTCCACTATAAAATCAATGAGTACATCAAAGTGTCTCCCAATAAACAAGGATATCACAACGACTCCTACTCACCACCAATAAAGTGGAAATCAACAAAGCAACAAAGCTCAAAACCCACAAAGGGGTACAAACAGCCCAACAAGTAGAGATGGAGAAATAAGAATCTGACCGTACAAGTAGAAGCTCACAATGCAAGAAACAACATACTAAAAAATCATCCAGATCGGATCATAAATGACCATCCAATCTGAACACGCAAGATCAGCACTGAAAATTTTCTCCTCTCTCTCACGCGGCGCTCTTCTTAGTTTTCAGAAAAAGAAAAGTCTGATAATTGTATCTGTTAAATCCATCGAAATCAATATAAAGGCAATCATATATATATATTTTTTAAATTGGCATGGGCCCCACTAGTTGGACCCATCCAACATAGAAGCCCTATGGTCTCAATATGGCAACTAAAGTACATATAGGATAAGAGCAGTGTCTCTCTTTTGTTAATGAGTTAACCTACAAAATCTTACACATGGTCTACTTATCAATACAATACATACAAATTTTAGTACTAATAAGAGCTCACTAACAAAAGTGATCATCATGGTCTAGACAATAAATGTTTCACAATATTTGACTTTGAATTAATCAAAGTTTCAGTAAGTATGTGTCTATACTATTCACATAGGATTAAAAATCTAACAATCTCTCATTTGAATAAATAAATTATTTTTTTAAATAAAATGATGTTACATATTAATGTGGCTATAAAGAATGTAGATTATGAGGAAGCACATCCAACCATTGTTCTAAAATGGGATTATAAGTACTTTAACAATGTAGAAAATAATATGCGAAGTACTGATATCATACATACATATTACTTGTATCCTGGTAACTTAGCATAATGTGAAATGTGGGTCAAAGGTTTTGCACAGCAAAATTACATGTCAAAAGGTGTGATTAATGTGCAATCTATAACAAAATGACTTTCACCCCCATATGCCTACTGAGATTTAACAAAATTATTCCAATGAAACAAATTGAGACGGACTCAAAATATCTCTAATAGTATGCCATATTGTCATATAGAGTGTTGATAACTGGACATGATTTTTTTTTCTTAACAAAAAGCTCACAAAGATTAAAATCAATGGATGGAAATTTCAAATCCATTATTTTACACACAACTCAAAAAGAATCTCTAGCCACTCATTTCTCATTTTGTGAAACTTTGTACAATGATAGCCTGTGAGACTATAGTTTTCATAGATAAAAGTGCACACAATAACAACATATGGAATAAATGTTTCAATAAGTCTCTAAACAATATAATAATAACATTTTATACTCTCACTAATCTAACATACCAATAGTAACAAAAACAGCAACACTATAATCACATAAGTTTCAAAATATTCTAATGTTAAAACCTTTATTAATGGGATTAAAACCTAGCTCTGTGGTAAAATATTCAATGTGTCTAAAACTCACAATCTTTCTCTTTGACAATAGAAGTACAAAACAGAGAGAATACATTATTGCAAAGTAATCAAAATGTGATCGTAAACAGAAACAATATGAAGCATAACATATACAATTGGATAACCACAAAGTCTCGCCAAATTGAGTTCTGTAGAGGAGGTTATAAGTGTGCAATTGATAATTTACAATAGGACAACTCCTATTTGTCATCACAAGTACAAATCCTCAAAAGGATTTTCTCAAATAGCTAAGTAACCTATATCAAGATATCACTTAGAGTGATTTGATCACTTGTTAGTGAAATAAAAATTCCTAATACCTTACATGTACAATGGGATTACTTGCAAATTTATAATAGTTTGCTTGCTCAATATAACTCAAGTGTTATTAAATGGTATGAAATTGTACTTAAGTTTGTTTAATTGCTTATAATCTGTTTGATGCAAATTCTGAATGGGAAAGCTCTTCCAAGTGTGTTTGTGCTGGGCTGTATGCTTTCATAGTTGTTGAAGGTTAGCAGGTCAATCTTTTTGTGTTATAGTGTGTTATAGTTGAAGGTTAGCAGTATAGCAGTTGATGGAGTCCATTCCTGTGAAGTTATTTGATGTCCTAAATTTGGTGAATTACTCTAGTATCCAGTGAATGACAGACACACATCAAAGAGTTACTTCTCTTAATGGATTAGTGCAGAATGATTGAAAACATGAATGTTCACATGTTTCTTCCATGTAATCCAAAACAGAACATGAATGTCGTTTCTTCCATGTAATCTGTCATTCAACTCAACTCTTTTCCTCCACAAATCTGTATATAACACTGGTAATCTTTAAAATTCTAACATCCAAATTGACATATACCTAAGGAGCTCACAACTCACATTATTAAATTTTAGATAATAGTTCAATCTTCTAAATAATGTTCTAACCGAGACATATCAATACTATTTTGTTTCCTTCGTTTATCTACAAAACAGTCATCATTTCTATTTCTTTTCCATCACTTCATATCTCACTAATAAGTTATACCACCTTATTCATATATGAGTTAAACTTTATCTTTAAACCTTTCAGAACTCAAAAACTTCAACTCAACTGAACAACAAACATATTAAAAATCTAAATTAAAATTCCTTCATTTATTCACCCAAACAATTCAAAACAACACCACATAAATAAAGTTCTGTTTCAACTCCGATATTGTAAGCTCTCTTGAACTTTTTCACAAACATAACTCTAAAACAAGGAAAAAGAATATGCTCAAATTTCCTAGAATTACTTCTCCATATATTGGACTCAACATGACAAATTCTCAGCTCAATATAAAGTCACTATCTTACTCAATTTCCAAAGAGTACATAAGAACTTACAATTCTGTGTTATGGTATGGTTTCTAATCCCAATCTAAACCTAAAACTACTCCTTAAAAAAAGCACTCTTAATAATTTACCTACTCATAACAAGGCACTATTTATAAATTGTACAACTTGACCACTTAAATGGAAATGCTTAGAGATTTTTCTAAAACCTAATTTTGATTTGTTTTCCCAAAACCTAACTCATTCACATTCTCACCTAATACCTTCACTTACCCTATAGGGATAACAACCAGCTTAGGTAACCTCTTCTGCATACTTGTTAAAGCTTAATCACTACTTTTCAAGTCCAAATATCAACCCTGATGCTTCATCTGTCTATGGTAAAGCAATAACTCAAAATTAATCCCAAATCATAACACCTGATACACCACTAGATCATGTATAAAATGCTTGTTTATAAAGAATTTAACTAGACCAAGTTAATATACCAATCAACAATGATCATCATTTAACACAAGCAACACAGTAACAATTATTAAACCAGACTCTTTTTGCTAATTATATTCCATTTATAAACTTCTTCTAGCAACACTTATTAACACAATGATTACTTAACCTTTAACATTTCATAACCACCCTTGATTAAACCTTTAAAATAACAGAGTATTTATCTAAAAGCCACATAAAAGATGAAGTAGCTCTCTTAAATCAAAGGTTATTTCATATGAGCTAAATTTATTTCAATTAAGAAACTCGTACTGCTGTCTGCCTGAAAAGTGAAAATTACTAACATGTTTTCTCCTGTCTTATCAGCTTATATCTTTTTATTTACTTCATTTGTTATTCCTATGCCATGCAATCATGTCAATTCTTACTTGTACTATGATTTAGACTATCCAGATCCAAGCATAAACTGTTGGCTGTATTGAGCATCTTAAGATAGTCAATCTGGTGACTTAACTTGTTTGGTATGATCACATATTGAGCTTCAATTTTTTATTTGATTTTCTTCTTTATTTTGATTTGATATATATATATATATATATATATAGAAGAAGTGTATCAGGTGAGAGGAGTGAATCTTGACCATTGAATCTTATATGAATGGTCAAGATTAGAACATAAATGCATATGACTTTTTTAAATGGTCACATGACTTTTAAGTAACTTTTAATCTTGACCATCTATATATGGTTGTATGGTCAAAATTTACTCCTCTCACCCTCTCACAATAACTACTCCTCTCACTAAATATGTCCCCTATATATATATATATGGCCAAAAATAGTGTTGAATGCAGTTTACCTTCTGCCAAATCATTCCACTTCAAATTTCTAGCAGTTTTCAACTTGGGTGATTCAAATTCTGATACCAGTGCGCTTATTGCTGCCGGCATTGAGAGCCTCTGCCCGCCTAATGGACAGACCTACTTCCAAGCACCATCAGGGAGATACTCTGATGGTCGTCTCATCATCGATTCCCTTAGTAATAACTAATAAATCTCTGCTACATTAATCAAATGTCTTCAAAATTGACTAAGTTTTATTACTACTTCAGCAGCACAACTAAGTTTGCTGTCATGGTTGAAGAAAATGGCAAGAGGAAGAGGCCAAACATTCTGGTGACCGAGACACCGGGGACAAGAAAGACAACCATGTCCATTGCTCTAGCGGAAGCCACCCACCTCCGCCACATCAATGTCGGAGAATTGGTCAAAGACAAAAACTTGCATGATGGCTGGGATGATGAGCTTGATTGTTATCTTCTTAATGAAGACTTGGTAACCTACCAATTCATATACTCAACATCATTCTTGTACGCTATGCTGTTTGTTGTAGTTATTGATGCCTTAAACCTTAAGTGTATTACAATTAAGTTTAAATTGTTAGTAAGGTTGGGGTCTGTCTTATATAAGCTCTGAAGCATGGGTACTCCTTCTAGGGAGGAGTATTGGTACCCGGTACGTACCGGGTATGGGTACGTGGTGGGTACGCAGTGGGTACGTACCGGGTACGTGCCCAATATATATATATATTTTTTTGCATTTTGGGTACGGTTACTTGGCTATTGGGCACGGCTCGGTGCGGCTCCGCCAAAAGCACAGTTGTTTGACGTAAAGAAAGGGGTATTTTGCTTCAGTTTCAGAACCCCTAGTTTCGAATTCGAGAGTCGACCTTCAGCAGCTCCTCATTCTCCTTCTACTCGAGTCTTCGGCGACTGCAACTTCGACAGCTCCACCATTTTTCCTCCCTTGTTTGAAGTGCAGCCCTAAACCTTCGATTCTTCAGATCAGCGACTACAACTCCGAAGGTGACCAGAGCCACGATCGACTGCTTCTCCTACTTCTCCTCATTCGACTAGTTCTCCTCTCTGTTTCGGTCTTGGTCCCCTCTCTGCTTCTCTTGCTTCTCCTCTACGCAAGAATCAAAGTGAATTTAACCCACCTCTTTCTTTTCTTTTTCTTATTTTTATTAAATATATTAACATTTTATTTCCACATTGTCTCTTCGATCTTATATTTTTTTCTTAAATTTGTTCTGTGCATATTGTTAGTGATTAATGCATTTTTTTAACACTAATTATTCATTTTGGTATGGGTTTGTGTGTTTTAATTTTTATGTTATGTTGTCATATTTTATTGTGTGAGATTTTAATTTATTTTTTATATATATATATATATATATATATATATATATATATATATATATATGACGTACCCGTACCCTAGTTTTTTAAAAATTTTCGTATCCTATACTCGTATCCGTACCTGGTACCGTACCCATACCCATGCAACATAGTATATAAGGCATATGGATTTTGATTGAGTTCTTATAAATTCATTTTGTTTTGAGCATGTGTACATAGTAGGAATAAAGACTATAATTGAACAATGATGATCATTGTCAAAGTTGAGGTGGTAGATGTATTGTGCAAGGAATTGGACACTGCATCATGGTTCCCTTCATTGAGAGCTAAGATGCTTTCTACTTAATATTCTAATGTTCCTGGATTAATTTCTAATATCTATTGGAGATTAATTCTTCTTTTATCATTTAAAAAAAATTCTCTTGGAGAATGCTAATCCCTTGATTAGGGTTGAAAGGAATAGAAAAAGTTTACACTCTTCTGCGTTGCTCATTGGTGAAAGTAGCTTCCTGAAGTAGGTAGGTTTTAGGTCCTGCATTGTATAGACACTGTTGCTTGGGCAACATTTCCATGCCTTTTATTCTTATTCCTCTAATTGTAATTGTGGATATGGATATGTACATTTAATTGTAATTTCTGTGGGCCTTCAGTTGCCACAGGAAATGGAATTCCCTTTTTGATTTAGTATTAAAAACCTACTTGTTGTCCAATTAAGTCTTAAGATCTTTTGTTGAATTGCTTCAAGGATATGTAGTGTTGTTGAATTACATGAAATAATTTTGATGTCATCATCACTGTTGATGAATAGCTTATAAAAATGTGTATGTTCTGATATATGGGTTTTACGAGTATATCTAACTTCAACAGTTATTTTTTGTTTTCTGATCATCCCCCCCAACAAAAGAAAAAAAGTTTCTCATAGTAAGGGGGATTAATGCATTCTTTGGTCTATTGCTTTAAGATTCTAAATTTGGTAAAGTGAGTGATGATTTTAAGTCTCATTGCTTCCGGGTGTTTTTTTTTTGTTAGTTTTAGGTAAATTACGACAATTCTAACTACCATTTTATGTAAAAACTAAACCAGACTGGTTTTTGTATGTGTTGGTTTTAGGTAAATTATGTCAGTTATAACCGTCGTAATTTACATAAACTAAATCAGGCTAGTTTTTTCTATTGGTTTTAGGAAAATTACGGTAGTTTTAACCGCTGTAATTTACATAAAATAAACTAAGCTGGCTTTTTTTGGTTGGTTTTATGTAAATTACGGCAGTTGTAACCGCCGTAATTTACATAAACTAAATCAGACTTTTTTTTTGTTGGTTTTATGTAAATTACGTCAATTCTAACTGTCGTTTTATGCAAACACTAAATCGCCATTTTATACATGATAAAATTGTGGCAGTTGTTGTGGCGGTTAATAAAAAACTGTTGTATTATACCGAACGATGAAGATAATTACACCAGTTTTAGAAACCGCCACTGAGGCGAAAAATGGTAGTTAAAACTGCCATAATATGTAAAAATATCTGCTGTAATTTACACATTTTTTTGTAGTGAAGGGTCACTCGATAGATGTGCAATTGCCCCAGTCCGGGAATTAGGAGTTGAGGGCCCAGTTTGGGAATAGAGAGATGGGGTATGTGAAGATGGAATAGGTGCAAGCTTGATCTGAGAATGGAGAAATGGGGTAGATGTAGGTCTAGTCTGAGAACTGGGTATGAGGTATGTGAAGATAGGATAGGTGCAAGCCCGATCTGGGAATGGGGATATAGGGTAGAAGTAGGCCTTGTTTGAGAATGGGGAGATAGGATAGATGTATGCTCGGTTTGAGAAGGGGGAGATGGGGTATGTGTAGGCTCCGTCTGAGAGGTACCCTCCTTCTCCCTCTATCTACCATCTATATGCAAAGGGTAATGATAGAATTCAATTAGTTACAATTAAATTAACATAAAAAATTAGTACAAAAATATTAGAATAATAAATTTAAAGAAATTCACAATCACATAAGCATAATTTAATTAATACATTCAAAAATACATAATACATGATTTCATTAATAAATTCTTTAAAAAAATTGATTCTTTAAAAAAATTGTTTCATCTAGTCATAATATGTGTTTTTCTTCTTCTTCTTCTTCTTCTTCTTCTTCTTCTTCTTCTTCTTCTGTTCAAGGTTGAATCGTGTACTTCCTCTGCTGGACCATTTATATCAACAAGACTTTGTTCAAGATCATCATTTACAATTATCATAGGCATTTGCGGGACTAATTCATCTTGGTATGGATCATTTCTTCTTCTTCACAATTATCATAGGCATTTGCAGGACTACCTTCTTTTTCTATTCAAGGTTGAATCGTGTACTTCAAGGTTGAATCATGTACTTCCTCTGCTGGACCATTTATATCAACGAGACTTTTTCTTCTTCTTCTTCTTCTTCTTCTTCAAGGTTGAATCGTGTACTTCCTTTGCTGGACCATTTATATCAACAAGACTTTGTTCAAGATCATCATTTACAATTATCATAGGCATTTGCGAGACTAATTCATCTTGGTATGGATCATTTGTTTCAGGCTTTTATGTTTCTAAAGTTTGAATTGTGCTTCGTGCCTTGGCTTTAATCACAACCAACCACCCTTACTACCTTTCAGGATACTGTGTATAGTACACTTACTCTACTTGTTGTCTAAGAATAAATGGATCATAGTTCTTATATCTTTTAGATGCTCTAACTTCAACAATTTCATAATTATATATCTTTGTCCCTTGATTTGGGGTGGGATCAAACCAATCACATTTGAGTAGAACTAGCATCTTTATGGGCTACCTAGTATACTGCATTTCAACAATATTAGTTAAAACCTCATAGTAATCATTCTCCATTGTCTCATTCTCGCCACCTCAAAACATACACCACAATTTGTTGCATCCATCCCTTAACCATGATATTTTGTATTAAATTTGTAACCATTTATTGAATATATTAGCCATATGTTTACTTTGTTTGAGGGCTCCCATGTCAAATTCCTCAAAAGTTCATCTTCAATATTGTTATTAAACACCTATAACACAAATGGGTAAGTTAATTAGTTTTACCTAAACAAGTAATGAGGGAATTAACAGGAAAATTAGGTACATGATATTTATCATATATGTTCTTTAAACTAGGTGGGAAATGTTGTGGAGATTTGTTTGTCCACTTGCAAGTCATTTAGACAAAGTTTTTGTAGCAAATTTACATATATGCTGAATTAAAATCACAGATTAAATAACTTCATAGATTTAATTATGATACGTGAAATTAAAAGAATAACTTAGAAGCTTACTGCAAAAAAGGCTCTACCTCATGACATTTTAGAAGAACATATAAGTGTGCAACATTCATTTCCCTTTCTTGCAAGATGCAAGATTTGTGTTTTCCAATAAAATGTTCGAGATAATTAAAATTAGAGAATGACGGATTGATTGAACAACCTTCACCTCCATTGTCATTCCGTGAAACTCTTGTCCTCCTAGATAGAATAATAGGTGGATAGTAGTAAGATGCAATAGTTGAGGTCTCCTCCACTAAATAAACTTCACAAATGGAACCTTCAACTACATCTGAGTTCGTAACCTTATCTTTTAAGGTATGTATAAGCTTATTAATTGAGAACATCAGTGTAACAAATACCTTATGAGGATTTAATTGAAAAGAATGAAGATAGATAAATGACATAACCTTTCAAAGGGATACATCCTTTGATATTGCACTGGACCATCAACCCTTGCTTCGTAGGACAAATGAATTAGAATATGCTCCATCAAATCAAAGAAACTCGAAGGAAATATTTGTTCTAGTTTACACAAAATTATTGGAATGTTTTGCTCCATCACATATAATTTATCATTTCTCAGCAATGGCAAAGTTAATTCTTTGAAGAATTGACTGAACTCAGTAAGTGCATTCCAAATGGGCTTGGGTAAAGCCTTGAATGCAATTGGGAGCAAACATTGCATGAACACATGACACTCATGACTCTTCATACCAAACAACTTTACTTCCCTTATGTCAACGCATCTAGCCAAATTAGATGCATACTCATCTAGTAGCTTCAATTGTTTAACCCATTCACACAGGGCTAATCTTTGTTGCTTAGTCAATGTGTATTGTGCTTTGAGTTTTTTTAGCTTTCCACCTCAACCATCCTACAACTCTAGATCCTTTTGTCTACAATATTCTGTCAAGTCCAATCTAGCATTAAAATTGTATTTCGTCTTGCCCTTAGTATCCATAACTATGTATAAGATATTAAGAAACACATTTCTCTCAATATGCATGACATCCAGATTATGCAGGGGAAGATTTGTTTTCCAATAAGACAGTTCCCAAAGACGCTTTATTTTGTCTAGTTGTGATAAATACTATACCCTGGTGGACTTTCTCCTATTGATTTAGTTATGTTAGGTATATGTCTTACCCTATCCCACACTTCTTCACCAGTCAACCTTCGTGGGGGTAATAAAGTTTCAACAAGTCTCTTTCTAAAAGCATTCTTGTTCCTTCTATAGCAATGATCATGTGGCAAGAATTGAAGGTGACAATAAAAAAATGATGTCTTTCGGTTATGTTTAAGTGTGAGTGCTTTTAAGTGCTCCAAACAAATTGGACAAGTAAGTTTTCCCATTGTTATCCAATCTGATAATATCTCACATGCAGGGAAATCATTAATCATCCACATCAAACAAGCCTTCATGACAAAGTTTTGTTGTCGTGAGACATCATAGGTCATGACACTGATATTCCACAAAAGTTTCAATTCATCTATAAGTGGTTGCAAGTACACATCAATTCTACTTTTTGGATTGGAAGGACTAGGAATTATGATAGTTAAGAACATGAACTCTCTTCTCATGCACATCCATGGAGGTAGATTATACGGAGTAACAATTATTGGCCAACATGAATAAGTCCTACCTATTTTGTCAAATGGAGCAAATCCATCAACACATAACCCTAGCCTCACATTTCAGGGGTCTTTTGAAAATTCAGGATATGTTTCGTCAAAATATTTCCAGGCTTCTCCATCAGATGGGTGAGATAAAGACCCCGTTTCCCTCTCGTTCTCATGATTCCATCTTATTTGAGACGTTGTTTGCATTGAGGAATAAAGTCTTTTATACCTTTAGGATAAGTTGGAAATACCACATTTTTTTCTGAGGAATTTCTTTGATCTTACCGTTTCTAGTGATGCTTCTATAACAATCTTCACCACAAAATCTACAACTACAAAGATTCTCATAAGGAGGACGATAAAGCATGCATCCATTTGGACAGTAGGAAATCTTTTTGCAACCCAACCCTCCATTGCTTTCTTTGCATGATAGAAGTTTCTAGGCATTCGATTATCATTCGGTAATGCATTCTCCATAAAATCCACTCATTGATTAAAACAAGTCTCAGAGATATTGAAGTCAAATTTGATACTTAGAATTTATATCATTTACGAATGAAATCTTGTATGAAACTGATTTAGAATTATGTTAATTTAATAACTTGATTCTTTACAAATCGTTGTGTTATATTTAAAGATCTTGGAACTTTTATTAGTTGTAATAAAATTTTCAAATTATTTTATCTCAAATGAATTCTTCCCAACACTATACTCGAAGTGTTCCAAACAGAAGGATGAACTAGTTTGAAATTGCCCTCTATAATTAATAGTATTTTGTATATGTGCAATGCATAAGATAAATTAAAAAATATTAAAATAAATAAGAAAAATATATTTAACCTAGAGATATGACATTCCGAATGGCTTTAATCAATCTTGATGTGATGAAGCTTCAAGACTTGATGATGTTGTCATATTTTATTAGGAAAATGATGAGTGTAGCAATTGCTATTGAAAAGTGACATGTCTGGAGATGTATTAGAAGTTCATGCAGAAGATGTTCACATTTTTCTTTCACATAGTGCAAATCAGAATGTGGGTAGATTTTGTATATATTTTGATGGTATTTGTAAGATTTAAGCATTATTAGTTGATTAACTTCAATGCTGGTTTTTCATTAATAAATCTTGTCAGCTCTATCCATTTATGTTTAAATTTCTTGACCATAGTAGCATCATTTATTAAGAAAATGAAAGGTAAATCGGGTTGTAAGTCCTAAACTTTAAAGTGCTTAGAATTACTCATATGTCAAAGCAAAAGGTGAATTCATTCCTTCTATTTTGAAAGTCACTTTATTTGTTTTTGGTGAATTTTTTTTTTCTAAAGACTACTAGAGATGTTTTTCATTAAACCAAGTTTCTTTTTCTTTTTCTCTTTTTAAGTGAAGGTTTTGATGAAGCATAATATTAGGAAAAATGGTGAGATTGGTTAAACTTAAACCACTTAATAGTTGATAGCATGTGCCATGTGCTATCCATTATGGTAAGAGAGAACAATCATTAGAAAATAAGTTCACGACTTTGACATCCCAAAAATGATATTACATAATTTTTTTCCCCAAAATTAAAAGGTTACTATCAAGAGCAGTAGGTAAATGCATAAACCAAAAAATGCCTAGGCTATAAAATATTTGGCAAATCATCCCAATGAACGTAAACTACAGCTCAGTGCTACTATTGAGCAAAAGGCATGATACATATTGCAGTCTTCACAAATTGGCCATCTGCAAAGACAAGGTGAAAAAACATTAAGTTTATAATAAAAAAATTCCTCATTATGGGCAAAACAAAGAAGATTGGGAAAGGAAACAAACCAAAATGGTAGTGTTTTTCTTCCTCTTTTCCTGAGCAGGATCAGAGCTGGACGCTGAACATTTGGGTCAATATGAAAAAGCTTCATCACATCAGGATTCACATTTGGGTCTATATGAAAAAGCTTTGGAGTACGAATAAAAACTCCACGAAACGTTTCAGGACCACCTTCCTTGGATGCAAGCTCTGGTGCTAAAACCTCTGCTTCAAAGCTTTGAATCTGAATTAACAGCCTTGTAATTTCCTAAACTGCAATCAGCTTTGACCAGTCAAATCTATTTTACCTACATGACGAAGTCTAACTGGTGGGTGGCACCGGTGGTGACTTGACGAGATTGTACCATAGAATTTTCCACAACTAAGAGACATAAGTGATTACTTTTCTCATTTTTTGTTTGATTGGAAATACTGTGACTACTCGAATTAAGAATTAGTAGGTGTTATATTTTTGAAACTTCAAATCGGACCGTTGACTATCTCATCCTGTTTCACGAAAAATTCTTATATAGAATAAAAGTAATATTCTTAATTATATAATAATCGTTTAAATATAATTAATTCTTATATAGATTGAAAATAATATTCTCAGTTATATAATAATTGTTTAAATATAATTCAATAATATGTTATTTTAATTTAATTTAATGATATGTATAATTATATATATTTATATGTAACGTTTTTATTAATGTAATACTATGAAACACCAACATATCATTTTTAAGGCGTGTCCTTGTGTCAAACATGTATACGTATCAGACACATGAAGATACTTATACGACACATGTATTTTGCGTGCCTGAATGTGTCGGATTAAAATAATTATTTTTTTTTAGTTTGGACACGTCCCGGATATGCTTGAACATGCTTCGGACACGCTTGAACAAGTTTAGAACACGACTCATTAATATTTTTTTAAAAAAAATAATTTTCATGACTAACGTTCAATTAGTAAGTCCGTAACTCACCCAAGCTCAATCATATGACTGACGTTTTAAGCTACTATTTTTACATACTAGTATTTTAAGTTTTATCTTTTCACTCGCCACTATTAGATTTTTAAATTTTATCTTTCCACACACCACTATTTTCATCTGCTTCTTCTACCTCTGCTCGTATCAAGTCTCCACTTCGTCGTCACCAAAATTTGTCTCACACTAATATTCCCTCTAATTAATTTTTTTATACTGCGTGTGTTTGTATATAGTTATTTATTATGTACTCCATATATTTTAAAAAGACTTACTAGATAATAAATATTAACACATATGATATATATTAAGATATTATAAATCTTTAAATTTATAAAAATGATATAAATAAATTATGATTTTTTTAAAATTTATTTTTTATATATATATATATATATATATATATATATATATATATATATATATATATACTGTATCTATATCTTATAATATTTTGAATTCAATATGTTCTCATGTCTATATATATACTGTATCTGTATCTTATAATATTTTGAATTTAGTATGTTCTCATGCTTATATTTGTATCAATTTTTGTATTCATGTCGGTGTCTATGGTTGGTAAATGTAATTAATTCTTTTGAAAGTGGAAAATAATTTCTCGTATCTCATGTATATATTTGTATCGATTTTTGTATTCATGTCGGTGTCTATGGTTGGAAGATGTAATTAATTCTTTTGAAAGTGGAAAATAATTTCTGGTACTCGAATTGACACTGTCTTTCCCATGTCGGCGGCGAAAATTACGTAACTTTTTCTATTTCCTCTTTCTACTCCGGCACCGAGCCATTATATAAAGCAAAGCAAATACTGGGCATGGACACACAGAACAAACGACTTCAAACAAATATTAGAGTTCAGAAGCATTCATGAGTTCAATGAATGGCCATAATGCTGCTGAGCTCTTTCAAGGTCAGGCTCTCTTGTACAAACACATATTTAGCTTCTTGTCCCCTATGTGTCTTAAGTGGGCAATTGAGCTAGGCATTGCAGACATAATCCACAACCATGGCAAACCCATAACTCTTCCCGAGTTGGTGTCAGCTCTGCAAGTTCCACCAGCTAAAGCTTGTCTTGTGCCGCGGTTCATGCGCTTTCTTGCACACAATGGAATCTTTGCTATAGAAAGAATCCATGACAAAGAAGAACAAGAAGAAAAGGAAGCTTATGTTCTGACTCCTGCATCAAAGCTTCTTGTCAAAGGCACTAACCATTGTTTATCTCCATTAGCTAAGTTTGTTATTAATCCAGTTATGATCGATGTACAACTTCAATTGAGTAACTGGACTTACACGGAACAACAGACGATTTTTGAGACTGCCTTTGGAGCAGGCTGGTGGGACTTTCTTCATAACAATCCTAAAGATACGGATGTCTTCAATGAGGGCATGGCAAGTGATTCTCAAATACTGAACTTGGCATTAAGAGATTGCAATTCAGTCTTTGAGGGGCTGGATTCCATCGTGGATGTAGGCGGTGGAACTGGAGCTACAGGAAAAATTATCTGTGAGGCATTTCCTATGTTGAAATATATCGTGTTTGACCTTCCACAGGTTGTAGCAAATTTGTCAGAAAGTGACAATCTGAGTTATGTTGGTGGAGACATGTTTAAATCAATCCCTGAAGCTGATGCAATTCTTCTAAAGGTATGCATATGTGAAGAGCCAGTCAATTTGTTAATTTATTGCAAATTAGTTTATTTTAGGATACCTAATTTGTTTGATGAGTAACGAAAGGTATATTACATAAATTTATTAGAGAATTTTTAATTAATATTCTCTCACTATTTATGTTTATTTTTTATTTTGCAGTGGGTTTTACATAATTGGAGTGACGACGATTGCAAAAAGATACTTAAAAATTGCAAAGATGCTATTTCAAGAAAAGGAAAAGGAGGAAAAGTGATTATCATAGAGATAGTGATGGATGAAAAACAAGACAAAAATGAAATGACTCAAACAAAACTCCTTTTCGATATAACCATGATGACTATTAGTGGGAAAGAGAGAGACGAAAAAGAATGGACGCAACTCTTTATTGAAGCAGGCTTCAAACACTACAAAATATTTCCCATATTTGGTTTTAGGTCTCTTATTGAGGTTTATTTGTAGACACTCATATGAGCTATTATACATACTAGGAAGTGAATAAAGTTATGTCTTTAATAATTTTGGAGGTTAAGAAGTGAATAAAGTTGTTATGTATTTAGTTTAAGATGTTATGAACTGAATAATTAAAGATGTAATGTTTGTCTATAATAGTTGACACAACTGATTATGGCAAACTGTGTCAATTAAGTCGATAAATTGTTGATTAATTATTTATAAAAATTATTGTAAGTGCTTGTTGAACTTGAAGGTCTGCCTTGACTTTAGGATGTAATTGTTGCTTCTGATCCTAATTTTTTATGTAAAAAAAAGAAATGAAATGTTTTGAATTACTTTTCTCTTCTTTACATCCATTATAAGTTTGTATTAAAAAATATAAATTACAAATTACTTCAATTTGAGACATTTGTTCAATTACTTTCTAAAGTTTTAATCTTAACAAATTCTTCGCTTGAATTTTAAGCATTCAACAAATCATTATTTCTACCACTTTTCTTTTTTTCAAAATGTCATCGAGTGAGAAAATATTATTGCAGGGTAGTGGGTTAATTTAGAGTAAATAATCACTTTAATCTCTCAAAAATTGTAACATAATTAACACTTTAGTTCTGTATAATTTAGCATATAAATTACTTCTTGAGTGATTAGCCATCCATTCAAGTTGATTCTTCTGTCATAAACACCTGCCAAGTTCTAATAGAATTGCTGAGTTGCATACTTGCATCGTTAAATGCCAAGTTGGTACTATTAAATGAAAAACTGGACTTGACGTGGCAAAATGTCATGTCGAGAGATTCTTGGGTGCTATGGGAGCAAAAAAAATTTATTTTATATCTTTGGCACGTGTGTAAAAATGATGAAAATTGAAAAAAATATAAGGCAGCTAAAAAAGATACTAAGAAGGCGGTGAACGAGGCGAAGGCTAAAGCGTTTAACGGGTTATATCAATCGTTGGGCACCAAAGACGGAGAGAGGTATATCTACAAGCTCGCTAAAAGTAGAAAAAGGAAGACAAGAGACTTGGATCAAGTGAAATGCATTAAGGATGAAGAGGGTAAAGTCTTGGTTACGGAACAAGACATCAAAGATCGATGGAAGGGTTATTTTCACAAGTTATTTAATGAAGAACACGGGGCATTAGGGGACTCAGACATTTTAAACACTAGAGAGGAAGACCAAAATAAAACTTTTTATCGTAGAATTCAGGAGTTTGAGGTAAAAGAAGCTTTGAAGAGGATGGATAATGGAAAAGTAGTCGGACCGGATAATATACCTATTGAGATATGGAAGTGCCTAGGAGATAAAGGTATAAATGCTTACAAAGCGTTTAACGAGATAATGAGATCTAAGAAAATGCCAAATGAATGGAGGAGAAGTACTTTAATCCCTATTTATAAGAATAAAGGAGATATACAAAACTGTGCAAATTACAGAGGGATTAAACTCATGAGTCATACCATGAAGTTATGGGAAAGAGTCATTGAAAGGAGACTAAGACAAGAGACTCATATTTCAGAGAATCAATTTGGTTTTATGCTTGGGAGGTCAACCATGGAAGCAATCTATCTTCTACGAAGATTGACGGAGCGGTATCAGAGGAAGCAAAAAGATCTACACATGGTTTTCATTGATCTGGAAAAAGCCTACGATAGGGTACCGAGAGAGGTCTTGTGGAAGGCTTTGGAGAAGAAAGGAGTTCGTATCGCCTATATTCGAGCAATCCAAGATATGTATGATGAGGCTACAACTAGTGTGAGAACACCGATGGGGTCACAGAAGAGTTCCCTATAACTATAGGATCGCACAAGGGTCACTTTGAGTCCTTATCTTTTTACTTTGGTCTTGGATGTGCTTATCGCGCATATCCAAGAGCCGGTGCCACAATGCATGCTTTGCTTCAGATGATATAGTCTTAGTTGGAGAGTCGAGAGAGGAAATAAATAGGAAGCTAGAGTTATGGAGACGGACTTTGGAAGAACATGGATTTCGTTTAGCAGGAGTAAGACGGAGTATATGGAATGTAAGTTCAAGTAAGAAACATGTTAATGCTAGCTTAGCGGTAAAAATTGGAGATTATATTATACCACAAGTCACACGAGTTTAGGTATCTTAGATCTATCATACAAAATGACGGAGAGATAGAAAGAGATGTAAACCATAGGATTCAATTTGGATGGATGAAATGGAGGAGTCTTGGGGAGTTATTTGTGATAAAAAAATGCCTCTCAAGCTTAAGGGTAAATTTTCTGCATTTCTTACGGTATAAGGCCCGCAATGTTGTATGGTCTTGAATGTTGGGCGGTAAAAAAAAGCCAACAAGAGCACAAGATCAGTGTCGCGGAGATGAGGATGTTGCGTTGGATGTGTGGCCATACTAGACAAGATAAAATTATGAATGAATGCATTAGAGAAAAAGTAGGGGTAGCATCTATTGTGGAAAAGATGAGAGAATCTCGCCTTAGGTGGTTTGGACATATAAGGAGAAGACCCTTAGAAGCCCCTGTAAGAAGAGTAGATTAGGTAGAAAATAGTCTAACACCTAGAGGTAGAGGAAGACCAAGAAAGACTATAGGTGAAAGCAGTTAAAAAAGATCTAGATTTGAATGACATTAGAAGAAGACTTGGTTCGGGATAGGACACCTTGATAAGCGTCGTTTGATCCATGTGAAATTGACCCCACCTAGTGGGAAAAGGCTTGGTTGTTGTTGTTGTTGTTGTTGTATCGTTGAATATGTGATACATCAATTATATATTATTAAAAATATAATAAAAGTAAGAGATAGTATGACTTACCAAGTTGATGTGACATGTAACATCTTTCTTAACTTAATGATCTTAATCAGAATTATAAAAATTCAGTAATATTGGTAAGAATTATCTGTTAATTCAGATAATTTTCTAAATTAGTTTGATCGCAATTCTATAATACTGAATATAACAGAATAATTAAGGTATTTGCTGAATCGATTGATATGATAGAAATAAATATGAAAAATTTATTTCTTAAGTAAGAATCATTGATAAGAGTTGTAGAAAATTTTAGAAAATCAACAGAAATAGTCTGGTATTTTTAAGGATACAACCGAAAAGGAATCAATAGAATAGTTATACAACAGTTAAGTACCTCAAAAAATTATAAAATTTAATGGAGATGACAAGTAAAATATGGAGAATAAATTGATATAAAATACCAACTAAGATAAGTATCAGTAAACTTATTATTTAATCCATTAGTTTTATTCAATTCGAGATCGAGTAATGAAGTTTAACTGATAAATAACAGTACATGAAAAGTTATGAAAAAATAGATCCAGGAGTTAAGTTGAGTCCTAAAATTTTCTATAACACTTATGATAACTTGAAAACTCAACTTTAAAATATTAAAGTATGCTTAACAGATACAAAAAATTTCAGCACTATAATTTTGTTAAACTTTTAGTCAGCCACGGCCAAACCCATTTCTAGACTTTTCTTCATTCTTATTTCATCCTTTGTTACGGCAATTGCAGCCCAAAAACAGGGCAAGAGAAATTGAACGAAAATAGCAAGAGATTGTACCATAGAATTTTCCACAACTAAGAAACATAAGTGATTACTTTTCTCATTTTTTGTTTGACTGGAAATACTGTGACTACTCGAATTAAGAATTAGTAGGTGTTATATTTTGGGACCAGGATTGTCTGCAGTCTAATTTTTTTTTACAAGCAATTTTATATATTACCGCATGCGGTAAGTATTATCACATGTGGTATTTATTTTTTTTACATATAAAAAAAATTTAGACCTTTCCAGTGGAGAAGATCCGGATCCTATATTTTGAAACTTCAAATCGGACCGTTGACTATCTCATCCTATTTCACGAAAAATTCTTATATAGAATAAAAGTAATATTCTTAATTATATAATAATCTTTTAAATATAATTAATTCTTATATAGATTGAAAATAATATTTTCAGTTATATAATAATTGTTTAAATATAATTTAATAATATGTTATTTTTAATTTAATGATATGTATAATTATATATATTTATATGTAACGTTTTTATTAATGTAATACTATGACACACGAACATATCGTTTTTAAGGCGTGTCCGTGTGTCAAACATGTATATGTATCAGATACATGAAGATACTTATACAACACATGTGTTTTATGTGTTTGAATATATCAGATTAAAAAGATTATTTTTTTTTTACTTTGGACACGTCTCGGACATGCCTGAACATGCCTCGGACATGCCTGAACATGTCTCGGACAAGCTTGAACAAGTTTAGAACACGACTCATTAATATTTTTTAAAAAAAAATAATTTTCATGACTAACGTTCAATTAGTAAGTCTGTAACTCACCCAAGCTCAATCATATGACTGACGTTTTAAGGTACTATTTTTATATACTAGTATTTTAAGTTTTATCTTTTCACTCGCCATTATTAGATTTTTAAATTTTATCTTTCCACACACCATTATTTTCATCTGCTTCTTCTACTTCTGCTCTTATCAAGTCGTCCACTTCGTCGTCATCGAAATTTGTCTCACACTAATATTCCCTTTAGTTAATTTTTTTTTATACACATATGCTTGTATATAGTTAGTTCTATTATGTACTCCATATATTTTAGGAAAGACTTACTAGATAGTAAATATTGACACATATGATATATATTAAGATAATATAAATCTTCAAATTTATAAAAATGATATTAATGAATTATGAATTTTTTAAATTTGTTATATATATATATATATATATATATATATATATTGTATCTATATCTTATAATATTTTAAATTTAATATGTTCTCATATATATATATATATATATCTTATAATATTTTGAATTTAGTATGTTCTCATATATATATATATATATAAATATAGGAGGATCCGTTCTGTAGGTGTAAGTCTTTTTTTTCTTACACTCATTTTCAACCGTTAGTTACTCAACTTTCATCTAATGGTTGAGATTATTTCATTAAAGATAGCAATTAGATGAAAGTAGATCTAACAATTTGAAAATGAGTGTAAGAGAAAATTAACTTACATTTGATGTAAATTGATCCTCCCTCATATATATATATATATCTTATAATATTTTAAATTTAGTATGTATTTCTCGTACTCGAATTGACACTGTCTTTCCCATGTCGGCGGCGAAAATTACGTAACTTTTTCTATTTCCTCTTTCTACTCCGGCACCGAACCATTATATAAAGCAAAGCAAATACTGGGCATGGACACACAGAACAAACGAGTTCAAACAAATATTAGAGTTCAGAAGCATTCATGAGTTCAATGAATGGCCATAATGCTGCTGAGCTCTTTCAAGGTCAGGCTCTCTTGTACAAACACATATTTAGCTTCTTGTCCCCTATGTGTCTTAAGTGGGCAATTGAGCTAGGCATTGCAGACATTATCCACAACCATGGCAAACCCATAACTCTTCCCGAGTTGGTGTCAGCTCTGCAAGTTCCACCAGCTAAAGCTTGTCTTGTGCCGCGGTTCATGCGCTTTCTTGCACACAATGGAATCTTTGCTATAGAAAGAATCCATGACAAAGAAGAACAAGAAGAAAAGGAAGCTTATGTTCTGACTCCTGCATCAAAGCTTCTTGTCAAAGGCACTAACCATTGTTTATCTCCATTAGCTAAGTTTGTTATTAATCCAGTTATGATCGATGTACAACTTCAATTGAGTAACTGGACTTACACGGAACAACAGACGATTTTTGAGACTGCCTTTGGAGCAGGCTGGTGGGACTTTCTTCATAACAATCCTAAAGATACGGATGTCTTCAATGAGGGCATGGCAAGTGATTCTCAAATACTGAACTTGGCATTAAGAGATTGCAATTCAGTCTTTGAGGGGCTGGATTCCATCGTGGATGTAGGCGGTGGAACTGGAGCTACAGGAAAAATTATCTGTGAGGCATTTCCTATGTTGAAATATATCGTGTTTGACCTTCCACAGGTTGTAGCAAATTTGTCAGAAAGTGACAATCTGAGTTATGTTGGTGGAGACATGTTTAAATCAATCCCTGAAGCTGATGCAATTCTTCTAAAGGTATGCATATGTGAAGAGCCAGTCAATTTGTTAATTTATTGCAAATTAGTTTATTTTAGGATACCTAATTTGTTTGATGAGTAACGAAAGGTATATTACATAAATTTATTAGAGAATCTTTAATTAATATTCTCTCACTATTTATGTTTATTTTTTATTTTGCAGTGGGTTTTACATAATTGGAGTGACGACGATTGCAAAAAGATACTTAAAAATTGCAAAGATGCTATTTCAAGAAAAGGAAAAGGAGGAAAAGTGATTATCATAGAGATAGTGATGGATGAAAAACAAGACAAAAATGAAATGACTCAAACAAAACTCCTTTTCGATATAACCATGATGACTATTAGTGGGAAAGAGAGAGACGAAAAAGAATGGAAGCAACTCTTTATTGAAGCAGGCTTCAAACACTACAAAATATTTCCCATATTTGGTTTTAGGTCTCTTATTGAGGTTTATTTGTAGACACTCATATGAGCTATTATACATACTAGGAAGTGAATAAAGTTATGTCTTTGATAATTTTGGAGGTTAGGAAGTGAATAAAGTTGTTATGTATTTAGTTTAAGATGTTATGAACTGAATAATTAAAGATGTAATGTTTATCTATAATAGTTGACACAACTGATTATGGCAAACTGCGTCAATTAAGTCGATAAATTGTTAATTGATTATTTATAAAAATTATTGTAAGTGCTTGTAGAACTTGAAGGTCTGCCTTGACTTTAGGATGTGATTGTTGCTTCTCATCCTAATTTTTTATGTAAAAAAAAGAAATGAAATGTTTTGAATTACTTTTCTCTTCTTTACATCCATTATAAGTTTGTGTTAAAAAATATAAATTACAAATTACTTCAATTTGAGACAATTGTTCAATTACTTTCTAAAGTTTTAATCTTAACAAATTCTTCGCTTGAATTTTAAGCATTCAACAAATCATTATTTCAACCACTTTTCTTTTTTCCAAAATGTCATCGAGTGAGAGAATATTGTTGTAGGGTAGTGGGTTAATTTAGAATAAATAATCACTTTAATCTCTCAAAAATTGTAACATAATTAACACTTTAGTTCTGTATAATTTAGCATATAAATTACTTCTTGAGTGATTAGCCATCCATTCAAGTTGATTCTTCTGTCATAAACACCTGTCAAGTTCTAATAGAATTGCTGAGTTGCATACTTGCATCGTTAAATGCCAAGTTGGTACTATTAAATGAAAAACTGGACTTGACGTGGCAAAATGTCATGTCGAGAGATTCTTGGGTGCTATGGGAGCAAAAAAAATTTTATTTTATATCATTGAATATGTGATACATCAATTATATATTATTAAAAATATAATAAAAGTAAGAGATAGTATGACTTACCAAGTTGATGTGATATAGAATATCTTTCTTAACTTAATGATCTTAATCAACATTATAAAAATTCAGTAATATTAGTAAGAATTATCTGTTAATTTAGATAATTTTTTAAATTAGTTTGATCGTAATTATACATTTGAATATATGAGAATAATTAAGGTATCTTTTGAATCGATTGATATGATAGAAATAAATATGAAAAATTTATTTCTTAAGTAAGAATCATTGATAAGAGTTGTAGAAAATTTTGAAGAATTAACAGAAATAGTCTGGTATTTTTAAGGATACAACCGAAAAGGAATCAATAGAATAGTTATACAACAGTTAAGTATCTCAAAAAATTATAAAATTTAATGGAGATGACAAGTAAAATATGAAAAATAAATTGATATAAAATACCAACTAAGATAAATATCAGTAAACTTATTACTTAATCCATTGATTTTATTCAATTCGAGATCGAGTAATGAAGTTTAACTGACAAATAACAATACATGAAAAGTTATGAAAAAATAAATCTAGGAGCTAAGTTGAGTCCTAAAATTTTCTATAACACTTATGATAACTTGAAAACTCTACTTTAAAATATTAAAGTATGTTTAACAGATTCAAAAAATTTCAGCACTATAATTTTGTTAAACTTTTAGTCAGCCACGGCCAAACCCATTTCTAGACTTTTCTTCATTCTTATTTCATCCTTTGTTACGGCAATTGCAGCCCAAAAACAGGGCAAGAGAAATTGAACGAAAATAGCAAGAGATTGTACCATAGAATTTTCCACAACTAAGAGACATAAGTGATTACTTTTCTCATTTTTTGTTTGACTAGAAATACTGTGACTATTCGAATTAAGAATTAGTAGGTGTTATATTTTGGGACCAGGATCCTCTGCAGTCCAATTTTTTTTTACAAGCAATTTTATATATTACTGCATGCGGTAAGTATTATCGCATGCAGTATTTATTTTTTTTACATATAAAAAAAAATTAGACCTCTCCAGTGGAGAGGATCTGGATCCTATATTTTGAAACTTCAAATTGGACCGTTGACTATCTCATCCTGTTTCACGAAAAATTCTTATATAGAATAAAAGTAATATTCTTAATTATATAATAATCGTTTAAATATAATTAATTCTTATATAGATTGAAAATAATATTCTCAGTTATATAATAATTGTTTAAATATAATTTAATAATATGTTATTTTTAATTTAATGATATGTATAATTATATATATTTATATGTAACGTTTTTATTAATGTAATACTATGACACACGAACATATCATTTTTAAGGCGTGTCCGTGTGTCAAACATGTATATGTATCAGATACATGAAGATACTTATACAACACATGTGTTTTACGTGTTCGAATGTGTCAGATTAAAAAGATTATATTTTTTTAGTTTGGACACGTCCCGGACATGCCTGAACATGCCTCGGACATGCTTGAACAAGTTTAGAACAGGACTCATTCATATTTTTTTTAAAAAAAATAATTTTCATGACTAACGTTCAATTAGTAAGTCTGTAACTCACCCAAGCTCAATCATATGACTGACGTTTTAAGGTACTATTTTTATATACTAGTATTTTAAGTTTTATCTTTTCACTCGCCATTATTAGATTTTTAAATTTTATCTTTCCACACACCATTATTTTCATCTGCTTCTTCTACTTCTGCTCATATCAAGTCGTCCACTTCGTCGTCATCGAAATTTGTCTCACACTAATATTTCTTCTAGTTAATTTTTTTTATACATATGTATTTGTATATGGTTAGTTCTATTATGTACTCCATATATTTTAGAAAAGAGTTACTAGATAGTAAATATTGACACATATAATATATATTAAGATATTATAAATCTTCAAATTTATAAAAATGATATTAATAAATTATAATTTTTTTTTTAAATTTGTTATATATATATATATATATATATATCTGTATTTTATAATATTTTGAATTTAATATATTCTCATGTCTCTATATATATATATATATAATATTTTGAATTTAATATATTCTCGTGTCTATATCTGTATCAATTTTTGTATTTATGTCCGTGTCTATAGCTGGTAGATGTAATTAATTCTTTTGAAAGTGGAAAGTAATTTCTCGTATCTCATGTATATATCGTATCTCATGTAAATATTTGTATCGATTTTTGCATTCATGTCGGTGTCTATGGTTGGTAGATGTAATTAATTCTTTTGAAAGTGGAAAATAATTTCTCGTATCTCATGTATATATTTGTATCGATTTTTGTATTCATGTTGGTGTCTATGGTTGGTATATGAAATTAATTCTTTTGAAAGTGGAAAATAATTTATCGTACTCGAATTGACACTGTCTTTCCCATGTCGGTGGCGAAAATTACGTAACTTTTTCTATTTCCTCTTTCTACTCCGGCACCGAACCATTATATAAAGCAAAGCAAATACTGGGCATGGACACACAGAACAAACGAGTTCAAACAAATATTAGAGTTCAGAAGCATTCATGAGTTCAATGAATGGCCATAATGCTGCTGAGCTCTTTCAAGGTCAGGCTCTCTTGTACAAACACATATTTAGCTTCTTGTCCCCTATGTGTCTTAAGTGGGCAATTGAGCTAGGCATTGCAGACATAATCCACAACCATGGCAAACCCATAACTCTTCCCGAGTTGGTGTCAGCTCTGCAAGTTCCACCAGCTAAAGCTTGTCTTGTGCCGCGGTTCATGCGCTTTCTTGCACACAATGGAATCTTTGCTATAGAAAGAATCCATGACAAAGAAGAACAAGAAGAAAAGGAAGCTTATGTTCTGACTCCTGCATCAAAGCTTCTTGTCAAAGGCACTAACCATTGTTTATCTCCATTAACTAAGTTTGTTATTAATCCAGTTATGATCGATGTACAACTTCAATTGAGTAACTGGACTTACACGGAACAACAGACGATTTTTGAGACTGCCTTTGGAGCAGGCTGGTGGGACTTTCTTCATAACAATCCTAAAGATACGGATGTCTTCAATGAGGGCATGGCAAGTGATTCTCAAATACTGAACTTGGCATTAAGAGATTGCAATTCAGTCTTTGAGGGGCTGGATTCCATCGTGGATGTAGGCGGTGGAACTGGAGCTACAGGAAAAATTATCTGTGAGGCATTTCCTATGTTGAAATATATCGTGTTTGACCTTCCACAGGTTGTAGCAAATTTGTCAGAAAGTGACAATCTGAGTTATGTTGGTGGAGACATGTTTAAATCAATCCCTGAAGCTGATGCAATTCTTCTAAAGGTATGCATATGTGAAGAGCTAGTCAGTTTGTTAATTTATTGCAAATTAGTTTATTTTAGGATACCTAATTTGTTTGATGAGTAACGAAAGGTATATTACATAAATTTATTAGAGAAATTTTAATTAATATTCTCTCACTATTTATGTTTATTTTTTATTTTGCAGTGGGTTTTACATAATTGGAGTGACGACGATTGCAAAAAGATACTTAAAAATTGCAAAGATGCTATTTCAAGAAAAGGAAAAGGAGGAAAAGTGATTATCATAGAGATAGTGATGGATGAAAAACAAGACAAAAATGAAATGACTCAAACAAAACTCCTTTTCGATATAACCATGATGACTATTAGTGGGAAAGAGAGAGACGAAAAAGAATGGAAGCAACTCTTTAATGAAGCAGGCTTCAAACACTACAAAATATTTCCCATATTTGGTTTTAGGTCTCTTATTGAGGTTTATTTGTAGACACTCATATGAGCTATTATACATACTAGGAAGTGAATAAAGTTATGTCTTTGATAATTTTGGAGGTTAAGAAGTGAATAAAGTTGTTATGTATTTAGTTTAAGATGTTATGAACTGAATAATTAAAGATGTAATGTTTGTCTATAATAGTTGACACAACTGATTATGGCAAACTACGTCAATTAAGTCAATAAATTGTTGATTGATTATTTATAAAAATTATTGTAAGTGCTTGTTGAACTTGAAGGTCTGCCTTGACTTTAGGATGTGATTGTTGCTTCTCATCCTAATTTTTTATGTAAAAAAAAGAAATGAAATGTTTTGAATTACTTTTCTCTTCTTTACATCCATTATAAGTTTGTATTAAAAAATATAAATTAGAAATTACTTCAATTTGAGACATTTGTTCAATTACTTTCCAAAGTTTTAATCTTAACAAATTCTTCGCTTGAATTTTAAGCATTCAACAAATCATTATTTCTACCACTTTTCTTTTTTTCAAAATGTCATTGAGTGAGAAAAGTTTTAATCTTAACAAAGCATTCAACAAATCATTATTTCTACCACTTTTCTTTTTTTCAAAATGTCATTGAGTGAGAGAATATTGTTGTAGGGTAGTGGGTTAATTTAGAATAAATAATCACTTTAATCTCTCAAAAATTGTAACATAATTAACACTTTAGTTCTGTATAATTTAGCATATAAATTACTTCTTGAGTGATTAGCCATCCATTCAAGTTGATTCTTCTGTCATAAACACCTGCCAAGTTCTAATAGAATTGCTGAGTTGCATACTTGCATCGTTAAATGCCAAGTTGGTACTATTAAATGAAAAACTGGACTTGACGTGGCAAAATGTCATGTCGAGAGATTCTTGGGTGCTATGGGAGTAAAAAAAAATTTATTTTATATCATTGAATATGTGATACATCAATTATATATTATTAAAAATATAATAAAAGTAAAAGATAGTATGACTTACCAAGTTGATGTGACATGTAACATCTTTTCTAACTTAATGATCCTAATCAGAATTATAAAAATTCAGTAATACTGGTAAGAATTATCTGTTAATTTAGATAATTTTTTAAATTAGTTTAATCGTAATTTTATAATTTGAATATAAGAGAATAATTAAGGTATCTGCTGAATCAATTGATATGATAGAAATAAATATAAAAAATTTATTTCTTAACTAAGAATCATTGATAAGAGTTGTAGAAAATTTTGGAGAATCAACAGAAATAGTCTGATGTTTTTAAGGATACAACCGAAAAGGAATCAATAAAATAGTTATACAACAGTTAAGTATCTCAAAAAATTATAAAATTTAATGAAAATGACAAGTAAAATATAGAGAATAAATTAGTATAAAATACCAACTAAGATAAGTATTGATAAACTTATTACTTAATCCATCGGTTTTATTCAATTCGGGATTGAGTAATGAAGCTTAACTGACAAATAACAGTACATGAAAAGTTATGAAAAAAATAGATCCAGAAGCTAAGTTGAGTCCTAAAATTTTCTATAACACTTATAATAACTTGAAAACTCAACTTTAAAATATTAAAGTGTGCTTAATAGATACAAAAAATTTCAGCACTATAATTTTGTTAAACTTTTAGTCAGCCACGGCCAAACCCATTTCTAGACTTTTCTTCATTCTTATTTCATCCTTTGTTACGGCAATTGCAGCCCAAAAACAGGGCAAGAGAAATTGAACGAAAATAGCAAGAGAAAGGGAGAAAAAGTTGAGAGAAAAAGAAGGAAAAGTAAAGAAAAATCAAGGAACCAAACGCTCGGAAGTGAGGTAGGAGTTTTGGCTCTTGTCTTGCTTTTCCTTCTTTCTTGTTTTTTATTTAAAATTCTGGTTATTAAGCCTTTGAAGGCCACGGTTATAAACAGCAAAAGAGAAAATTTTTATTAATTTTTTTTGTGTTTTTATCTCTACTCTAGTTCTTTTTCTTTTTATGATTTCTTAAATAAAATTGTAGTATTGATTGTATTTTGGAACACATAATTCATGGCTAAACCACGTGAAGAATAAAATTGTTGGTTGTTGAATGTGTTGATTTTCAATATAATTTACCTTGTGCACATTTGGTTTGTTAGAAAGACTTAGACTATGATTTTGAATTTGTAAAGTCTTATGCTTGTTGTTTCACGGCTGAATTAGTGTGATTGTGTGTTCCTCTAAGTGTTCACATTTGATTGTTGACACTTGATTTTATCTAGCTTATGTTCACACTTGTTCACACACTGAGATAATTACTTTGATGAGAAAAATGAAGTTTGTTATGTTTTTAAGTCAAGTAGACATACGGCCACCATAGAATCTAATAATAGTTTTTGGTTTAAGTCTTGTTATTCTTTTTCTAATGATCTTTAAGTAAAAATTTTGACATTGATAGATGTTATTTATAATAAGAAAACTAAAAATTATGATGTTCTTTGAATATGAGTGTCACGGCCATACCTAGAGAGGAGATTTTGAATAGTTTCATAATTTTTTATGTTTCTATACTTATTTGTTAATTAAGTGGAATAATAAAATGATGATTATTTGATGGATTTGTAAATTTGGTCCTTAATGTGGATCTTAGCCGTGTCAGTTTCTTGATCATTTATATTTGATATTCTAACACATTCTTGGGTACTTGTGTATAATAATGAGGATAATATTTCATTGTGTACTTGTTGTGTATTAAAAAAATGGTATTGCTCTTCTATATTAATAAAGTTGAGATTGATTAATGAATTTGAAATACTTATGATGAGAAAAATTATGATATGCATATTTTGCATGATTAATGATATGATGATTAAAGAGATTTGATGAAAGATAATTTTCTCTCATGGGTATCCCTTTGTGGAACTAAGCTGAGTGGATTTTGGATATACCTTAGATTTAGGGTAAAGTCTTAGACAATGGTAAGAGAGAAATTGAGAATCTCTCTATACCAGAGTAATTGAGGTTGAGGGAGACCTCCCTCTTTACCTGAGCTTCCCTAGTCATCAAGTAGTAGGGGATTTATATGCTTCCTCTTTACTACTTGGAGTGATCCTAAATCCTGGATAATGTGAGGATTTCTATGCGTCTTTCCTATCCCAAACGACTAATATTATGAGGATTTCAATGCGTCCTCTTTATCATGTTCTAGACTGAGGATTTCTGTGCGTCCTCTTTACTAGACGGAGATAGATATGACCTAGTTACCCGGAATAGTCTTTGTATGACAAATTGATCGTCATAAATAGGTTGATATGCACTAACCTGAAAGTAGGCTACTATCAAGTGAATGAATAATATTATGAGCTCATAACTTTGATTTTAAGATGTGACTTGATTATTGATGATTTGATATTTCATAAAATGATTTATAGTTTGATGAGTTTTCAGAAACATGATTTTTTATATGACTTTGGTATTGATGATATATCAATTATATGAAAATATGAGATTCGATAACCTGATTTATGATTGGATGATAAGAAATTAAAAATTTGATTTATGACGTAATTTTTGGTGAATATGAATGATTTTCATAAAGATAAAATGAATTGTCTATTTCGGGAAGAAAAATGACTTGTTTTGACTTTTTGCCACCTTCCTAGATTGATACTGAGTATTTGAAAACTGTATTTTTTTCGAAATAGTTAAAATTATCGTGATGACATATTTTTAAAAGAACTACTGAGAATTTCATAATTCTTACCCCATTACTTATGCGTTTTCCATGATAATTTCAGACAGGTCTGAGCAGCTAAGCAAGATGGAGGGCTGACAAAAGAAGATAGTTTAGTTCTTTTGATGGATCGTGAAGATAAGTTATAGTGGTTTTGTGCCTATGAGGCAATCTTTAAATTACTACTATGTCTCATTTGTGTAAACTTCATTTCATAGTATATGTACACTAAACTTCCGCGAAAGGCTTATATTTTGATATTTACTTAATCTTTTTATTTGAAAAATTTGTGGATATTCATGCGTGATATACTTAATTCTAGTTACAAATGCGTAATTCTAGATACATTATTAGTACTAAGATTAAGATGTTTCATGACACATATTCGATAATATAGAACAAGAGAAATCTCTTACTCAAAGAATACCTAAGAATTTCTCGATAGTTATATTCCCTTGTGCTGTTTGATCAGAGCATTGATTTTTCATAGCCAAAGTTGTTTTACTACCTATCATTCACTAAATTTTTGCAAGGCTCACTTGAAACCGCCCAAAAGCGTCAGAATTTGGATTTCCTTTGCCAATAAACAAACAATTGTACGAACGTCATCACAATGTTAACGTTGTCATCTGAACCTCATTTCGAACCATAACCACCACCATTAGAATCAGAAGTCTCCAATCTGCCAACCACCAAAATTCCACAACCGAAAGATGCCACACACACCCCCATGCGCCGCCTGGAGTTCCTGTGTGTGGTCTTCACGTGCTCACACACTGCCTTGAGCCTCCTCTTTTGGAGGAGTACCAAATTTTTACCTTTTCGGAAGAGAGTTCTCTCAATAAGGAGAATGATGTATTATCCATTATGAATTTTCTATTATTTTAATTTGGAATTTTATTTTGTTACTTAAGATATTTTATCTATTTTATAGTTAAGATTTTAGTTTTAATAAGATTTTATCAAATTTTAAATCTTATTATTAGTTAGTTGTATTTAATTTGTATTTGATTTATTTTCTTTGAGAGTTATAAATACTTTTCCTATCAACACTTTATTAATTATTAAATTCAATTGAATATAATTTTATTTTTGAGATCGAATCTCTTAACACAAAATACCTAACACCAAGCATCTTTATCCTTTCATCCTACATCAAATTAGTTACCTATTTTTTAAATGGGCAGTTGGTCCTCTTATTCTCTCTGTCTCTCGTGACCTAATATATATATCTATATAGTGATAAAAACTAAAAGGACAGAGAGGCCTTTGCCCATATTTAAATCATGTTAATAGAAAATTAATTAAAACAAAAACTACTAAAATGGCGAAACTCAAGTGAAGCCCGTGCAAAATAGAAAGAAAATTGTTACTTACACAGAAGTAAGTAACGCAGATGACACAATTTTTTAAAGGTTTTTCTACTTAAATTGATTAATGAAAAGAGAGAAAGAATAAATGCTGCCCAAAATATTTGAAAATCGATCCTATGTAAAATCTGTATTACTTGGCTCCAATAAAAAAAAAAGTTGCAGAACTGAATTGCTTTCCATAATGCAATGACGCTGTTAAATTTCATAAATTTCCATTTCCTTCACTCAATAAAGGCCTTCCTTGTTAAAGATGAAGATCCATCATCGCCAATTTCATAAATAAAGCGATTTCTAATTTTGTTAACACCATTTATAGTTTATTAGTCCATTAATTAACCAATACGTTATTAACTATAAATTTATACATAATTAATTGATGTAAAAAATAATATGAAATAGTTATTTAACTGCTTAACTTGTACTTAAACATTTATTTGCCTTCAATGTTTGGCCTCAAAATAGTAGGCTTCATCAAAATAGGCATTTCAACAATCTTGTATACTTATACCAATTACTTCCAAAAGGAATAACAATTACAAAATCACTTTCTCCTCATATTAATCATCAAGCATTTCATTAAACCATTTAATGTAAGTATATAAGCTTTTACCTTATGACATTCCAACTTAAAATCAATTGACATTAAGTGAAGTGACGACGAAAATAGGATCTTGATTCTGATATCATGTGAGATTTCAACTTAAAATCAATTGATATTAAATGAAGTAGTCTAATAGATATATAAATTGCACCCGAAAGATTAAGGCAGATAATGTGAGATTCTTAACATAACTTATTTTCAAATAATAAAATTGTTGAATGTACGTAAATACCATAGGCACAACATGTTTAATTCAAAATTTATTCATCCCAAATTTGTGCACCATCGACAAAAATAAATTTTACAAATTGAAGTGATTAATATAACAATTTAAGCTTGAAACAAATCTTCACAAATAAAGATTAACCAAATCATGTTTAGAAGAAATCAGCTCCATCATAACAATATTTGAGGATACTCAAGATATTGCAAAGAAAAAAAAAACAAATAGGCTATTCTTTTAATATGGTGTTTGAATTGACAAAATTATAATTCTATCTCAATCATTCTTTCAAAAATAGCAAGCCAAGGGCAAGTAACATTTAATTAACTACCTCAAAGTAGTAATTACCGCAATCTTTGGGCATGAACAAAAACCATAGCAATACCAAGTACAAACAAATAACGTACAACACTTACTTGTTTTTCCCAAAAATTGTTACAACAATACCAATTGTTTAACAAGGTTTGATACTCCACTAACGAAAATAGAAAAACAAGAGAAATTTTCTTTTCAAACCTTTACAAATCAACAAGTTTCTAACATGTTGTCTTGTCAAGACTAAAGAGCATTTACAAGAACACTTATTAGATTGCATGAGCATCTATGATATGTTTTGCATATAAATGAGTATTTAAAATAGTACATACTGTGCAAAAGAACACTTACTATATTAGCAAACGGACGGTATTATAATAACATTATAACAGAAATTGAAGGCAGATATTATTTTAAAAACGCTTAACAATGTGAGGACTGATTTTGAAAGGAAAAAAATAGTGACTAAATTGAAAATGAATGAAAAGTATAAGAATAAAAAATTTAACTTAAACTACATTTAAACCACTGATTATAATAAATAATATTGCACTGAGATGTCCGTTCTTTAAATAATCCAAACAATATTTGCAATCCATTTCAATAAAACTGAGAAAAGGAATTTCTTTTGACAAAACAATTTATCATGATTGACTTTACGATAGGCGAATGCAAAACCACTCAAAACTACTTGTCCACAAAATAGCTTTGGATGACTATAAAATGTCTAATTATCTCACTTGTCAAATTTCACAAGATGATGCACACATTCAATTACATAATTTTTATCACTTGTAATTGTGCGCAAATGAATTTATTGGTTCAACCAAAAAAATATTTGACCATGAGTAATATTTCATATATATCATAGCAGAATTGAGCAAACAGTCATAATCAAGTTGTTATGCCATTGTAATTCTGCTTAAAAGTCCCAAATTACAATGCATAAGCAAACTCATACAATCATTAAAATTATGTCCCTAAAAATAATCTTGAGATGGTACTGAAAACTCTAAGGCTATAATATGTATAATGTATATAACAAGGTACCATATTAATAACGATAAACCAATAAGGTAAGTCTTTACCAATAAGCTAACAAAATCGCCAATGCAATTTTCAATTCTTCAAAAGAATAGCTTAATTCATTAAACACAACATTTTATTAGTACGGCTCCCATGATAGTGAGCATACAACCACAACAAATGTTAACCAAAATTCATTTCATTACAATTGACTCCCACTACAGGTGAGAAGATAATCGCAAGAAATTACAGTAATAAATAACAGAATTGCTTATGGAGTTTCAAAAGAATTTCATGCCACTTTATATCATATAGTTAGCATACTCTCATACATAATTGCTAGAGCTGTCTAAATGCCTAAATAATTAACTTGAACAGATGTCCAGGTCACCGTCAATGAGCCCATAGTGTCAAAATTGACATCCACGCATGCACATAACATTGGGTTGATGATAGATGGATAACAAAAGGACCACTTAGGAAGAAAATAATTTTAAAAGGTCTGGTTTGAAAAGTTAAGGATTAAAAAAAAATATTTTTTTAAGGATTAAAAACATATTTAAACTATTTTTTCAGACATCGTCATATCAATTAGTTGAATTAGTGATTTAATTTTTTGAATAAGTTAACCGTTGACCTAACTCTTACAACTATGAATTGAATAACAATAATCTTTTGGTTACAATTAATTAATATATATTAGATTGTCATACGCCTACCACTTGAGCTAGGGCAAAGTTAGGATTTTTTTTTTGTGGAGGCCAATAATTGATACGAAACTAAGAGTGTAATAAAAGAGGGAAGTTAAATCTCATGGAAAATCAATAATTTGAGTTAAAATGTAATTTGGATCAAGAGTTTAGTCGTGTTCAAAAGGCATGATTTAATATTTACTGCAAATTTTCTAGACTTTGTGTGATTTATAATTTAAAATTTGGAAATTATTTAAACTCATTTATGTGGAAATAACAGGTGCTCATATTATCATCTTAAAACTCATCTTCATTCAATTTGGCAGAAACTTTTTAGTAACGGTAGGTTTTTTGTTTGAAGCCATACAGTCATGGTGTTTTGGATCTTTAGCTATGGTTCATTGGTAGGGGTGACCCCTCTTGGAGCATAAAGGGGGCCATGGCCCTCCTTTTTCTTTTTTTTTTTTCAAATAACTATTACATGTGTGTTTTTTTTTTTATCAAGACTTTTAACTTGGCCCCTCAAATAAAATGTTCTCACTATGGTCCTTTCATAATCTTCCTCTGGCTTTGCCCCTGTTCATTGGTGTAGAACCAATGATCTAAATACAATAAAATGTCATTGGCTTTATAAAAGAAAAACTAGCCCAGGGGTGTTGCATATTTTGTATGCGAGGGCACTAAATATTTTCGTTGAAACGATTCTCAAAACTTGCTCTATCCATTAATTCTTATTGTTTACATTAAATGTGACAATTGGAATTGATTTTGTGAATACTTGAGAGTAATACTCTCAGCCTCTTTGATTTTTATAATGACTGTACATAATCATATCTATAGAAAATCAAATCCCCTAGCTGTGGGATTGACATACTTACAGTAAGTTTTCCATTTCTAAAACAGCAAGTTTATATATCCTAATTACAGGAAGAATATTATAACTACAGTAAAGATCAGAGAATATCTTTAATAAATCAAAAGCTATCAACATTCTCACTCAAGCTGGTGTATACATGTCATAAGCAAGCATCCAGCTTATTCATATGTATGCTATCTTGCAGAGATTTAGTGAAGAGATCAACTAGTAGATCATTGGAGTTCACAAAAGATGTAGTGATCTCTCCAAAGAGAATCTTTTCACGGAAGAAATGACAGTCAATTTCTATATGTTTTGTTTGCTAAAAAAAGATTGGGTTAGATGCCATATGTAATGTTATTTGATTATCACAAATGAGCTTCGTGGAGTTTATATCTCAAAACTTCAACTCTTGAAGTAGTTATTTTAACCATATTAGTTCACATGCATTAAGAGTCATATCTCGATATTTTGCCTCTACACTAAATCTTGCAATTACATTATATTTCTTGCTTTTCCATGAGACATGATTGTCCCCAATAAGAACATAGTACCTAGAAGTCAATCTCTTATCAGTAGGAGATCCTGTCCAATTTGCATCTGTATATGCAAAAATGTTTGCATAGCCCTTATTTTCATAGATCAACCCTTTTTCGAGAGAACTGTTAATAGACCTCAATATTTGAACCACTACATCCCAACAATTGTCACAAGGAGATTTAAGAAATTGAATCACAACACTAACTGCGAAGGATATATTTAGCCTGGTCGCGATGAGAATTTAATTTTCCTACCAATCTTCGATATCTACCTGAGTTTGAATAAGGCTCCCCCTAATCTGGTAGAAGTTTAACGTTCGGGTTCATAGGAGTATCAATTGGTTTGCAACCTAACATCCTATTCTCTTTCAAAATATCGAGAACAAACTTCCTTTGAGAAATGGAAATACCCGATTTTGTCCGGGCCACTTCAATCCTAAGGTAATTGTGATTGACTATGCAACTTTGAAGATTGATTTTGATGATAACAAACTTGAAGGCAAACATGAAGATGATAAGAAGACTAAGTCCAAGACCTCAAAGATTAGTTTTAGGACTTAGAGTCGTTGTGTACGAAGCTCTCTTGGTATCTCATTGATTTAGTAAGAAAAGAGAATAATGGTTTTTGAAAAATAACTCTGGAAGTTATCAATAGTTTTAAAACTGATTTCAAAATAGATTTATTTGAATAAAGACTCCTTTTATTCGAATAAACCAGACCAAGAAAATTATGGTTTTAATAGAGTTATTCGAATAACTCTTTAGTTATTCGAATAATGGTTTTAAATTTTGGCTACGCGCTTCTGTAATTACAATGGTTATTCGAATAGCACCATTGCTATTCGAATAGAGGCTTTTCTTAAATTGCTTTTCTTAACTGAGTTATTCGAATAACAAATCAGTTATTAGAATAAAATTGGTTTTTCAGAAACTCTTTTTGAAAGGAGTTATTCGAATAACTCCTATATTATTTGAATAACGTATATTAGTATCAGTTTTCTGAAGGCTTTTTAAGTTGAGTTATTCAAATAACTCAATAGTTATTCAAATAAACTCGTGACTCTGTTTTTGAAATGATACAAGCTTTTTCATATTAATTATGTTAATTAATGTTTTCAACGGCTATTTTCTTGGAAAGCTCTATAAATAGAGACCTTGGGTCACCTTTGCAAGTTGCCTAACAATCTGAATCATTCTTTGCTTGCTTGAAAATATGATTTATAATTTTCTCTTATTTTCTGTGCTCTTTTCGCCATAATTTTGAGATATCCTTAGAGAGCTCTATTAGTGCTTCAATTTGTATTATTTACTCTTTGTGAGAGTTTCTCTTCATCTATTTTCTGCTATATTTCTGAGAGGGTGAGGTATCCCTCAAAGGTACTGTAAAGAGGGTGAGGTATCCCTCTATGGTTTGTGCAAGGGTAAGGTATCCCTGAAAGTTTGAAGCTTTAGCACAAGGGTAGAGTTTCCCTATGTGTGAAAAGTGCTCTTGTTTGTAACGGTTGCAAGCACCTGTTTTAAGCTTGTATTGAATAGTGAAAAATCTTGAATTGTGTTTCGAGGACTGAACGTAGGCCACAAGTGATTTGGTGGCTGAACCAAGATAAATATCGTGTCTGCTCTTCTCATTTTTATCTATTTATTTACTGCAATTTCATTATCATTGCTTATTTGTTAATTTGCTGCGTTTAAAGCTTTCAATTATTTTCTTTATTTTCATATCCTTCTTAATATTTAGCTTCGACGAAATTTGGTTCATAAGTATATGTGAAAAGTTTTATAAAGTTTTATAACTCAGTTCACTCTCTCTTGAGTACTAGAGCCACTTGGTAACTGTAACACCTCAACTTTTGGAAAAATGTCTCGAATATTCTGTTTGCTGTTTTTCAAACTTTTGGGTGAAAGACTGTTGTGTCCCTGTTTTATTGTTTCTTATTTTTCTGTATGAAATACAAAAATATATTACAGTCTAAGATTTTCTTTGGTCGTTTTGCATATTTTACTTGAGATTTGTTTAAGTAGAAGAAAAAAATGGTGCTATCCAATGACCATCTATAAGGTTTTGATAATTTAAAATTTTTAAGGATTTTGGAATTTAAGTGTTGAATTTAAAAATTTTTTAACGAAGGATTTAAGTCAATTGGGTATAAAAGAAGTTTGTTTTTTTAAAATTTAAATGTATTTTTTCTCAAACTCTGTTTTAAATTTTTGTGTGTGATATCTTGATATATTTTAAATTGTCTATAATTTTATTTGAGTGTTTTGAATGATTTGCTTCGTGGTGGGAAAAACTAAAAAAATGACCATTACGTCCGAATGTCTGCGTTTTTAAATTTTCTATATGATACAATGTTTAATATCTTGTCTGTGATTTTATTTGGACTTTTTGTGTGATTTGCTCGAGACAGGAAAATAATATTTTTTTTGGCCGTGAGAAATCTTATTTTTAATTATTCGAGTTGGGGGATCTTACTAAACCCAATTGAATGAGGACAGATAAATAATCTTTTAATTTTTAGGATTTTTCATTTGTAAAATAAAATAATTTTATATCATTATAATATTATTTTATTAGTCAGTATAGTTAAATGACAGTGGACCTGGAAATGTCTTGCGGGACCCACGTTTAACAAAGCAGTAAACGTTTTGAGCTAGAACAAATAGCTAATGACAAGGCTAGAACAAATAGCTAATGACTAGGCATAATTAGTGACTAAGCATGATGACTAGGTTAAGTGACAAGGCTAGGATGAACCAATGAGAGCTAAGCTTGGAGAACAAGGCTTAATCCTCACCATTGATCAATTCTAAGGCTTGGATGGAGCCAACACAAATGGACACCTCTTGCCCACTTGAAGTCTACGACCATTCACTTCATTGAAGGCCATAATCACTTGATTTTCATGCATTTTCTCTCTTCTCTCTCTTCCAAGAACACCAAACTCCATTGTTGTTTTCCTTTCAAGCTATTCGGCCAAGCACCCCTACACACCATCCATCTACCTAAAATTTTATCCAACCCACTTTTCTAAACCTAAACATAATTCTAAGAACATCTCTAGTTGAGAGTTCTTGCAAAATCATTCATTTGAGGCTTGAAAACCTACTTGGAAGATTTTACCTAGAAGGTGAAATTTCTTGTTTTCCATTTCTAAACTCTTTTTCAAAGTTCTAAGCCATGATTTATCCATGGTTTAAGCTCTCTTTAATGTTAGTAACTTGTAGAAATTTGTTTAAGCTTGATAGGTGTTTTGAAGGAGAAAACCAAAACCCTAGGAAAGGAGTGAAATCATATTTGTCTTCATTTAAGGTAAGAGGAAGACTAAATCTTATCATCCTTGGGTGGTGGTAAGAAGATGGAATTTGTTTGTGGTTGTAGAATCCATAAGGATTCATTTGTGTGTTTGTTATAAGCTTTCCTATTTGTTATTTGTATTAATTTGCATGTCTACAAGCTTTGATAATATTGTATGTGTTAGAAATGCATGATAATTTATAGGATGTGAATAATATGTCAAGGATTGCATGAGTGTTCCAAAGAACACATCAACAAGGCTCACGGCCATTGACCAAGAAATGGGAACCAAAATGTTCTCAACAATTTTCTAAAAGTATGATTTAATCAACCTAGGAAAATTAATAGGTTACAAATGAATTTAAAGTAAGAAAAATGAGTTTAGGGATCAAAGGAGGAAATCGAAGCATTTCGGCCAACATGCCTAAGCCATGTAATTATGATTTTAAAAGTTGTTTTCCAAATCATTTTCAATTAAAGAGAAGTAAACAATACTAAAAGGAATTTTTATAACAATGATTTTGAGGAAATAAAAGAATTTAGATTAAGTTTAAGTGGTTAGAATTAAGAATTTAATAGTTGGAAATAAAAACAGTAACTCCTATAAAATTTCTAACGTAGAGCTCATTTCACATTTTGAAGCACGTTAGTAATTTTCAAGGAAGTAATTATATGGTTAAATAAATAAAAAGAAAAAGAATTTTTACAGAAAAATTAGAAAACCATTATTATGAATTTTTTAAATAAAAATACTGTCAATTTTTATTAAAAACGGACAAATAAGATAGGAAAGATGTCTAAAAGACAATATACGGTATGAAAAATATTCTACGTAGTTTTAAACGTATTAAATATTATTTCTGTTTATTTAAACAGTGATTTTTAAGGAATTCGGATAAGAAAATAATTTAAAAATCTTACGCGATTGAGAAAACGTATTAAAAATCCTACGCGATTTTAAAAACAGAAAAATATATTTACGCGATTTAAAAACGTTTGTAAAAACGACAAAATTGTGAAAACGCGATAAAATTTCTACGCGATTGACAAACAGTAGATTTTTTTTTTGTCGGGCTAAGTGGTGAACCCGTCAGATTGTGAAATAGTATTTGTCCGGTGGGACTTACTGTATATTTTTCTCTGCCATGAGGGCATGAGTTTCTGCCATTAGGGCATGATTTTGTGCCATTGAGGGCATTTTCGTAAATATCGATATTTATACCATTGAGGGTATTTTGGTAATTTTGGGAACTATTTTAAGATCATATATTTAGTTTGTGCCAATTTAGTTGATAATTGGTGGATTGATTGACGAGGTGAATCACATCGTATTGTCGGTGCGATAAGTGTAGTGTGGTTTAATTTTGAATGGACTTGGAGACTTTAGTGTGCGGTATTCCATATGTGGACGGTTGGTAGCTCCGGCCATTGGGCCGTGGTACCAAGCAACACACTAAGCGGACTCGACACGCACTATATTTAATCGAGATCTTGTAAAGTCCGAATTAGTACAATGCCTGTAGTATACAACGTGTTATCAGTATGCTACACCACGACGTGTTACTGATGGGCTATAGACGCAACATGAGACCGCGAAATAGTTTGGTTGGGCAGCCTGGTGGTACTAATAAGATTTTACGGGTCATTCTCTCTGATGTCTGTATGTGTTTAGTTCCATGGAGTAGGATCGTGTCATATTGCATATTTATATATACATGGTGCATTATTATATCATTATCGATGATTTTATATTTATATTATGTATGGATATACGTTTATCTATGATATTAATTCTTATATTGTATCTATGTTGATATTAATTTCTTATACTGTGTTTGTGTTATCTTTGCATTATGTTTATGTCGTTATAGCATTCTATATTGTATAAATTGTATAACTGTTGAATTGTCGTTTTCTTATTTACCATGTATGTGTTGATCTGATTTGTCTTACCTCTTTATTGTATGTGTTTTTCGTATATATATATTAAATTTTGTGGTAAAGAGTTTGAGAAGAAGAGGAACGACCTCTTGAGTGTGTGAATCTTGAAGAAGAGGAGGAGCAGCAAGCTAAAGATCAGTACGAAGATCAAGAACCATCCGATCATCCATATCCATTGGATTGATTGGTTGAGTATGGCGATGCCAGGATTTCTGGGTTTTGTACAGTTTGAGTTTCATGGGGGATCGACAGCCTGGCGACTGCGTGAAGACAGAGACTCGGTGACTTACGTGGGACGGTTGACTGTGTCCCTACGTAATGAGTTTGATGGAGAACCAGTCATGACGACTACGGTGTTTTTGCATTTGGAGTTGCCGTTATCTCTTAGGCATTATTGGGGTGGTATGTTCACTGCACCTAGTGAGATTAGCAGCGTGTCGACTGCGCGGTCTCGTTTTCGCCGAGAGTCGAGGCATCCTGGATATTTATCTCCTGATAATCTTCCTGAGAGTGATCCTTCGGAGGGTTAAATATTTATGATGTGTACTTGGGCGCGTCTGCGTATGTATATATAGTCTGTTATTGCTTTTGTTTACTATTTCAGTTTAAATATTTTAGTTGTAAATTATTTGTATAACTTATGACTAAAACTCTATGTATATTATGTGTGATGTTAGTTTGTTAATTTTATATTTCTGCGTTATTTTATTTAATAATATTTTGTTTAACAGGAAAAATTTTACAACTCGTATTATTATGTAACAAATGTTTTACAACTTGGGTAGATTTTATTTTTCTTTTATTTTCTTTTTAAATGTGACATCCCCACAAGGGTGTTACAGTAACAAGTGGTATCAGAGCTAGACTCTTGTTTAAAGAGTTTAGCAGCTTCAAGAGAACATGGCTTCTTCAAATGGTTTTTCAGAGAGATCTTCCATAAACCGACCATCCTTTTTTCAATGGGGATGTTTACACATATTGAAAGGAAAGAATGAAAATCTTCATCGAAGCTATTGATCTAGATGTGTGGGATGCTATTGAAAACGGCGTATTTATACCTACACAGGTGATCGATGGTGTAAAAACCGAGACACCTAGAAGTGATTGGTCTGATGAGGATAAAAGAAAAGTTCAATATAATTTGAAAGCCAAAAACATCATTACCACTGCTTTAGGGGTATGATGAATTTTTCAAAATTTCAAACTGCAAAACTACTAAAGAATGTGGGATATTTTACAAGTCACCTATAAGGGTACTAGTGAAGTTAAGAGGTCGAGAATCAATTCTCTTACTCGTGAATATGAATTATTTAGAATGAACTAAGGAGAAAGCATTCAGGAAATGCAAAAGAGATTCACCCACATCGTAAATCATTTTGCATCATTAGGAAAGAATTTTTCTAATGAAGATTTGATTAACAAAGTGTTAAGATGTTTGAGTAGGATTTGGCAACCCAAGGTGACAGTCATATTAGAATCAAGGGACTTATCGACAATGACATTAGCTACCCTTTTTGGAAAACTCCATGAACACGAACTGGAGCTGAATAGATTAAGCCAAAGTGAAGAAAATGATAAGAAGAAAAAGGGCCTCTCAAAGCCACCGCATCAGCAATTGATGATGGTGATGATGAGGATGGAGAAAGCACGGAGAATCTTGAGCTAAATAAAGAAAAACTTAGCCTTATGGTTAAAAAATTCGGTAAGTTTCTCAGAAAGAAGGGAAACCAAAGAAGACCACCTTTCCTTCCAAAGAAAACTCATCACAAAGAAGGAACATCTTCAACTCTAACTTGAAACGAATGTGAAAAATCGGGTCACATGAAAATAGAGTGCCAAATTTACCAAAAGAAGATAAAGAAATTCGAGAAGAAATCTTTCAAAGAAAGAAAAGGAAGAAGGGCCTATATAGCATGAGATGACAACGATATGGAATCAACTAACAGTTCAGATAGCGAGGAAGCTAATCTATGTCTTATGGTCAAAGGAGAAGAAGATCATGAGAGCGACATTGAGGTAATTTCTAATTGCGATTTATCTCCTTCTTATAATGAATTGCAAGAGGCCTTTGTGTTACCCAAGTGGCTTCAGTACTCAAGAGGGGGGTGAATTAAGTATTAAATACTTTTTGCAAAAGCGTAAACAAATTAAATATGCTAAAATAAAATATTAAAATGACGTGAAATAAAGGAAGAGAAAAAGAAGAACCAATAAATAAATTATAAGAGATAATAAAATGAATGTAAATAAATAAAAGATTAAGGATAAGAAAAGCAGGCACGATATTTATCCTGGTTCGACCACTAACCACTTGTGTCCTATGTCCAGTCCCTGAAACACAGTTCGAGATTTTTTACTATTCAATATAAGCTTAAAACAGGTTCTTGCAACCTTTACACAACAAGGATACCTCACCCTATTCACTAGAGAGACCTCACCTCCTTTGAAGGATACCTCACCTTCTTTACAACAAGGGATACCTCACCCTTTTCACCAGAGGGATACCTTACCCCCTTTGAAGGATACCTCACCTTCTTTACTACAAAGGATACCTCACCCTTTTTACAGAAGCAGAAAATAGATGAAGAGAAACTCTCATAAAGAGCAAATATTACAATTTGAAGCACTAGGAAACTCTCTTAGGATATCTCAAAGTTTTGGCGAAAAGAGTACAAAAAATATGAGAAAATAAGTAAATTATGTTTTAACACAAGCAAAAATAATTCAGATGGTTGGGCAACTTTCAGAAGAGACCCAAGGTCTCTATTTATAGAGCAATAAAGAAAAGAGTCGTTGGGTGCCATTTAATATCACATTAAAGGCATAGAAAATTAGCCGTTGTGTGTTTTTGGTCGTGTTTATTCGAATAACATATTTGGCATTCGAATAGATCCTCAAAAACATGTTCTGGAATGTTTTCTGGGTTGTGGTATTCGAATAAATCCTCAAAAACATGTTCTGAAATGTTTTCTAGGTTGTGGTATTCGAATAACCCTTTAGGTATTCGAATAGATCTTTAAAAACACGTTCTGGAACGTTTTCTGAGGTGTGGTATTCGAATAACTATGTGGTTATTCGAATACACCACTCTGATTTTAAAATCTAACTTTAAATGGGCATAACTTCTTCATTTCTTATCCGTTTAAAGCAAATGACCAGTCATTAGAAAGATATTTGAGTCTATTTTTAAATGAAATAAGTTTCAAAACAAAAATCAAATTATTTTGAAAGTTATGATCAAAAGAGTAAGCAAAGATCAGTTTTTCAAAACTCAAACTTGGCTATTTTACATAAATTTGAACTACCACCATAATTAGTCTTTCAAAACTTGTTTATTGGGTATTTTAGCATTCGAAAACCATTTTTAAATATTTGAAAACATATTTGAGATATCCAGAAGACTTCTTACAAAAAGACCCTAAGTCCTATAAGTTATACCATTTAATCTTCCATTGGACTTGGTTTTTGACATGATTTTGTTGTTATCAAAACCATCTTTTCCTTGAGTTGAGTATATTTGAGATCTTTGCTTTATTGTTGCAATGCTCACTCTTGGTACTTAGACTATCTATCATCTTCATCATGTTTGTTATCATCAAAACTATTTTCCATGTCAGTTAGCCAATTACATTCTCTCCTTTTTTGATAATGACAAACTAACATTTGAGAAAATAATTAGTTCAGATAAATTGGTATTCACAAGGTTAATTTGAGAAACTCACTCCCCCTCTTTTTCGTAAGAGGTGATTTAAATCAGAGATGTGCCCAGCAGCTCCCCCTTACTTTTGGAATCCAATTTCCATTTTTGTCTTACCTAATTTTTACTTTTTCTCCCCCTGACTTTTCTCAAACAAAGAACTCAAACTATTTCTCCCCATTTTGTCATGATAAAAAAGATGGGGTAAAATAAAGCACAGAGTTAAAGCAATATGATATTTATTCATGTTTAACATTTGCATATCCTCAAGATGAATGAACTTTTTCCATTTAAATGTGTGCTTGAGGTAGTTATCTCCCTACAACAAAATTCAAAATACTTTCTTTGGTATCCATTAATTTTTGGATCCATAGAGGTTAGCCAAACTCACAAGCAAGTAATCATTCAAAATAATAAGGCAAAACAACAAATGAGTTCACAAGGGCAAAAGATATTTCATTGATTAATTTGGTCAGGTAACCACTTGTTTGATACCACTTGTTACACTTGTTACCACGTTCATATATTTATCAAAACAGTAGCCAATTACATTAAGCATTTGCATTATAGAGAATTTATCATATGAAAAAAAAAACAATTCTTGAGAAATGAAGGGGCAAGAGCAAGCTAAAGTAGAAGCAATAAATATGCATTTAAGTGCATCATGTGATTTTTATTTAAGGCAGAAAAGTAATCACATAAATTTAGGCTCAAGTGAAATAAGATGTATTTCAACAAAAGTATGTCATCCATAGAGTCATATACATTTACATTTGCATTAGAAAAAACATAAACAGAATAGAGATCAGGCCGTAAATTTGGTTTTCAGCCATGGGTTATTCGAATACCTTTGTCTGTATTCGAATAACCACCACAGGATTATTAACTCCAAAGAGAGAGAATGTATTCGAATAGATAAACATGTATTCGAATGCCTCAGATGCATACGAGAAAGACTGAAATAAACAGGTATCAGGTTATTTGAATGACTATTAAGTTATTCGAATAGATCAGCTTTTAAAAAACATAAGAATACAAGACTGATATATGGTTTTCGAATAGCCACAGTTCTATTCGAATAGACCTATCAGAAAAACAAAAGAATTCACGTTCAGATGCAATGGTATTCGAATACTAGGGAGTTATTCGAATAACTTTAACTAGAAAACATATTTATCATGTACAGAAATACATTCTGAGAGAAGAAAACTTATTTGATGATGGAAATAATTATCCCAAAAAAATTACAAGTCCAAGCTTCATAGAGACAAGGAAGAGAGCTTAGAATTATTTCTGGTCTTATGCTTGTAGCAGCCACTTTCAAAATGCCATAGTTAGCCTTCAAGCACACCTACAACACATTTTAATTTTTGGTTTTTGGTACCCAAATCTTATTGGATCCTTGTGTGTTAGTTTTGGGTAAAGTACCCTTAGGAACCCATACCATTTTAGTTCCAATTTTTGAGTTAATATTTTTTCTTGCATTGCATGTTGATGTACTATGTCCTTTCTTTCCATAGTAGAAACATTTAATAAAAGGACTACTTGAAGTACTAGAATTAACAAATAAATTTTTATAAAATTTTTGTTGTTTTTCTGGGTTATAACCTATTCCAGCTTTTTGAAAAATAACTCTTTGTTTTCCTAATAAAATATTTAAGTTATCTCTTCCAAGGATGAATTTAGAAAGAGTATTCTTTAAATCTTCAATTTCTTTTTCAAGCAAATGACATGAAGAACAAGATAAAGATGTAGAAGCATGTGAAGAATAAGTTATGCATGCATCAATTAATCCTAATGTCTCATTTTCAATTTTTAATTCTTCAATTTCTTTATTTAAAATGAGAATTTGGTTTTCTAAAGAAGAAATTGTTTTCTTAGATGAGAAAATTATTTTAGTGAGCCTTAATGATTCATCATATAGTTCTTCAAAGGCATCTTGTAGTTCATCATAAGAAGGCAATAAATCAGAACTTACCTCATTGTCGCTTTCTTCTTCTTCTTCTTCTTCTTCTTCTTCTTCTTCTTCTTCTTCTGCTTTGGCCATAAGACATAGATGGACTTCCTCGCTATCTGAGCTATCAGTGGAGTCCATGTCATTTTCATCCCATGCTATGTAGGCTTTTCTTTCCTTGGAGGATTTCTTTTCAAATTTCTTTAGGGGAAAAGACAGTCTTCTTTGAGTTCCTTTCTTTTTGAGAAACCTTCCGAATTTCTTCACTAGTAGACTGAGGTTCTCTTCATTTAACTCAATGTTGTCTGCATTATCTCCATCTTCTTCATCTTCATTATTGATAGTGGAGGTGGCTTTAAGTGCGATCCCCTTCTTCTTTTTATCATGTTCCTCACTTTGGTCAAGCCTGTTGAGTTCTAATTCGTGCTCTTGAAGTTTGCCAAATAAAGTAGATAGCGTCATTGTTGATAAGTCTCTGGATTTTGATATAGCTGTTACCTTAGGCTGCCAAATCCTACTCAAACATCTCAAAACTTTGTTAATCAAATCTTCATTAGAAAAATTCTTTCCTAATGATGCAAGATGATTTATAATGTAGGTGAACCTCTTTTGCATTTCTTGAATGCTTTCTCCTTGATTCATTGTAAATAATTCATATTTACGAGTAAGAGAGTTAATTCTCGACCTCTTAACTTCACTAGTACCCTCATGGGTAACTTGTAAAGTGTCCCACATTTCTTTAGCAGTTTTGCAATTTGAAATTCTAAAAAATTCATTTTGCCCCAAAGCTGTGGTAATGATGTTTTCGGCTATCAAGTTATTTTGAACTTTTCTTTTATCATCTTTAGACCATTCACTTCTTTGTTTTTCAATCTTTGTACCATTGACCTCTCGTGTAGGTATAAATGCGCCATTTTCGACAACGTCCCATACATCTAGATCACTAGCTTTGATGAAAATTTTCATTCTTTCCTTCCAATATGCATAACCATCCCCATTGAAAAAGGGTGGTCGGTTTATGAAAGTTTCTTCTGAAAAACTATTTGATGAAGCCATGTACTCTTGAAGAAGCTAAGCTCTTTATACAAGAGTCTAGCTTTGATATCACTTGTTACCCAAGTGGCTTCAGTACTCAAGAGGTGGGTGAATTGAGTATTAAATACTTTTTGCAAAAGCGTAAACAAATTAAATATGCTAAAATAAATTATTAAAATGACGTGAAATAAAGGAAGAGAAGAAGAACAATCAATAAATAAATTGCAAGAGATAATAAATTGAATGCAAATAAATAAAAGATTAAGGATAAGAAAAGCAGACACGATATTTATCTTAGTTCGACCACCAACCACTTGTGGCCCATGTCCAGCCCCCGAAACACAGTTTGAGATTTTTCTCTATTCAATACAAGCTTAAAATAGATGCTTGCAACCTTTACACAATAGGGATACCTCACCCCCTTTGAAGGATACCTCACATTCTTTACAACAAGGGATACCTCACTCCCTTTGAAGGATACCTCACATTCTTTACAACAAGGGATACCTCACCCTTTTTACAGAAGCAGAAAATAGATGAAGAGAAACTCTCACAAAGAGCAAATATTATGATTTGAAGCACTAGGAAGCTCTCTTAGGATATCTCAAAGTTTTGGTAAAAAGAGCACAGAAAATATGAGAAAATAAGTAAATTACGTTTTAGCACAAGAAAAAATAATTCAGATGGTTGGGCAACCTTCAAAAGAGACCCAAGGTCTCTATTTATAGAGCAATGAAGAAAAGGGTCGTTGGGTGCCATTTAATATCACATTAAAGGCATAGAAAATTAGTCGTTGTGTGTTTTTGGCTGTGTTTATTCGAATAACACATTTGGTATTCAAATAGATCCTCAAAAACATGTTCTGGAATGTTTTCTGGGTTGTGGTATTCAAATAACCTTTTAGGTATTCGAATAGATCTTTAAGAATATGTTTTGGAACGTTTTCTGGGGTGTGGTATTCGAATAACTATGTGGTTATTCGAATACACCAATCTAATTTTGAAATCTAACTTTAAATGGTCATAACTTCCTCATTTCTCATCCGTTTAAAGCAAATGACCGGTCGTTGGAAAGATATTTGAGTCTATTTTCAAATGAAATAATTTCAAAACAAAACTCAAATTATTTTGAAATGATCAAAAGAGTAAACAAAGGTCAGTTTTTCAAAACTCAAGCTTGGCTATTTTTCATAAATTTGAACTACCACCATAATTAGCCTTTTAAAACTTGTTTGTTGGGTATTTTAGCATGTAAAAACCATTTTTAAATATTTGAAAACATATTTGAGATATCCAGAAGAGTTCTTACAAAAAGACCCTAAGTCCTATAAGTTATACCATTTAATCTTCCTTTGGACTAGGTCTTTGACATGATTTTGTTGTTATCAAAACTTTCTTCTCCTTGAGTTGAGCATATTTGAGATCTTTTCTTTCTTGTTGCAATGCTCACTCTTGGTACTTAGACTATCCATCATCTTCATCATGTTTGTTATCATTAAAACTATTTTCTATGTCAGCTAGCCAATTACACTTTGAAGAATTGTATGACGAATCACAAAGGCTCACCAAATTAGTCTCTTCGTCTAATAAAACAATTTCCTCTTTAGAAAATCAAATTCTTAATTTAAATAAAGAAATTGAAGAATTAAAAATTGAAAATGAGACTTTAGGATTAATTGACACATGTACAACTTGTTCTTCACATGCTTCCACTTCTTCATCTTGTTCATCTTATCATGTTCTTGAAAAAGAAATCGAAGACTTAAAGAACACTCTTGCTAAATTCACTTATGGAAGAGATAATTTGAATATTTTGTTAGGAAAACAAAGAGCTATTTTTCAAAAAGCCGGGATAAGATATAACCCTAAAAATTAGTAAAAATCTTATGAAAATTTCTTTGTTCATTCAAGTACTTCTAGTAGCCCATTTATCAAGTGTTTTTATTGTGGAAAGAAAGGACACAATGCTTCAACTTGCAATGCAAGGAAACATATTAACACAAAAATTAGAACAAAAATGGTTTGGGTTCCTAAGGGAACTATATCCAAAATTGACATTCAAGGACCTAAGAAAATTTGGATACCAAAAGTTAAAAATTAAATTTGTGTTGTAGGTGTGCTTAAAGGCAAAGAGCTCAAATTGGTACCTCGATAGTGGATGCTCCAAGTACATGACCGGAGATAACTCTAAATTCTCATTCCTTGTTCCTAAAACTCATGGACATGTAACCTATGGAGATAACAACAAAGGAAAGATTCTTGGAGTTAGTAAAGTCAGTAAGAGTCCTAACTCTTCTATTGATAATGTATTGCTTGTTGAAGGACTTAAACACAACTTGCTTAGTATTAGTCAATTATGTGATAAAAGAAATAGAGTAATATTTGGTTCAAATTGTTGCATAACTGAAGAAACAAATGACAAGCATGTTAAGTTTGTTGGTCATAGAGTTAATAACATTTATATTATTAGTCTTGATGATATATCTTCAAGTGATGCGAAATGTATTTTAAGTAAGGAAGATGAGTCTTGGTTATGGCATAGGAGAATTGCTCACATTTACATGGATCACTTAAAAAAGTTAGTTTCTAAAGAGCTAGTAATAGGACTACCCAAGCTCAATTTTGAAAAAGATAAATTATGTGATGCATGTCAAAAGGGAAAACAAGTAAAGATTTTTTTAAAGCCAAAAATATTGTTTCAACTACTAGACCTTTACAACTTTTGCACATGGATCTTTTTAGACCATTTAGAACTATGAGTTTTGGTGGGAATTACTATGCCTTAGTGATTGTGGATGATTTTTGTAGGTTTACTTGGACTTTATTTATTTCTCACAAAAATGATGCATTTCTAGCTTTTAAGAAATTTGCCAAAGTTATCCAAAATGAAAAAGGTTTTTCAATTACATCCATAAGAAGTAACCATAGAGGTGAGTTTAAAAATCATGACTTTGAAACTTTTTTGTGATAAACATAACATTGAGCATAATTTTTCTGCCCCTAGAACTCCACAACAAAATAGAGTTGTAGAAAGGAAAAATCGATTTTTAGGAGAAATGGCAAGAACTATGCTAAATGAGGCTTCTCTTCCTAAGTATTTTTGGGAGGATGTCGTTAGTACACTTACTATGTAATGAACCGGGCTTTAATTAGGCCTATTTTAAAGAAAACCCCTTATGAATTATACTAGGAAAGGAAGCTAAATGTCTCACATTTTTATGTTTTCTGATGTAAATGTTTTGTTTTGAATAATAAAAAGGATAACTTAGGGAAGTTTGATGATAAGTCTAATGAAGGTATATTTCTTGGCTATTCTATTTATAGTAAGGCATTTAGAATATATAATAAAAGAACTATGACCATTGAAGAGTTCATTCATATTGCATTTGATGAAACTAACCCAAATGGATCGAGAAAGGAGTTTGTTATTGATGATGTTGCAGAAGCTTTGCAAAAACACATTTGGACAACAAGGAAGAAAGGAAACAAGAAGAAAGTCAAGAGGACGCCCCAACTCAAGAAGATTTTCAAGTCATGGACCTTCCTAAAGAATGGCGAACCTCAAGATACCATCCACTTGATCAAGTAATAGGTGATGTATGTAATTGGCTAGCTGACATGGATAATGATTTTGATGATAACAAACACGAAGATAATAAAGAAGAAGACGATGGAGACGACGTGGACAACATTGAGCTAAATGAACAAAATCTCAATCTTCTGGTAAGAAAATTTAGTAAGTTCCTAAAGAAAAAGGGAGTACTCAAAGAAGATCGCCTTTTCCTCAAAAGAAATTTGAAAAGAAACCCTCCAAAGAAAGAAGAGTCTACATAGCATGGGATGACAATGATATAGACTCCACTGATAGCTCATATAGTGAGGAAGCCCATCTATGTTTTATGGCCAAAGGAGAAGAAGAAGAAGAAAGCGACAACGAGGTAAATTCTGACTTATCTCCTTCTTTTGATGAATTACAAGATGCTTTCGAAGAATTGCATGACGAATCAATAAGGCTCACAAAATTAATTTCTTCATCTAAGAAAACTATCTCTTCTTTGGAAAATCAAATTCTAATTTTGAATAAAGAAATTGAAGAATTAAAAATTGAAAATGAGACATTAGGATTAATTGATGCATGCTCAACTTGCACTTCACATGCTTCTACTTCTTCATCTTGTTCTTCATGTCATATACTCGAAAAAGAAATTGAAGACTTAAAGAATACTCTTGCAAAATTCACATGTGGAAGAGATAATTTAAATATCATATTAGGAAAACAAAAGGTTATTTTTGAAAAAGCCGGGATAGGATATAACCTGAAAAATCAACAAAAATTTTATAAAAATTTCTTTGTTAATTCTAGCATTTCATGTAGCCCATTTATTAAATGTTTTTATTGTGGGAAAAAGGGTCATAGTGCATCAACATACAATACAAGGAAAAACATTAATACAAAAATTGGAACTAAAATGGTATGGGTTCCCAAGGGTACTATACCCAAAACTGACACTCAAGAACCCAAGAAAATGTGGGTACCAAAAATCAAAAACTGAAATGTGTTGCAGGTGTGTTTGAAAGCCAAGAGTTGACTTTGGCATTTTGAAAGTGATTGCTGAAAGCACAAGACTGAAAATAATTCCAAGCTCTCCTCCCTGTCTCTATCAAGCTTGGACTTGCATTTCTTTTTTTTATGATCGAGTAAGTTTTTCCTCTCTAATAATGCACTTCTGAACGTGTTAATTTGTTTTTCTGATAGGTCTATTCGAATACCATCATAAGGTATTCGAATACCATATATCAGTACAGCAACATTATGGTTTTATAAGCTGGTGTATTCGAATAACTTCCAAAGTATTCGAATACTTACTCTTGCTTTGTTCATATTTGTGTGTTGGGTATTCGAATAACTGGGTAGGTATTCGAATACCTTCTATCAGAAGGGTGCGCATCATAGTTTTTCTAGCAAAATCTTTCGAATAGTTTTTCTTGAGACTGATTTCATGCTTTAAATAAAAATTACATGATGTTCTTAAATGCATATTTCTTAACTTGTTCTTGTACTTTCTTTTTCTCAAGAATATGCTACATATTTAAATTCTTTGTAAGGTAAATGCTTAATGTAATTGGCTACTGTTTTAATAAATATATGAACAAGTGTAACAAGTGGTATCAAACAAGTGGTTACTTGGCCAAATTAATCAATAGAATATCTTTTGTCTTTGTGAACTCATTTGCTGTTTTTGCCTTATTATTTTGAATGTTTACGTGCTTATGAGTTTGACTAACCTCTATGGATCCAAAAATTAATGGATACCAAAGAAAATTCTTTGAATTGTTTTGTAGGGTTATAACTACCTCAAGCAAACTCTTAAATGAAAATTATTCAACTTGAGGGAAATGAATGAAAAGGACATGAGAAGACCTTCTTCAAGTATAATGGAATGGAATACTCAATGGAAGAAAGCTTAAACTTAAAGGGCCAATAAACAAAGAACATTACAAAGAAGCATCTCTCTTTATCAAATTCAATAAGTATCTCTATCCCTAAGCAATTGTGACATTCTATACGGATTGTATGATACTCGTTGATTAATTGATCTTAAATGATTATTTTTTTTTTCTTACATGAGTACTATGCTTAGCATTGACAAAAGTGTCAAATTGGATATTTTTTTTTGTCATTGCATATAGGGTAAATAATGCTAGTTCTATACAATGCTTTGATCCCTATAGCATATTTCATCAAGTAAAATATTTAATATCTATGATTCTCTTGATATATGGTAGATTCATAAGAAATTGACAACAAGTGGTTATATTTGATAACAAGTGGTAAATATTTTACATTTTGATAACAAGTGGTATCAAATATAAGTAATTCTCTTGGTAAATGTAATGACTATTTTGATGATAATACAATGCAATTAGTTGATCTATGAATGAATATATCTTTGCTCATGTGCTGAATATTGTGCTTATATTGCTAAATTTATAAAATTAAACTCTGTTGCTATTCTTGTATGTTGAATGAACATATCTTGTTGGACTGGAATATACTCTGTTTAGCCTTATGCTTTATCTTGCCCCATCTTTTTGATCATGACAAAAGGGGGAGAAAAAACTTGAATTCTTTGTTTGAGAAAAGTCAGGGGGAGAAAAAGTAAAAGTTCGGTAAGACAAAAATGGAAATTAGATTCCAAAAGTAAGGGGGAGCTGCTGTGCACATCTTTGATATATATCACCTCTTATGAAAAAGAGGGGGAGTAAGTATCTCTAAACAATCTTTGTGAATTCCAATTTATATGAACTAACGCTTTTCTCAAATGTTAGTTTGTCATCATAAAAAAGGGGGAGAATGTAATTGGCTAGTTGACATGGATAATGGTTTTGATGATAACAAACACGAAGATAATGAGAAGACCAAGTCCAAAGACTTTCAAGAATAGCTCTAGGACTTAGGATCTTTGTAAGGAGCCTTTTTGGATATCTCATTGGTTAAATCTTAAAAGATCTAAAATAATCTACTTCTTAAATTAAACTGAAGTTTTAAAATAGCTTTTGAAAGATCAAAGTTTTTTTAGAAATTGAAAATAGCATTTCGAAGCAATTTAAAAAGGTTTTTCAAACTGTTTTTAACTGAGGTATTCGAATACCCCTATATGGTATTCGAATAACCTGATTCATAATTCATACCTTTTATTTTTCCAAAAACAGAAGTATTCGAATACCCCTATATGGTATTCAAATTACCCTGATTTCATAATATACCTTTTTAAATGAGGTATTCGAATACCCTTGACTGGTATTCGAATAACCCCAACTTGATCAGTTTTTTAATAAGTTTTGACAAGAGGTATTCGAATACCTCATAATGGTATTCGAATAACCCACGAATTCTGAAATGGAATAAAACGACTATAATTCAAATTTAAATGGATATTAATTGTTCCAACGACTGTTTTTCTCAAATGCTCTATAAATAGAGACCTTGGGTCTCTTCTGAAGGTTGCCTAATCACTTGAACTATTTTTGCTTCTGCCAACAATGTGATTCACTATTTTCTCATATTTTCTGTGCTCTCTTCGCCAAAATCTTGAGATATCCTTAGAGAGCTCCATAGTGCTTCAATTTGTGATATTTACTCTAAGTGAGAGTTTCTCTTCATCTATTTTCTGCTTCTGTAAAAAGGGTGAGGTATCCCTTAGTGAAATTGTGAGGGTGAGGTATCCCTCAGTAAAAGGGTGAGGTATCCCTTGTTGTAAAGAAGGTGAGGTATCCTTCATAGGGGGTGAGGTATCCCTCTAGTAAATAGGGTGAGGTATCCCTGTTGTGTATAGGTTGCAAGCACCTGTTTTAAGCTTGTATTGAATAGTGAAAAATCTCGAACTGTGTTTCGGGGACTAGACGTAGGCCACAAGTGGTTAGTGGTCGAACCAGGATAAATATCGTGCCTGCTTCTCTTATCCTTAATCTTTTATTTATCTGCATTCAATTTATTATCTCTTGCAATTTATTTATTGGCTATATTCTTCTTCTCTTCCTTTATTTCACGTCGTTTTAATATTTTATTTAAGCATATTTAATTTATTTATGCTTTTGTGAAAAAGTTTTAAATACTCAATTCACCCCCCTCTTGAGTACTGAAGCCACTTGGGTAACAATGTATCCAAAGATGTAAGTACTCGAAACTCAATTAGAAATGCATGCAACCATATGACTTTCGTTTCTCAAATTGAACTTAAAGACATAAATGAAGCCTTTAGCGATAAACATTGGATCTTGGCCATGCAAGATAAGTTAAACCAATTTAAAAGAAACTAAGTTTAAGAATTGGTTCTACGGCCCAATGATCATCCAATTATAGGCACCAAAAGGGTCTTTAGGAATAAGCTTGATGAAGCTGGCCTAATAACTAGAAATAAAGCTAGGCTTATTGCAAAAGGATATAATCAAGAAGAAGGTATAGACTATGAAGAAACATATGTGTTTGTTGCTAGATTAGAAGCTATTAGAATATTACTTGCTTTTGCTTGCATCATGGATTTCAAATCATATCAAATGAATGTCAAAAGTGCATTTCTAAATGGTTTTATTCAAGAGGAGATATATGTGAAACAACCTCTAAGTTTTGAAAATCATGAACTACCCAACCATGTTTTCAAATTGAAAAAGGCCTTATATGTTTTAAAACAAGCTCCTCGAGTTTGATATAAAAGGTTGAGTAAGTTCTTTTTAGAACATGGTTTTACAAGAGACAAAGTTGATACAACCCTTTTTTATTAAAAATAAAAAGCATGATATTCTCCTTGTACAAGTATATGTATATGATATTATTTTTGGTGCCACTAACGAAACTCTGTGTAAGGAATTTGCTAAGATCATGCAAAGCGAGTTTGAGATGTCCATGATGGGAGAACTTAATTTCTTTTTTGGGCTTCAAATTAAGCAAATAAGAAATGGAACATTTATTAGCCAAACCAAATATTGCAAAGAGCTTCTCAAAAGATTTGGAATGGATAACTCAAAGCATATGGATACACCAATGAGTACCTCATGTTACTTGGAGAAGGACGAAGCAGGTAATCCTGTAGAAATCACTAAATATAAAGGTATAATTAGAGCCCTTCTTTATCTCACTACTAGTAGACCGAATATTATGTTTAGTGTATGCATGTGTGCGAGATACCATGCTAATCCTAAGGAATCACATTTAAGTGTAGTAAAACGTATCATGATATATCTTGGTGGCACTACACAAGTGGGCTTGTGGTACCCCAAAGGTGCCACTTGTAGTCTTATTGGTTATTTTGACTCCGATTTCGCTGGATGTAAATTGGATAGGAAAAGCACTAGTGGGACATGTCACTTGCTTGACAACTCTTTAGTTTCTTGGCATAGTAAGAAACAAAATAATGTGACATTATCCACTACCGAGGCTAAATATGTCGCAGCCAGAAGTTGTTGTACCCAAATCCTATGGATGAAGCAACAACTTCTAGACTTTGGACTTCAGCTAGATCACATCTCTATAAGATGTGATAATACTAGTGTAATCAATTTGACCAAAAATCTCATTATGCACTCTAGGACTAAGCACATTGAGATAAGACATCATTTTATAAGGGATCATGTTCTAAAAGGTGATTGTGTTTTAGAATTTGTTGAGACAAATAATCAACTTGCTGATATTTTCACAAAACTTTTGCCTAAAGAAACATTCTTTCACTTAAGAAGAGAACTTGGAATTTTTGATCAATCTTGCATATAATATTTGATATATTGATCTTAATTCATTACTAACTTGAACATTGGAGATATCCCAAAACTTATTTTGCAGGTACACCTTTATTGGGTAAGCTTCTCATCCTTAAAATTTTATCTCTGAATGTGTTTCCTAGTGTATTTCTGATAGGTTTATTCGAATGAACCAGTGGTTATTCAAATAAACTCAATCAATGGCTTAGAAACATCTATTGCATATCAGTTTTATTTGAATAAAACACAATTTATTTGAATAAACTGTAAACCAGCAATTACAGTCCTTGTGTTTTATATCTGTGTCATTCGAATAAAGCAGATGTTATTCAAATAAACTGAATCGGATCTTGCTTTCTATGTATTTGCTTATTTGTGTTATTCGAATAACATTAGATTCATTCGAATAAACTGATGCCTATATTAATATTTCCAGTTAAAGTATCTGGCTTATTCGAATAAGCCATTTCCTATTCGAATAAGGCCTTCACAAAGGTTTTTATTTTCTCAGTGTTATTCGAATAACTGATTAGTTATTCGAATAAATGTTTGATATCTGGTGTTGACATTTGGTTTACCTCGATCTTTATTCGAATAACACATGAGTTATTCAAATAAATCAAGGTCTCTATAAATACCCACACCATGTGTATCTCTCATTCACTCTCTGCCTTACTATCTCTGTTTCCTCTATTCTCTCTCAAGAACTAACTCTTCACATTCGTTTATCCTCTCATCTCCCTTTACCACCATTTTTTCCACCATTTCCTTTCTTCTCCCACCTTCCTACCTCATCTATGGCATCCTCTTCCTCCCAGATCAAACGAGCCAACACCAAAACAGCCCCCTGCAGCAATCCCCTGGATCTTCGAAGACTCTCTTCCAATGAAAGTGACCTGGGACACTTCATAAGTCATTTTCGAGAGCGAAATCTCATGCAACCGAAGTACCTAGACTTAAGCTTCTTCGAGAAAGAAGGAGGTTTTGACTTTCTCAACCTTCTCAACCATCAAGGGGTACTTCGTCTTTGTGCTCACAAGACCGTTCTCTACACGGACTTGGTAAAAATGTTCTATTGCAACTTGAAGATTGACAGGTAAGACCTTCAAGCTTATGTCTGTGATCAACATATAGTGATCACACCCTTGGACTGGGAACAGATGTTTGGGTTGCAAACCATCAGACGCAACATTGATGAAGATACCAATACTCTTATCCAGGAGTACAAAAAGACCCAGGCCATTGAAGACTTGCTGAAACCTGGTTTGGCATTGCCATTGAAGGGAGCTAAGGGCAGAATGATGAAGAGCCAAGACAGGCTCTTACACTATGCCTATGCTCATATTCTGGCATCTCGAGGAGGCAACTATGCCTACCTCAGTGAAGATGATATCTTCATGATGTGGCTCATAAGGAAAGGTTACCAGGTTAACTGGCATGTCTTCATCATAAAGCATATGATGAAGGCTAAGGGCAAAGAAAAGTATGACTTGCCCTATGGATTGATCATCACTACTTTCCTGGGCAAATATCCTCAGCTTCTAGAAACTAAGAGGGCAACAATGCTGACCCATCATCATGTCTTTGGGTCCTTTACTCTCAACAAAATGAAGATGATTAAGACTCCGGATGGCTGGGTGTATCCAGATGAAGTTGAAGATGATAAGGAAGTACCTTAGGGTGAACATGTTGCCCCTACTGCTGATGCTGCTGCTAGTCTAGTCACTCTGGATCAAATCATGGCCACCTTGAAAGACAATCGGGCTTATATGGAGAACACCTTCTCCATCCTACTTGATAGAATAGAGGGTGTGGAGTGTGAACAGGCTGCTTTGCGCTCTTTGCTATCTGGCAAAGCACCTGACTCTCCTCCTCCGCCTCCAGATGCTTATTTTTAGCTCTCTGCTTGCCTTTGTTTATTGTATTGACTTTTTTTTTTATGAAATTGTATATGTACCTAGCCAAATTACATTATTAATGAAATGAGTATTTTGCTGCATTCTGGTATTTTTTTTAAATGTGGTTATCTATTATTATTTGCTCTTTGTGAGAGTTTCTCCTCATTTATTTTCTGCTATATTTCTGAGAAGGTGAGGTATTCCTTTAAGGTTTGTGTAAGGGTGAGGTATCCCTGGAAGTTTGAGGCTTTAGCACAAGGGTAGAGTTTCCCTGTGTGTGAAAAGTGCTCTTGTTGGTAACGGTTGCAAGCACTTGTTTTAAGCTTGTATTGAATAGTTAAAAATCTCGAATTGTGTTTCGAGGACTAGATGTAGGCCACAAGTGGCTTGGTGGCTGAACCAAAATCTGACGAATCCTTTCTCTGAATTGAGATTCTAAAATCAAACAATCGATTAGATTATCAAAATCTGACGAAAACACCATGTAAGGATGCATTTTTTATGTCTAGCTGATAGAGGAGCCAATGGTAAATGGCAACCATAAATAAGAAAAGTCGGAAAGATGCCATTTTAGCAATAGGGCAGAAAGTGTTGTCATAATCAAGGCTGAAAATATGAGTATAGCCTTTGGCCATAAGACGAGCTTTCAACCGGTCCACTAATCCATCACGGCCTACTTTGATAGTAAAGACCCATTGGCGAGCAACTGTTGATTTCCTAGGAGAGGATGGAACTAAAGTCCACATGTGATTGGATTTGAAGGTCGCCATCTCAACAATCATAACTTGTTGTCATCTTGGATGAAAAAGTGCTTCCGAGATAGTTTTAGGAATGGAAATAGACGACAAAGCATATATAAAAGCATAATGGGATGAAGATAAACGATATGATAACTTGGAAAATTGTGGATGAGATGAAGATTACCAGCTATTGTTGATTAATTTTGCAAGTACACCAAATTGCAAAAGTAATAAAGTGATGAGTGAGTATCGTTCCCATGAGGATTAAGTTTCTAAGTACCACTTCACTAATCCAATTACTATCTAGGCAATGAATTGATTCAATAAGAGTTCCAAAGAAAAACAAGTAAATAAAAGAAAAGCAAAAACAAAGTAAAACAACTAACTTGAATATTGTAGAAAAATCACGATAACAAGTTAGGGAGTGAATACACAATAATAAAGACGCTAAGGATCCGATTTCACTTAGTTTTTTCGACTAGTATTTAGGATTTCAACCCAATTAAGTTCTAATTAATCAATTGATAGGGAGATCCCTAATGTAACTAATATCCAATTTCTTAGTGTATCAATCATCTTTAATTCTAAAAACCCAATCAATCCCTTAATTGAATCTGAAGAACTAAAGGCATTATACGATCTATGAAATCTCAAGCAAAATCCATACAACCAATAACTTTTATTCCAAGATAGTTATGATTATGCATTTATCATATGGTTTAAGTCATGCAAAAATTTTTCATTTTCCTACACAGCCCACAAGATCAATTTATCAGTGACTAATTCACAAAAGTATTAAGAACAATGATAAACACTCAATTGAATAAAAAGAAACTTATATTAAATCAATGAATCCAAATACATCATCATCCAAACCAAGTTACATATTCACCCTAAGAAGAAAATAATTTAGCCACTTATGGCAATAGAAGCACAAAACAAATAAAAGAGTAGAAGAAACATCATGAAGAAAATCTTAGAATAGAAAGTCTTGGAAATCTTCAATGGTGAACTCTTCTTAGCCTCCAAAGTGGAATTTTTTCCTCTGTTGCTGGTCTCAAAATCCTTGGTTTACCTCTCTATTTATAATCTTTCAAGTAATCTAGGGCAAACTAGGTCAAGCCTTGCTCTACTGTTAATTGGGGCACAAGTTTCGCACTAATGGAAGCTTAAATAAGGAAAGTTGTCAACATGATATTTGTATATCTCTTTCTTAGCTTTCTAACGCATTCTGATTCTGGTAAATCACATACTTGTAGAAAATGTTATGTATGCCTAATTTACTGAGACAGGTTTGACAACAACACTTTTATTAATTAATCTTTAATCAAATCTCTTATTTCTTATTTTCTTCTTATTGATTCTATATAAATTAAGAAATAAATATTCCACTAAGATTAAAGAATCTCTCCTTGAGATCATTGCATTAATTATAGAGATTCTTGGTCACCAAGTAAGGATTACTTGCACTCTAATTAAAGTTCTAAATTGATTCCTAAAATTTAGGGATGTAAGGTTGACTTTGGTCAAACTGTGTCAGCCACTTTGCACACAACTTTTCACCCTCTTAATGCATGAATTGGGCTTTGATGTCTTCATGAAAGTTGTAGAAAGTCTTCTCATCTTTCCATAGCCACCAAGATTAGCTCAATTCGAGATCTATAGCAAAAGTTAGCTCAAAACACTACAGTAAGGTCCTTATGCTCTTCACCAAAATTTTAGTAACCAAGCCCAAAATTTCACAAAACCCCCGAAATTCCTACAAAACATAATAAAAACACATTTAATTTAGTAGGCACAGACTTCGCTCAATATAATAAATAAGTGACATAGTTATTCTCTCAAAGCACTAAAATTTATGTTTAAATAAGCATAAAATGTATGGATTTTATACACAGATTGACTATATAATCAGAAGAACCAGAATCCAAAACCCAGGATCTCACAGGTGAAGAATAAGAGAAACAAGCCATAGAATTACCAATATGGGCTACAGTGGCCGAAGATGAAGCTTGTTGGCTGCTTTAAGTTGAAGTTGCTCCTTATATTCATTATTTGACAAAATATTTTGCTTATCACCGCCAAACTTCATTTTCTTCCTAACATCTGGTGCTTGAGATTATGTCACATCAGTATATGTCTCTAGGAAACCATGTAAAGAATAGCACTGGTCTTGGGTATGTCCCACACGTTTACAAAAGGAACATTGAGGGCGATTACCAGAGCCACGACCTTCTATACTTGCACCACCACCACGGCCACAACCTCGGCCTCTATGGTCAGCCAAATTAGAGACAATGGATAAGGATTCTAAAACTGTTTGGGAACCAATTCCAGGTGTTGTCTTTGGAGAAAGAACTAACAATAAGCAATCAATGAGATCCTCTACTATACGGATATTGGATTTTATCAAGACTTGGTTCCGAACAAATTCAAAATCTTTATAAAGACTATGGAGACAAGCACCATACACATGTTATCATGCTTGTCCAACATCTTATGAAGATTATCACCCGTTAGTATCAATTAAAATTCTTGAATAGTGAATTGTGCTTTTTTCATGTACGAGGGCAGGTCATGATCAGTCATTTGGAGCGTTGCCAGGCTATGAACAGAGTCATATAGATGTTATATATCATTAGAGTACCATGCTTACTTCCATATATCATAGCACGTTTTATATGAGTGAAAATGCACTAACAACTTTGGGTTAATGGACTACCACAATAAAGACACCAATTGATAATAAGCCTTCTTCCGTTGGCCCCTCTCATCGTTAACAATTTCCTCGGGTTTCTTAGTAAGATGCTCAGAGAGTCCATGGCCCAAAAATCACACATCAAAAGTAGCATGTGAATTTAAATAGTTCTTACTGTTGAGTTTTTTTTTATGATATAATAGAAGTTCCAAAGAAGATAAAGGAAACAAGGCCTTTCTTCGAAGTTTCAATGGTGACGAAAGACGAATATGATGCAGAAACCATGAGAAAAAAGGGAGAACAATATGACCTAGAAATTTAACAAGGTTGATTTAGACTTCTGACCAGAATATGACTAAGAGACGATGACAAACTGGACGACACTGGCAACGAAGCAAACAGATGTCGAGAAATCCACGCGCCAACAACTACAATTATATGTGGAGGTGCATGACAAGGCCTCAGGAGATGGTGCTTAGAGGGACGATAGATCAGAGCTTTGTGAGACACTTCGTTCCCTCACTTTGATAGTTAAGGGTGCATAGACTAAAGATCCAACCTTGACGACGCTGGATGAGTGACAACGTAGGGTTTGTTAGAGTCCAAGATAGCTAGCGCTCTAGTACCAAATTTGAACTAATTTTGTGTATGCTTGAGAATAATCCTCCCAGACTCTTTGGTTTTTATATAATGACTGTAAAGGTAAGATCTATGCAGAATCAAATTTGTTAACTGTGAGTTTGGCATATTTATAGTAAGTTTTTCTATTCTCAAACAACAAATGTATATATCCTAATTACAGTAAGAATACTATAAGTACAACAAGGATATTAGATAATATTTGTAATAAGTAAATGGCTAACAATAGTGGCAATATACATTATGGCAAGAAGAAAACTTTATGAGCCTTTCAAACTAGATTAAGTAATTTCAAACTAGCTCTATCTAGAAATAGTATGCTTTCCATCTCTATTCATGTGAGTACGTTTTTATTCTTGTAGTAGATTACTTAGTCTTTTTTTTTCCTTCTTTTTTTAATGCAGTATTTACACACTTGACATATTAAATTTTGAGGGTTGGGAGGCCTTGGCACCTACTAGCCATTCTTCTCTAAATCCATGACTTGAGCAATAGCTAAGGAGGTAGTCTGGCGTTCCACCAAAGATGGATAACTAGGTTCAAATCTTTCATCTCTTAACTAGTTGCTGGTTTCCTACAAACAAAAAAAAAATCGTCATATGTCTAATATAACATGATGTAATATGTTTCATGTATGAATCTATTTCAAAAAAAAAAAAGCTTTATACTCTCATCTAATATATATTGTCACATTACTTGATGAGTTTGACTTCTCATGTAATTGTTCATATAGTCAAACTCTTTAAATATTATGTCAATATAAGATTAGATGGAAGTGCAAAAAAATGTTATACACTATAATAAATTTAAATTAATCTCTTCATCAAGGTTGTTAAACTCGAGAGTTTACGTAAACTCATGGAGCTCCCATAAACTCGACTCATAGACTTGACTCGTAAACTCATAAAAATCTACCTAATACTAAAATAATATTTAAAAAACTATAATCGTATGAAAACAAAATTTAATACCACATCCATAATTAACATAACCTTATAATCTCCATTGCCCTGAACATTTACCTTATGTTTCCAGCCAAGATCAATCCTATTTATAGGAGTGTTCTTCTTAGTTTTAGAAGTAGCAACTTTGCCTAAGGAGCCACCAATTTCAGACATTCTATAATGGGAATAAACTACCAAACAAGAAAGTTTTATTTAAACTTAAAATAAGCTAGAGGCAGCCAATGAACCAAGTCAACTAACAATTCACAATTCACAGTATTAGTAGAGAAACAAAAGCAAGAACAAATTGATGAATAAAGTCAAATGGATAACAACTTAGACTCAGTAACATAGAATCAAACCAAGTAGCCAACAAATGGATTAATCATATATACGCAGCCACCCAATAGAACAACAATGCATTTGTTATTGTATATAATTAATCCAACATTTTGCCACCTAATAGAATCAAACCAACAGCAAAATCAAAGTAAAGCAACCCAATAAAAACTTAATAACTCAGTAACATAGCAGCTCAATAAATCACAATTCATAGCAAAGTAACTCAGTAATATAGAACTCACAATTAACAAGTCATAGCAACTCGGTAACATAGAATCAGATGGAAAGAAGTCAAGAACAAAAGCAGAACCAACCCAACTCAACAACAGGACAGAACATATGAATGGAGTAAAGAATAGAACATCGAATTCGAATCAAGCATAACATAATCAAAACATGTAGTTCGAAACATACCTGGAGTTCGAAGTAAAACAAGACTCGAGTCACTCCTTCAGGTCGTGCAAAACAGGACTCGATTCACTCTCCTTCACGACGTCGATAATTGCAAAACAAGACTAAATTTGCTCTTAGTTCTGAAGTGGATTCAGAGGTGTACCTGAGGTAGACACATCACAATGGTTTCCTCCTTGCACAACAGCAGTAGAGCGTGTTGAAACAGGGGGGTTGCTACCTGCAAAGGGACTCCAATGCTCAAGTCAGGCTGTGCACAAGTAGAGTTTATGCAATGAGTGATAAGTTACCTATAAAGGTGAATAAGCCTAATATTTATAGAAGTTGGAGAGATTCACTCCCGCATTAGTCACAAGGTGAGATACGTTCCCTTGTTAGTTGTTGAGGATCCCCATATTATTAGAATATTGATACTGCAATTGTGAGCAGCTAAGGGCAGTTATGGATGCTATTCTTCAACAAGATCATGATTGACAATAACATATATTCTCAGGATTTATCCATTGCGCAGATCTCGTTGTAATGTCATTGCTACCCAATGCCATGGTCTGATTTGTATAAAGTTAAGGCCTCGTAAGCAAATCCAACTGAGGGTATCAACGGTGGACCCTGGCATACTACAGCCCGAGTCGATCGGTGGGACATGATCTCGGATCATGATTCAGAATAGCTGCCCCCAACTTGACGCTTAGATGAGACAGTTAAGTGTCAAGGTACCAATGTTAATAGGAGCATCAGGGCATAGTGGACAAAGGGATCCGAGTTGGTCAACATCAAATCTTGTGTTGTTTTTCAAAGGGTCGGGGTCAGTTTTATATCAGAGTATGCATCTGGGGTAAACGTGTAAAGTCGGGATCTGAAATCGACGTTCTGCTTACATTGTCATTCCGCCCTCCAAGACATGTCATTTGTTGTCCCCATGTGTAGTTCACAAGGCTTTTGTCCTGTTTTACAGTTTTTATTTTGCAGCTTTACCAGTCTGAGCTTGCTTGGGAAACTGTTACTTTGATTTTATTGGGAATTTAAGGTCCTTTTGAAAGGGATAATAGTTTCATGTTGTTTTCCAACTACCCGCTACTCCTGTGACCAATCAAAGTGTAGGAGTATTAAAACGCGGCTTCCAATTGTGTAATCTATTTGCTTTCCTAGGGGCCAATCAGAATGTTTTGTTCCCTCTATAAATTGGGAACGTTTGCGTTGAGATTGATATTCCTTTTGTTTCCTTCGATCTTTCTTGAGAATGATCTCTTTCCAGAACATTTCCTTCCCAATTTTTGTGCGTAAGTGGAGGGCTTTGCCCTCTTCTGAAGTCATCTCTATATTCTTCCTAAAATCTTCAAAGGTGTTCTCTTTATTACGACCAATCCCTCCAGTGGAGGCCTTTCTTTCTTACCGTAATGGCTTGGTAAGGACCAAGTAACTGCCCTATGTGGGCTGGACAATATGCATCTGGGCAACAAAAGTCTTTCTCTCCCGGCGTATGTGGGATTGTACAATTTTTTGCATATGCGGAGAAAGCTTCCTGCTTCTTGTGTAGTTCCTGTGATGCATGGAGGCATTCCGCACTCTGTCCTCCTGCTTCCCTGGCTATTGTGGAGGCACTTATCTAAGTTCTTCCATTGCTTTCATAGTTTTTCTTCCTAAGTGTAGCGGGATATGCAAGAGGACTCAAAGTTTGGAAAAAATCCCTTCGAGTAACTTGGGGTGATTTGAAGCAACTTGGAGTGATTGTGAAGTGTTTTGTGGAACAATCTCTTATTGCAGATCTTTTTCTTATTGGTTAGCAAGGAAGACATGGGTCTTCATTTCTAGAAGAACCTTGGAGGTGGCAGTGACAGGAGGCCATCATTGTCAACGGTGCCCTATCTTTCTAGTGGGCATTCTTGACCTTTTTTTTTATCTTGGAGAAACTTTTTATGTATTCCTTTTGTTAAAGCTAACGATGTATAGAATGTGAATGATAATAAAATTTCTTTTTCTGAATTTGTATCTTTTAATTTTAATTTTTGTTCTCCACTATATCTTTTTCCTTCGGGGTGAGTCTAATGCTCAATTTGTAATGATGCCATGTTACGCCCAACTTAGTACTTGGCTAGTACAACAAAGTAGCAAGATAAAGCCTCTATGCCCCTGTGTGATAGTACTCGTGCTTCAATTGAAGTCATGATCCATGTTACCGCATGGGGTTAAGAGTTCTAACCTGGGACGTTTGACCAAGCCATCTAACCTTCCTAGAAGTGTTGTGGCCTAGACTGATCCACGTCATTTGATCATAAAGAGACATTCTGGATGTAACCGAGGTCCGTAGAAAAAATCTAAGATTTATGGAAAAAATTCAAACTCAACTGCAGAGGTTGTGTAACACTTGGTTTGTTGCGCAACTATCCCTTCAACTGGTATAACAGCTATAGGATCCACGTGGCACTCTTTAACTAGGTGGACGTGGTTAGGGTTTTGCATGTCATGATGAGCAGTTTTCAATATCCGAGGAGATAGGACATAATTGCCTTCCAACTGTCTGACATCTATAAATAGGGGTTAAAGATCTTATTCTCCATTTTTACTGTTCATTTATGCATTCTGGAGACCTGAGGCGTTTTTTGGTGGCTTTTTCTCGACGAGTGAGTATAGTTTCCAGTGGTTCCACTTTTTCCAGTTGTCAGTTTATGTTCATTTCCTCAAGGTACTTCTCCTTTCCCTTTTCTGTTTTTACTATTTTTAGTGTCGCAGAGTGGTTTCACTCCTTTTATTTTGGGGTACATTCCCTTTCCCTTTTAGTAAAATAGGTTGGGATACCTCTGTTCTTGGGTCTCTTCAAGGGTGTCGCTCTGTGGAGCACTTTCTCTATCGCGCCATGAATGGTGGAGGTGTCCATCTGAGGCTTAAGCCTTTGTGGGCACGGAGGCCGATATGCTGATGTGAACCTCCAACTTCTTCCTCAATCCTCCTATTTCTATGTCTGAATCTATAAGTTAATTGATTCTAAAAATTACTCACCAGTCTCTGTAGGTGTTTCTAGGGATTTAATGGCTAGGAGAATAGTGGCTAGGCTCCAAGTGTCGACTTTAGAAGTCCGGATACTGGCTGCAAATGACCCTATAGTGATTGCCCACTGTCCAGGGCGGGTGTATCCGTGGGTTGGTGACGACGCCTATGATTGAGTTTCTGTCTTCCAACCTAGGGATGAACTTGACAAACTCAAGGGTTACTTGATGCTAATAGAGTAAGGTAGGAGGGATCATGAATTTGAGATCCCATCCCTAGAGAACGAGAGAGTGTGCTCATCTAGGGAGACGAGTGCACATTATATGTTCCTGTGCGAGGATCTCTTCATCCAGCTTGGACTCCGGATCCTTTTCAACGATTTCTAACTTGTAATCCTCCTCACTCTTAACGCGACTCCATCCCAGATTCACCCCAACAGCTGGGCAAACATTCTTGCCTTCGAAAGATTTTGTCGGGTAGTTAGATTGCAGCACTAAGATAGGGTGTTCTTTTACCACCACACCTAGTGGAGTCTTCAAGGCCCGAACTGCTCAAAAGAATTAGGTCACAGTCCGGTCAAGGCCTGACGAGTGTCAAACTCAATCAAAATTGTAACCGAGTTATACCTATGGCTTGTAGCATAGGAAACAACATCAGATCATCTCTCAAGGATTTTAGATGCAATTTGATCAGATCAAGCCAAAATTTGGGGAAGGATTTGAGAACTCAGAATATGTAAATAACAGAATTAAAGTGAGAAATTCAATTGAAAGAGTAATCAATTCAGAAACTTATCCGAAATTAGGTTGATTACATCATAGATCATTCAACAAACATTTGAAATGCATTTGAATGGTTAATTTGGATTTAATTGAAATCTCTGTATCAAATCCAGAATTCATACTAGATAATCATTTAGAATTCAATTAACAATTGACATACAAATTTTCAGTCACAAAATTCATGTTATATCTATGTTAATTTGATCTCTGAATTCAATTAACCTAGGCACAAATCAGTAACCTAACCTCTATAATTTCGTGATTAATTCAAATCAATCAATCCTAAATCCCATCACAATTCTCAATCTTAAATCAATACCCAATTAGATCAAACATAAACAAAATCATCATTCATGCATTCAAGATCAAGAAGAAGAAGAAGAATTCAAATACAATTCAAACACAAAAATAGAACCAAGATCTTAAGAATCCAAACCACAATTTCTTCAAGAATCTCTGAATTGATTATAGAAGTTTAACTCTTCGTAGTTATCACCATGAAGGAGCTTGAGGAAGAAGGAAGAAGAAGAAAGAAAGATCTAGAGAGAAGGTGAGAAGTGTAGAATGAAAATGTGATCTCAGATTTCCGCCCTCACCCCCTATAACTAACCCCTAATTTGGCCTTACATCATTAAAAACCTAATGGGAAGAAAGTTAGGTCATTTATGAGAAATTGGACCCAAACCCCATGTTAATTGGAGGTTTACAACTTAAGTTATGGACAAATCATTCTCAAAGGGTCTCTGATTCTGTTGGTTGACTTCAAGGGATGATCAAAACATCGTATTTTGGAAATGTCATCTCATATGAATTGAAGATATATGTCTTAGCTTTCAAATCTCACCGGTTTCAAGACCATATCACATCTACAGCCCAAGTTATTCCCTAATTAGTACATATTGTTTGGATTCGAGTGACAGAACTCGTGTTCTGAGTTCCAGACCCAATTAGCTCTACTAGATCTCTAATTTAGGCCTGGAGCTCTTCATGAAAGTTGTAGAGCTCTCTCTCATCTTTCCTACAAGGTAAGATGCATAATTTTTAAACATCTATTGTTGGTGTATCCCCTAGAGGCCGATACATTTTGTCTGTATTTATATACATTGTATTATGCTATTTTTTAATATATGAGGCATTTCATTTATTGTGTTCTTTTTTTATAAACATAATAAAGTCCTTAGAATAGTAAGTTTGATGCCGTAGGACATCAAGTGGATGACTTGATCATGAGATCCAATTGGATAATATACTATTCTTAAATGTCCCTGGTCAAGTATTATTGTTAATTAGGATAACAATAATGCATTGAGACTAGTATGTGCGTAGACTGATCACTACATTTCACAGGTCATGGATATGATATATCAAGTCTTCACATGGGTACATATTAGAGTAATAACGTACTGGACAGACCCGCCATGAGAATGCTACATGGATCGTTACGTGAGTGTCATAAGCGGTTCTCATAGTGACAATGGTGTATGTGGTCCTTTGACCTGAAATCACTACGATTCTGGTGTATGAAATCCGCAAGTGTACGGTTTCATTGTCAAGGAATAAAATGATCGAATCCACAGGGACTATGTCAATGAATACCAATTAATTCAATTAAATTAAATAAAAAAATATAGTTGTGGAGTGATAAGAACGTAGTAACTAAGTAATTAAATAAATAAATGTCAAGGTGCAAAATTGAGAACAAAAAAAATAGCAAGTTGTTAAGAAAGGTTTTCAGATTTAAGAAAGCTTCCAGGATTGGGGGTAACCACAATGATACAAGACTTCTAATTGACAATCCTTTTATTAAAATTGAAATTCAATTAAAGGTGAATTACCCTAATTTAGTTAATGTTCTTTCTCAAGAGACAAGAACTGTGTCCAATTAAACCAATTCCTACTCTCGTGGTAATTGAATCTAAATTGAACCCATTACGCTTTTTGGTAATTCATTAATCCTCGAAAGGCTAAACCTACTCTCGTGATTTAGACCTTAAGTTCAATTCTTATGGTTCCAACACCTAGGTTCACCTCTCATTACGTCCCTAGATATCTATGAGATACAAATAAGTGGCCAGTAAATTCACATGAATAAGCGCAATAAGGATTGAATCAAAGAATATTCAAGATTAATAAAAGGGGCAAACAAAATCAATTAATCATCATCAATGTATCAAAAGGCATTGCCCAATCCCAAAAACAAAAGAAACTACTCAGACATGAAGAAGAAGAAACCACAAATCAAGTTCAAAAGCATTCAGACCCGTAATCGAAGAGAGAAGAGAGGAAGATGAAGATCAAGAGCCTTCAATGTGCCTCCTCTAAACAGAATTCAAACCCTAATATTGTATTCAGAACATCTATATATACCCTAGGGGTCTAAACTGGTCCAAGCCCATCAAAAGAAAGAAAAATGAACTTAAAAATCTGACACGGACAGCGATCCACGACCGTGGGTAATTCCACGGCCAGGCCGTGGATCTCTCTGTTTGAGTTTTACGCCCGTGGATCATTCCATGGCCAGGCCGTGGAACTCAGCATGCATGCAAGAATCAAAGGTCTTTCAAGGGTTGTAATGGGGCCAAGGGAATGATGTTAGGTAGGGTAAAGAAAGAAAGATATGCACAAAGGGCTAACAAAATTTTAAATAAGCACAAGAAACCCAATAGAACATAAATGGAACAAAAGTATTTTTCAATTAAGAGCATAACTCCACATTTTCTTCCTTTCTTTTCTTTCTTTTCAAGCTTTCATCTCATGCTTTTTCTTTTATTTTCTTTTTACTTTCCCCTAAATTTTTTTATTTAATCATAGGGGAGAGACTTCATTTTCAAAACACATGATTCCCCATACAACATTCAAACCCAAACTGCTCTATTCAATATTCTAAATGATCACCGACAATGTATCATCATAGGCATCAAGAAAAACAATTATGCAATAGACTCAAAATGGGCAACTAGAGGGTGAAAGTGTAATAATTACTTCAGCAGGCCAGAAAAATACCTAAGATGCCTTAATCACATTCAAGCATGCACACAGAAATTTCGCCTCAAAATGGTTTCAAATCAAGTTCTAGAGCACAAAATCAATGAGGAATTTTCACTCAACACAAAGAATAGGATGAAAAATCATATAGTGCATAAATCCCATACAGGCTCAAAACTTACTTTTAGAGGTTCAAAAATTAATGAGAAACACAAATTCAAAGAACATATGCTAATTATCAACTATCAAGAAATCACCTCCACTATCAATTAAAGACAATTCCTGTTGCCTACCACAAGGATCAACAAATTGGGTTCCAAATCAATACCATCTCAAAATCCCCAAAAGAAAGAGGCACAAGGTTCAACCAAAAAGCCAAGAGATATAATGGTGTGAAAATACAATTAAGAAGATGCAATGCAATATGAGACATGGGAATGCATGACAATGAAGATGAAAAATAAAAATGAAAAATACCCCCCCAAGCTTAGAACTTACATTGTCCCCAATGTAAAAATCTATAACTGGAGAATGAATAAAAGAAAAGAACTCACTGCGGTGGTGGGAAAGGGTGGCGTGTAGCCATGAACTCGAACATCTGGTCTAAAAAAAAGAAATAGAAGAAAAATCTTTTTAGCGGTCGACAGCTATATACATCCCCCTACAAAGGCTCCGAACTCAGGGAGGCACCAAAGCCGACTCAACAATAGCTAACTATGAAACAAAAACAAAAAAGTGTTAATCAATAAAAATAAGAAAATAAAGAAAAAAAGAGAAAATTTTGGGTTGCCTCCCAAGAAGCGCTAAGTTATAGTCATTAGCTTGACTATGTGTTGGTTCTATGCTCAGGTGATGTCAATGGAGTGGTACTCAGTCCCCACTCCTTCTTCATAGTGTTGCACTCTCTGGCCATTTATCATGAATGTCTTATGGCCTTCTGTCTTCACCTCAAGCACACCGTAGGATAAGACTCGAACAATCCCATATGGTCCTGACCATTTTGACCATAACTTACTAGTGTGAATGCATGTGTCTCGAAGCATGTCAAATGGTTTTTGATGATAACAAAGTCAAAGATGAAGACCAAAGAGAAAATGAGAAAGCCAAGTATCAAAGGAAGAAATCAAGAGGCTTAGATATAGGCATAAGTACATCAATGTTAAATGCTCCAAAGATACCTCAAATGGTTTTTCAAAAATGATTTTAATCAATATTGATTTCAAAGACAAATTCCTAAAAAGAGAACTTATTTTATCCTGGATCATGCCAAACAATGCTACATTTTGTTTAATCCATGTTTTCTAAAGCTTAGGAATGATATAAAACAGTTTTAAGGCTTGAAAAATGAGTTTAAGGTATAGTGTAATCGATTACCAGAGTTTAGTAATCGATTACAAGCTAAACAGAAGCCTTGTAATCGATTACACCATTTCTGTAATCGATTACCAGAAAGTCAGAGAACGTGTAATCGATTACACCAAGTCATGTAATCGATTACCATGTTCCCAGAAAGCCAAGAACATGACCAAGAGGGCCATGTAATCGATTACACCATTTCTGTAATCGATTACCATAAAGTCAGAGAACGTGTAATCGATTACACCAAGTCATGTAATCGATTACCATGTTCCCAGAAAGCCAAGAACATGACCAAGAGGGCCATGTAATCGATTACATCAATATTGTAATCGATTACCATGAAGTCAGAGGGCGTGTAATCGATTACACAGGTCATGTAATCGATTACCACAAGCCCAGAAAGCCAAGAACACGTTGTATTTTCCATGTAATCGATTACCAAAGGCTTGTAATCGATTACCAAGGTTCTGACATGCCCAACGGCTATATTGAATGCATTTAATGCTTGGCCTTAACCACCCCCAACGGCTCTTTTAATGAATGGGCTTTAAATACAATGGCTGGGGGCATCATTAAGGGTTGTTCTTGAACCTAAAAACATCATAGCAACACATCATACGAGAATCAAACTCTGAAATCCCTCTTGCTCTGTTTTTGTCCAATCTTTGAGATATCTTTGTGAGCATTATTAGAACTTCAATTTGTATCATCTACTCTAGTGAGAGCTTCTCAAATTCAATCTAAATTCTTTGTATAAGATAGAGGGTGAGGCATCCCTCAATTTGTAAAGGGTGAGGCATCCCTTTGTTTGAAGAGACTCAAGCTCAAGGGTGAGGCATCCCAAGGAGTTGAGGGCTCAAGTTTGTAAAGGTATTCAAGCACCTATTGAAGCTTGAGGATATAGTGGAAAATCTCAAGTTGTTGCTTGGGACTGGACGTAGATCACAAGTGGATTGGTGATCGAACCAGGATAAACGATTGAGTTTGTTTTCTCTAAACCTTCTCTTTATACTTGTGCATTGCTTATACTCTTACTTGATTACTTCTCTCTTGGTTGGTTATTAAGCAATATACATTGTTCTTATCAATTCATTCATTTCAATTAGTCAATAGCTTCAACGAAAATCAATAATCAAGTGTTTTGCGAAAGAATTGCGAACTTGTTTTACAAACTCAATTCACCCCCTCTTGAGTATTGAAGCCACTTGGTAACAAGTGGTATCAGAGCTAGACTCTTGTATAAAGAGCTTAGCCGCTTCAAGAGTAAAGATGGCTTCAAATGGTTTTTCTAATGAAAGTTCTTCTATAAATAGGCCTCCCTTTTTCAATGGGGATGGTTATGCATATTGGAAAGAAAGAATGAAGATTTTTATTGAAGCTATTGATATTGATGTGTGGGATGTTGTTGAAAATGGTCCTTTTGTCCCCACACGTCTAGTTAATGGTGTTAGAACAAATACACCAAGAAATGAATGGACCGATGATGACAAGAAAAAGGTTCAATACAACTTGAGAGCCAAGAATATCATTACTACCTCTTTAGGATATGATGAGTTCTTTAGGGTGTCAAATTGTAAGACCGCTCAAGAAATGTGGGATACATTGCAAGTAACTCATGAAGGTACAAGTGAGGTAAAAAGATCTAGAATTAACACACTCACTCACGAATATGAATTGTTTAGAATGAACCAAGGGAAAGCATTCAAGAAATGCAAAAACGTTTTACTCATATAATTAATCATCTTGCTTCATGGGGGAAAAACTTTTGCCAATGAAGATCTTATTAACAAAGTTTTGAGATGTTTGAGCAGAAATTGGCAACCCAAGGTGACGGCAATATCGGAATCAAGAAATCTTGCCGCAATGACTTTGGCCACTCTCTTTGGAAAGCTTCAAGAGCATGAGTTGGAACTAAACCGATTAAGTCAAAATGAAGAGCAAGATAAGAAGAAGAAGGGAATTGCACTCAAAGCCACCTCCTCCATACTTGAAAATGATGATGAAGATGGTGAAGAGGATGCTGAAAATATTGAACTAAGTGAGGAGAATCTTAGTCTCCTTGTGAGAAAATTTGGAAGATTTCTAAAGAAAAAGGGACTTCAAAGAAGACCACCCTTTCCTCAAAAGAAAGCATATCACAAAGGAGAAGGATCCTCTACTCCTCCAAAATGCTAGAATGCGAAAAACCGGGACATATGAAAATGGAGTGTCCTACATATCTCAAGAAGACGGAGAAGTTTGAGAAAAGACCCTTCCAAGAAAGGAAAAGAAAGGAAGAAGAGCATACATAGCTTGGGAGGACAATGACTTAAGTTCTTCCGACGATTCCGAAGATGAAGAAGCCCATCTTTGCCTCATGGCTCAAGGAGAAGAAGGTGGAGAAAGCGACACCGAGGTAACCTCTTCTAACCTAGAACCTCCACCTACTTATGATGAATTGCAAGATGCCTTTCAAGAATTGCATGATGAATCCTTGAGACTCACTAAAATGATTTTATCTTCAAATAAAACAATCTCCCTATTGACAAACAAAGTTTCTACTTTAACTAAGGAGATAAATGAACTTAAAATTGAAAATGAGACCTTAGGACTCATAGATGCTAATTCATCATGCATGACTTGTTCCTCACATGATAATGCATCCATATCATTACCTTGTTTATCATGTAAAGCTTTTGAAAAAGAAATTGAGGACTTGAAAAACACTCTTGCAAAATTTACTATGGGAAGAGATAATTTGAACATGCTACTAAGCAAACAAAGGTGTGTTTTTCAAAAAGCCGGATTGGGATACAATCCAAATAATCATCAAAAATCCTACAATAATTTCTTTGTTCCATCTAAAACTTCAAGTACCCCCTTTATCAAATGTTTTCATTGTGGTAGGAAAGGGCATAGTGCATCCACTTGCAATGTTAGAAAGAATATAAATACTAAAGTTGGAATAAAAAGGGTTTGGGTTCCTAAAGGCACCATGCCTAACTCTAACACACAAGGACCCAAGACAATTTGGGTACCAAAAGTTAAAACTTGAATGTGTGTTGTAGGTGTGCTTGAAGACCAAGAGCTCAAATTGGTATCTTGATAGTGGTTGCTCCAAGCACATGACCGGTGATGGGTCAAAGTTCTCCTCCCTTACTCTCAAGAAACATGGTCATGTCACATATGGTGACAACAACAAAGGGAAGATTCTTGGAATTGGCAAAGTTGGTAAGACTCCTTCATCATCTATTGATAATGTTTTACTTGTTGAAGGACTTAAACATAATTTGCTTAGTATTAGTCAATTATGTGATAGAGGCAATAGAGTTATATTTGATTCAAATTGTTGCATAATTGAGAGTAAGGATGATAAACATGTTAGGTTTGTTGGTCATAGGGTCAATAACATATATATGATTAGCCTTGATGACATTTCCTCAAATGATGCTAATTGCTTTATGACTAGAGAAAATGATTCATGGTTATGGCATAGAAGAATTGCTCACATTCACATGGATCACTTAAACAAATTAGTTTCTAAAGAACTAGTAATTGGTCTTCCAAAGCTCAAATTTGAAAAAGATAAACTTTGTGATGCATGTCAAAAAGGAAAACAAGTAAAGGTCTCTTTTAAAGCTAAAAATGTGGTTTCAACTTCAAGACCTCTACAACTTTTGCACATGGATCTTTTTGGTCCCTCTAGAACTATGAGCTTTGGGGGAATTACTATGCCTTAGTGATTGTGGACGATTTTTCTAGGTTTACATGGACATTGTTTTATCTCACAAAAATGATGCTTTTCAATCATTCAAAAAGCTTGCTAAAGTTATCCAAAACGAAAAAGGTTTTTGTATTGCATCCATAAGAAGTGATCATGGTGGTGAATTTGAAAACCATGAATTTGAAACGTTTTGTGATGAACATGGCATTGAGCATAATTTTTCAGCCCCTAGAACACCACAACAAAATGGTGTTGTAGAAAGAAAAAATCGATCTTTAGAAGAAATGGCAAGAACTATGCTCAATGAGGCCAACCTTCCTAAGTATTTTTGGGCGGATGCGGTTAACACCGCTTGTTATGTTATGAATAGGGCTCTAATAAGGCCAATTTTAAAGAAAACCCCCTATGAATTATACAAAGGAAGGAAACCAAATGTCTCACATTTTCATGTTTTTGGATGTAAATGTTTTGTTCTAAATAATGGAAAGGATAACTTGGGGAAGTTTGATGCAAAATCTGATGAGGGAATCTTTCTTGGTTATTCTATACATAGTAAGGCCTTTAGGGTTTATAACAAACGAACAATGACCATAGAAGAGTCCATACATGTTGCATTTGATGAGACTAACCCAAACGAGCCAAGAAAGGAGCTTGTTGATGATGTTGCAGAAAACCTTGCAAGAATTCACCTTGGAAATCAAGAAGAAGAAGTCAAGAAGCAAGAAGAAAGCCCATATGATTCCCCAAGACAAGAGGACTCTCAAATCATGGATCTTCCCAAGGAATGGAAAACATCAAGATATCATCCTCTTGACAAAGTGATAGGTGATGTATCAAAAGGGGTAATCACTCGTAACTCTCTTAGAGATGCATGTAATCATATGGCTTTTGTTTCTCAAGTTGAACCTAAAAACATAAATGAGGCCATTAATGATGAACATTGGATCTTGGCCATGCAAGATGAATTAAATCAATTTGAAAGGAATCAAGTTTGGGAATTAGTCCCAAGGCCCAATGATCATCCAATAATTGGCACCAAATGGGTTTTTAGGAACAAACTTGATGAAACGGGCTTAATAATAAGAAACAAGGCTAGGCTTGTAGCTAAGGGTTATAATCAAGAAGAAGGTATAGATTATGAAGAAACGTATGCTCCCGTAGCTAGACTAGAAGCCATTAGAATGTTACTTGCATATGCTTGCATCATGGATTTCAAACTCTTTCAAATGGATGTCAAAAGTGCTTTTTTAAATGGTTTCATACAAGAAGAAGTATATGTTGATCAACCTCCCGGTTTTGAAAACTTTGAGTTGCCCAACCATGTTTTTAAACTTAAAAAGGCTTTGTATGGCTTAAAACAAGCTCCTAGAGCTTGGTATGAAAGGTTGAGCAAGTTTCTTTTGGAAAATGGTTTCTCTAGGGGAAAGGTTGACACAACTCTTTTCATCAAACATAAAAAGCATGATATTTTACTTGTTCAAATATATGTTGATGATATTATATTTGGTGCTACTAATGACTCTCTTTGTAAAGAATTTGCCAATATCATGCATGCAGTGAGTTTGAGATGTCCATGATGGGTGAGCTCAACTTCTTCCTTGGACTTCAAATCAAGCAAACAAGAAATGGGACTTTCATAAGTCAATCAAAATATTGCAAGGAGTTGCTCAAGAAGTTTGGAATGGAAGGAGCAAAGCAAATGGCTACACCAATGGGAACTTCTGTTACTTGGACAAGGATGAAGGAGGTAAATCGGTAGAAATCACTAAGTATAGAGGTATAATTGGCTCACTCCTTTATCTTACCGCAAGTAGACCGGATATCATGTTTAGTGTATGCATGTGTGCTAGATTTCAAGCAAATCCTAAAGAATCACACCTAAGTCTTTGTCAAAACGTATTATGAAATATCTAATAGGCACTTCACAAATGGGATTATGGTACCCTAAGGGTGCTTCATGTTGTTTGGTTGGTTATTCCGATTCTGATTTTGCTGGGTGCAAAATGGATAGGAAGAGCACTAGTGGGACATGCCACTTGCTTGGAAGCTCACTAGTTTCTTGGCATAGCAAGAAGCAAAATAGTGTGGCATTGTCAACAGCTGAAGTTGAATATGTTGCAGCTGGGAGTTGTTGTGCTCAAATCCTTTGGATGAAGCAACAACTTCTAGACTATGGTCTTGAGCTGGATCACATCCCCATAAGATGTGATAACACTAGTGCAATCAATCTATCTAAGAATCCCATTTTACACTCAAGAACAAAGCACATTGAAATAAGGCATCATTTCATAAGAGATCATGTTCAAAAGGGTGATTGCATGCTTGAATTTGTGGAAACCACTAAGCAACTAGCAGACATTTTCACTAAACCTTTAGCAAAAGAAGCCTTCTATTATATAAGAAATGAACTTGGCATATTAGATCAATCATGTACAAGCTAAAATCCATCATTTTGCTGCATAAAGAAACTTTCTCTGCATAATCAAGCCCTTTTCTGCATAATCATGGTTATTTGTTGCATAAATATTGTTTTTCAATTCCATACTGACTTGAGCGTTGGAGATTTCCCCAAAGTTGTCTTGCAGGTGCTCCTTCATGTCAATCATTCCCAAGAAACTCAAAAGCATCACAAATCCATCCAAATGGGGTAATTCTTGGTAAAAGTAGCTATCTTGTATGATTAAGTGTTTTGGATCAAAATCTATGTGAATTACTTGCCTAAATGATGTTTGAAATTGATTTAAGATGCTTTGCAATCAACTTGAATGGTTTAAAATTGATCCCTAACTGTTTAATTTGCAAAAACTGAGTTTTAGTAGTCTGGTAATCGATTACAAGACCTTTGTAATCGATTACAAAGGTTCTGTCAAGCCAGTAATCGATTACACATAACTGGTAATCGATTACATTGAATCCAGAACTCAGGTAATCGATTACACATATACTGTAATCGATTACAAGGTTTCCAGAAAGCTCGTAATCGATTACATTGAAATTGTAATCGATTACAAGGGAAAATTGAAGGCATGTAATCGATTACACAACCCATGTAATCGATTACAGAGGGGTTTAAAGGGCTTCTGACGCGCGAAAGGTCACTCATTCCTGACATTTCATCTTTTCTCTCCTCTGTTCTCACGAAAGGTCTCCTCTCACCTTTCCTCTCTCAAATCTCTCCTTCTCATTCATTTCTCCACCAAATCTCCCAAAATCTCCTCCCTCTCACTCGAAATCACTCCCCACCATAACCCAACCATCAAATCACCTCCAAATCAACCACATTTCCTCCCACACCTTCACCCACACTCTCACGTTCTTCTCCCCTTCGTTCCCCACGAGCCACAACCCTCCAAACACCACTCTCACACCCTTCCATTCATCCATGGCTGAACCAAGCCAACGCACTAAACGTGCAAGGACAGGGACCACTTGTTGGTGAGTCCTCCAAGTGCTCCCCACGCAACATTTCGGGGTTGGACCTCACCAGACATTTCTCCACCACGAAGAAGGCAGAGCTCTTCAGGAAGAACTTCCAGCTAAGGAAGCTCATCTCTCCGCTATCTTCCTCACTCTCTGCACGAGTGAGCCTCTACAGTGCTTCCAGCTGCTTGAGAGGCTAGGATTGCTTGGATTCTTAAGCATTCAGAAAGCCATCTATCCCAACCTGGTAAGAGTGTTCTACGCCAACCTGAGGTATGAAGACCATTGCTTGATCTCTGAAGTGAAGAAAACTCAGATTAAGATCACTCGGGAAGAATGGTGTAGGTTGACCAAGCTCACCTATGCTGGGACCAGCTTCTATGGTAACGAAAATGCCTGGGGTGACGAGTTTGAGTACAAGAGCGCCTTGACATCCCTGATTCGCTCAGGCTACGTGCTTCCCAGGAACAACAAGAGGGTGATGGCAACTGGTCTGACCATGGAGAACAGGGTACTCCATTACTTGGTTGTTCGAGGCCTGATTCCCAGAGGAGGGAATTATTCCCAGATACTACGTGATGACGTGGTGGTCTTGTGGGCCATGACCACTGATAGGCCAATCAACTGGGCCAATTACATCATTCAGCACATGCTGGATGTAAAGAAAAAGAAAAACTCTGCCCTCCCCTACGCAATGCTGGTCACTGCCATCCTGGAGCACTGTCGCATCTCCCTGGCTGAGGAGTCCAAGGATACCAGCTCCAAGGGACCTCAATCTATTGGATTGCACACTCTGAAAAAGCTTCAGCTGTACAAGGTTGATGGGAGATGGCATTATCTGGCTCATGGGAGCTACGGGCACATCCCTCATGGTCCGGATGATGATGATGATGATGAGGACCGGCAGCCTGCACCAGCTCCACCTGCTCCAGTCACATTGGAGCTTCTACTGCAAGAGATGCGAAGTTTGGCCACCACAGTGGATACCAGGCCTGGACCGCATTGAGCGAAGGTGGACCACCTCGAGCTTAGGATGGACTACTCCGATCAGGAGCTTGCTGCCATCCGGTCGCATTTGGAGGGCACCAGACATGCTGCACCATCCACCTCCTCTGCTCCTCCTGCTGCTCCACTATCATTTGTTGATCCCTCTGCCGCTCCAGCTGCTGTTCCTGCTGAAAATGAGGAACTTCTCGGCTCCGAGGACGACCTTGACACCGGTGACGATGATGTTGACCTTGGAGATGTTGCTGCTGATGTAGAGAGCGATAGCGAGGCCACTGATAGTGATCATGGACCTCTGCCATGATAGTGTTTTTAGTTGTTCTGTTATTCTGATGTACATGATTGAAACATTGTTTATAAAATCAGTTGGTTTATTGCTTAATATGCTTGATTATAATATACATTTGGATATTGATTTACTTGGTTCCATTTGGTATGTTTGATTGATCTATTGGTTTGATTGTCTCTGGACTGATTTGGACTGATTACATTTCTACTATCTAAATCTTTTTTTTGGGAAATCATGACAAACAGAGGTAATGCTGTCCAAATTTCCGCTTAAAAGTGTTTTTGATAATGCCAACGGGGGAGAGATTAGTGAATTGCATAAGTACGGGGGAGTTTAATTTAAAGCTTTCACATGATTACATCACTAACCCTATATCATGCATGCATTACGGGGGAGGATTGCGCTTAAATCTCTGATATACATATATATATGCAATTGTTTCTCCTTATTCCATTGATTCAGATTGTCATCATCAAAAAGGGGGAGAATGTGAATGCATGTGTCTCAAGCATGTCAAATGGTTTTTGATGATAACAAAGTCAAAGATGAAGACCAAAGAGAAAATGAGAAAGCCAAGTATCAAAGGAAGAAATCAAGAGGCTTAGATATAGGCATAAGTACATCAATGTTAAATGCTCCAAAGATACCTCAAATGGTTTTTCAAAAATGATTTTAATCAATATTGATTTCAAAGACAAATTCCTAAAAAGAGAACTTATTTTATCCTGGATCATGCCAAACAATGCTACATTTTGTTTAATCCATGTTTTCTAAAGCTTAGGAATGATATAAAACAGTTTTAAGGCTTGAAAAATGAGTTTAAGGTATAGTGTAATCGATTACCGAGTTTAAGTAATCGATTACAAGCTAAACAGAAGCCTTGTAATCGATTACACCATTTCAATCGATTACGTAAAGTCGAGAACGTGTAATCGATTACACCAAGTCATGTAATCGATTACCATGTTCCCAGAAAGCCAAGAACAACGCCATGTAATCGATTACACCAATCGTCATAAAGTCAGAGAACGTGTAATCGATTACACCAAGTCATGTAATCGATTACCATGTTAAAGCCAAGAACATGACCAAGAGGGCCATGTAATCGATCACATTACATCAATATTGTAATCGATTACCATAAAGTCGAAGCGTGTAATCGATTACACCAAGTCATGTAATCGATTACCATGTTCCCGTAAAGCCAAGAACATGACCAAGAGGGCCATGTAATCGATTACATCAATATTGTAATCGATTACCATGAAGTCGAGAGGCGTGTAATCGATTACACAGGTCATGTAATCGATTACCACAAGCCCAGAAAGCCAAGAACACGTTGTATTTTCCATGTAATCGATTACCAAAGGCTTGTAATCGATTACCAAGGTTCTGACATGCCCAATGGCTATATTGAATGCATTTAATGCTTGGCCTTAACCACCCCCAACGGCTCTTTTAATGAATGGGCTTTAAATACAATGGCTGGGGGCATCATTAAGGGTTGTTCTTGAACCTAAAAACATCATAGCAACACATCATACGAGAATCAAACTCTGAAATCCCTCTTGCTCTGTTTTTGTCCAATCTTTGAGATATCTTTGTGAGCATTATTAGAACTTCAATTTGTATCATCTACTCTAGTGAGAGCTTCTCAAATTCAATCTAAATTGCTGTATAAGATAGAGGGTGAGGCATCCCTCAATTTGTAAAGGGTGAGGCATCCCTTTGTTTGAAGAGACTCAAGCTCAAGGGTGAGGCATCCCAAGGAGTTGAGGGCTCAAGTTTGTAAAGGTATTCAAGCACCTATTGAAGCTTGAGGATATAGTGGAAAATCTCAAGTTGTTGCTTGGGGACTGGACGTAGATCACAAGTGGATTGGTGATCGAACCAGGATAAACGATTGAGTTTGTTTTCTCTAAACCCTTCTCTTTATACTTGTGCATTGCTTATACTCTTACTTGATTACTTCTCTCTTGGTTGGTTATTAAGCAATATACATTGTTCTTATCAATTCATTCATTTCAATTAGTCAATAGCTTCAACGAAAATCAATAATCAAGTGTTTTGCGCCTTCTCAAAGAATTGCGAACTTGTTTTACAAAAGGGCATAAGACTAACACTAACCCCCAAATCACAGAGAGTTTTATCAAAATTTGTGTTACCAATCACACAAGGAATAGAGAAGTTACCTGGATCTTTTAGCTTATGAGGTAATTTATTTTGAATTAAAGCTCTATACTCCTCGGTTAGAGCTACGGTCTCATATTCCTCAAGCTTTCTCTTATTAGACAAAATGTCCTTAAGAAACTTAGCATAGGTAGGCATTTGTTTCAACGCCTCAGTGAAGGGTACATTAATGTACAATTTCTTTAGGACCTCTAGGAACTTCCCAAATTACCTATCTAGCTTGGCCTTAGCTAATCTTTGAGGGAATGGCATTGGAGGTTGGTATGGTTCAGGGGGTACATACTTAGACACCTTCTCATTAGTTTCTTCCTCTTCTAAGGGTTGTGTCTTAGTCTTTTTTTCCTTATTCCCCTCATCCTTGTCATTCTCCTCCTTACCCTTGGGATCAGCTAATTTCTTATCACTTCTCAAACTCACAGCGTTGCAGTGTTCATTACCTGGATTTATGTCAGGTTGACTAGGAAACTTACCCTGTTGCCTATGTGAAGTGCTTGCTAGTTGGGCAATCATAGTTTCCAACATCTTATTATGAATGGTCAAATTTTCAACCTTAGATGACAACTCTCTAATGGCCTCAGTCATAACTTGCCAATGTTGCCTAAACTCCTCATTTTGCTTAGATTGACTCTCAACAAAATTCTCAAGAAGGGACTCAAGTTTAGATTTTTGTACCTGTTGGAATCCAGAAGAAGGTTCAGCACTACCTTCCCCAGCTTGGTGTTGACTATTCCAGTAGGAGAAGTTAGGATGTGACCTCCAACCGGGCTTGTAAGTTTGAGAATATGGATCATTCCTCCCCTTTTGGTTGAAGTCATGAAAATTGTGGCATGATTCCACTTGCTCCACCAGTGCACCTTGTGAGGAGCCAATTCCAACTTGGCATTTAACACCCATGTGTCCCTGCGCTCCACAAATCTCACAAAAATTATTAGAAGCACCTATGACATTAACATGAGCTTTTTCAAGCATGTCAAAATGTTTATTCAAAGAATCAAATTTTGACAAAATTAAATCAACACCGTCTACCTCAAACTTACCTCCTGAGAGTTTTCTCGGGTTATGCCCTCTTTCATTTGCCCATTGGTGATGATTTGTGGCAACACTCAATGATCTCATAGGCTTCTGTCAATCTTCTATTCATTAAAGCTCCACCAGCTGCGGAGTCTAGAGACACCTTCGAAGAATATTCTAGCCCATTATAAAAGGTGTGGACTATCAACCATTTTTCTAACCCATGGTGTGGGCAGGCTTCCAGCAGAGCCTTATATCTGTCCTAAGCTTCTGACAATGACTCTCCATCTTTTTGGATAAAGCTTGTGATTTGAGTCCTAAGATGAGCAATCTTGGAAGGTGGGAAGAATTTGTTCAAGAAAACTTGCTCCAATTGGTCCCAAGTAGTGTTTGTCTCTGCGGGAACTGACTTCAATCAGGCTCTAGCTCTATCTCTCAATGATAATGGAAACAGGCGAAGATGAATAGCATCAACAGAAGTGCCTTCAATCTCGAGGGTCTCACAAAATTCCAAGAACATATCCACATGATCATTCGGGTCCTCTGATGGCAATCCTCCAAACTGGTTCTGCCTTATCATAGAAAGTAAGGCAGGAGGTATGGTGAACTGTCTAGCTTCAATGTCTGGCCGAGCAATTCCAAAATGCAAACCCCAAGCATTAGGGGCTGCATACTCTTTGAGAGGTCTATTATCAGCAGGTGCAGCCATGACAAGCGTTGGCTCAAGTAATTCTCTCACTCTTTGCCTTTGTTGTCTTCTCCTTCTACGAAAAGTTCTTTCAATTTCAGGATCTGCTTCTTCAAGAGTCACAGAATGTCTAGTACTTCGCATAAACAAGAGAAATTACCTGCAAAGAGTCAAAGAGAAGCCAAGAAAGTAGTAAAAAGGTTTAAAATAATTAAATTAAAAATTAAACTAATATTCAAGAAAAACACAGTCCCCAGCAACAGCGCCAAAAACTTAGTGTGTGAAATTCGTAAGTGTACGGTTTCGTTGTCAAGTAATAAAATGATCGAATTAACAGGGACTATGTCTATGAATACTAATTAATTAATTAATTTAATTAAATTAAACAAAAGAATATAGTTGTGGAGTGATAAGAATGTAGTAACCAAGTAATTAAATAAATAAATGTTAAGGTGCAAAATTGAGAACAAAAAAAAAATAAGTTGTTAAGAAAGGTTTTCAGATTTAAGAAAGCTTCCAGGATTGGGGGTAACCACAATGATACAAGACTCCTAATTGATAATCCTTTTATTAAAATTGAAATTCAATTGAAGGTGAATTACCCTAATTTAGTTAATGTTCTTTCTCAAGAGACAAGAATCGTGCCCAATTAAACCAATTTCTACTCTCGTGGTAATTGAATCTAAATTAAACCTATTACGCTTTTTGGTAATTCATTAATCCTCGAAAGGCTAAACCTACTCTCGTGATTTAGACCTTAAGTTCAATTCTTATGGTTCCAACACCTAGGTTCACCTCTCAGTACGTCCCTAGATATCTATGAGATGCAAATAAGTGGCCAGCAAATTCACATGAATAAGCACAATAAGGATTGAATCAAAGAACATTCAAGATTAATAAAAAGGGTAAACAAAATCAATTAATCATCATCAATGTATCAAAGGGCATTGCCCAATCCCAGAAACAAAAGGAACTACTCAGACATGAAGAAGAAGAAACCAGAAATCAAGTTCAAAAGCATTCAGACCCGTAATCGAAGAGAGAAGAGAGGAAGATGAAGATCAAGAGCCTCTAATGTGCCTCCTCTAAACAGAATTCGAACCCTAATATTGTATTCAGAACATCTATATATACCCTAGGGGTCTAAACTGGTCCAAGCCCATCAAAAGAAAGAAAAACGAACTTAAAAATCTGACACAGACAGCGATCCACGGCCGTGGGTAATTCCACGGCCAGGCCGTGGATCTCTCTGTTTGAGTTCCACGGCCGTGGATCATTCTATGGCCAGGCCGTGGAACTCCTTGTAAGTTCTCTTTTGCTTTTTCGCGCAGCTTCTCCATCCATGGCCGTGGAGAATTCCACAGGCAGGCCGTGGAACCCTCTAAAGTGAGCTTTTTGTCCCAAAATGCTATCCTTTAAGCTCCAACTTCAATTACGCAAGCTTTCCATCTATTTTAAGACCAATTCAGCACCAATCCTGCATAATAACACTAAAAACACCGTAGTCATCCGAACTAAGGGGAAAAACAAATAAAAAGGGAAACTAAAATGCCTAAAATGCCTAAAAATACATGCAAAACAAGAACAAAATATGATGTTGTTTCACACACATCGGATTCCTACATGAGGAGTTGTGTGTTTTAATGTCATTTGTAATAAGGTAATTATAAAGTCGGTTATTGGACATACCACGAATCATGCGGAGGGATGTGAGTGATCTAGATGGGATTTGTCCCTCCTACATAACATGAGTGATATCTTCGCCCCCCTAATTGAGTGAGACTGTGAAATGCATGGTCATGCTCAAATGAGTCGATATGAGATATCGATCACATTTGTTGTTATTAAGTCTACTCAGGTATCAGGAAGCAAAGAATTGAAATATACAAGGGTGACGCATTCCATGCCTTGGGTTCAATCTAGATATCTAGACAAAGGGACGAAACTACACAGAAACATTAGTCACGAAAAGGGTATGTCAAATCACTAACATTCTCATTACTTGGGTGGCAGGGATGTGTTGCTAGATATCGCTCACTACTTATAATATTAAAATGAGATTTTAATATTACTGTCAACGTTATGAGAACCTGCAAGGTCGCACACATAGAGTAGACTAAATTGGAGTAATTAGGATCCAAGTTGGACTTGGATTCAATTGTGAGCCGGACTCATAAAAGATGAGTCTAGGGTTGCACAACTTACCTTGCTATTGCTCACACTCACTTAAGGCAGTCACTATTATAAATAGTATTGCTAAAGGGACTGCTAAGCAAACATCACAGAACCTTAGCTGCACCTACAGAAAGTGAGTGAGAGAGTGATAAGTTTCCTTCTCTTCTCTTCGCAGCCAACACTATTCCAGAGATGTCAGACTCCAAGGTTGCAGACATTGGACATTTTTACAAGTCTGTTCGTGTGGATACCGTAGAGACAACGTTGCTATTACGGTGTTGGTGATTCATGTCGCTTGTGCATGGATCCTGTGAGGGAATTTTTATTATTCTGCTGCGTGATGTATTTGCAACTCCCAACATCTATAACTTAAGATATGACAAAAATATAGAAACAATATAAAATCTCAATAATATTGGAAAAGATCAATTAAGCCCAATTTGAACTCAAACTTACAAAACATGACCAAACTCATTCAATTAAGTACATGGAGAGTGTAAATGACTAAAAATGAGGATTTATTAATGTATAAAATATGTGATTATCAAATTCTCTCACACTTAACTTTTTATACTCTTGAGCAATTCACATAAGACTAAAACTAGGGAACAAGGAAAACAATACAAACTCAAAAGCTAAAAACTCTAAAAGACTCAATTTCTAATTATATTCAAATATGCAAAAGTTTACAAGCGAGAAGAGCAACCAAAGTTTCAAGTGATCAAAACATTCATGAGGTAACATTTTTTCACATCTCAAACTAACAAGTATTGTATCTTCAATTTGAAAAACATGAATCAAGAATGATAGATCCTCACAAGATACACTATCAATCTCTCAAGTGTTTAAATGGTAGGTATTTCACTCAATTCAACTCATGAATAATTGTACTACCATATGCTTGCTTATATTCTACTTCTCCACTACTCAAAACACATGCATACACAAATCAAGAGGACTTTATTCAAAATTGTAATGGAGCCAAGGTAAGGGAAGGAACAATATGGACATGACAAACTAAGCAACCAAGAGAATAAAAGAGCATTGGGGAGGAACTCAATTGACAAGTGACAAGCATGAAATTTTACCCCAATTCCATATTATGCACATTCTCTTTACATATTCATTCTCTTATTTTTTTTTTCATTTTTGGATTTCTTTTTTTTCACAACCTTTCTTGCATTTATTCTTTTTCTTTTCATTTTTTTAAGTTTTGTTTTATTATTTTTCTCACCAATCACCTAGCATATTACATATCAATTTGTACAACTCCCACACTTGAACTATTAATTACCCACAAGCAAAAGAGCTCCTCAAATGAAAATGAACCAATGCTCTCTCATTCCCTAAGATAAGGTAAAAGCATGGTTTTTCACATCAGACATATAATGAGCTAAGACAAAAAATAAACAAATAGACTTAAGGGGGTTAATCAAAGGGAAATGATGCAAGGTTAGTTATTTGACCAAAGTAGCTAATTAAAGAAAGAGTGTCTCAATCATGTTCATGCATGCAAGTGCAAAATGTAGCCTAAAAAAGATTTAAAGCAAGTTCTAGAGTGATCAATTGCCATGAGTGAAAATCACACAAGAAAGAAAACAATGGCATAAATGCTAAATCCATCAATCAATAGGCTCAAAATCTCACAAGGTTTGCATCTATCAAACTCAATCTATCAATCAAACATCCAAACCAAGCATGTCAAATTCAAGAAAGAAGAAAATTTATTCAATCATGCTATGACCCTTGAATTTCAATTGCTTCAAACTCATAAACTTCATGAATCTCAAAACATCATTGGAAAGCAATTAAAAATACACAATTTTTTTAAAGAAACAATGCTAAAAACAGCGTAAATTTTATTCCATCCCCCCCCACACACACTTGAATTTTATATTGCACTCATTGTAAAGAAATAAAAAAATCCAGAATGTAAATCACCAAAATATTCATGGCAAGTAAAATAAAAGTGTGGGAAGGGCCTCCCTCATTATCCATCCGTGTAAATGGCATCGAGCATATCCATCACTTCCATGTTGTGCTTTTGACAATCTTCATGAAAATGCTTAAGCCTATGCCCATTGACCTTGAACGTTCTCTTTGTTGTCACATCTTGGAGCTCAACTGCACCATAAAGAAAAATATTAGTAACAACAAATGGTCCATCCCATCTAGACCTTAATTTTTCAAGCATTAACCTAAGACGGCAATTATAAAGGAGAACTGTTTGACCACTTTTGAATTTTTTTCTAACAATCATTTTATCATAGAAGGCTTTGGTCTTCTCCTTGTAAATTGTGGAGCTCTCATAGGCCTCCAGGAGGATTTCTTTTTCTTGTAGTTACAACTTTCTTTGCAATCTCATTTAGCCTAGGTCCATGTTGCACTTCTTTACCGCCCAATATGTTCGGTGTTCAATCTCCACAAGCAGGTGGCATGCCTTTCCAAAGACAATCTTGTAAGGGGACATCCCAATTGGTGTCTTATAGGTTGTCCTACAAGCCCGTAGAGCATCTTCAAGCCTCTTGCGCTAATCCTTCCTATTAGTTGAACCGTCTTTTTAAGGATTTGCTTGATTTCTCTATTAGAAGTCTCAGCTTGCTTGTTCATTTGGGGGTGGTATGGTGTGGAAACTTTATGCATAACTCCATATTTATTCAATAAAGCCTTCATGTTCTGATTGCAAAAGTGTGAACCCTGATAACTGATTATGACCTTCAGTATGCCAAACCTACATAGGATGTGAGACCTAACAAAATCCATAACCACTCGAGAATCGTCAGTCCGAGTGGCCTTAGCCTCCAACCATATAGATACATAATTCACAACAAGCAGAATGTAAACAAAACCAAATGATACAGGAAAAGGACTCATAAAATCAATATCCCATACATCGAATATCTCACAGAACATCAAGGGTTGCTGGGGCATCTCATTCCTACGGGAAATATTCCTTGTTCTCTAACATTGTTCACAAGATTTAGAAAACATATATACATCATGAAATAGAGTGGGCCAATATAATCCATAATCTAAAACTTTCCTAGTAGTCCGTTGGGGACCAAAAAGGCCGCCGCATGAAAGTGTATGACAAAAGCTAAGAATAGAATAGAACTCATTATCAGGTGCACATCTCCTAATGACTTGGTCATTACAAAATCTCCATAAATAAAGGTCATCCCACACATATTATTTTGACTCACTTTTCAGTTTATCAATCTATGTCATAGTGAAATGTGCAGGTAGTGCTCTGCAACCAAGAAATTAACTAAATTTACAAACCAAGGGATGCTACCTTGCAACTTGAAAAGCTACTCATCAAGGAAGACATCGTGGATGGGAGAAGAATTTGTCTCTCTCTCAATTCGACTCAGGTGATCAGTCACCAGGTTCTCTGCTCCACTCTTATCACGAATCTCAATATCAAATACTTGGAGTAGTAACATCCACCTAATTAACCGGGACTTTGCATCGGACTTCTTCAGGAGAAACTTCAAAGCTGCATGAACTGAAAACACAACCACTCTAGAACCAAGAAGATATGATCGAAATTTATCTAAAGCAAAAACAATTCATAAAGTTCCTTTTTGATTGTGGTGTAGTTGGCTTGTGCAGCATCTAAAGTCCTCGAAGCATAAGAGCTGACATGAGGTACTTTGTCGACTCTCTGTGTAAGGACAACTCCCAGTGCATAATTATAGGCATCACACATTAGCTCAAATGGGAGTGTCCAATCAGGTGGCTGGATGATAGATGTACTAGTCAATGCTCGCTTCAGGTGATTGAAGGCATCCTTGCACCTCTAGTCAAAGTGGAACTCCACATATTTTTGCAGCAAGTTGGACAGTAGAAGGGCAATTTTGTTGAAATCCTTTATGAACCGTCGATAGAAACCTGCATGACTAAGGAAAGAACGAACCTTCCGCATGCATGTGGGGTAAGATAGGCATGAAATAACATCTATTTTTGCATGATCTACCTCAATACCCTTGCTAGATACTACATGACCTAAAACTATACCTTGCTCTATCATGAAAAATCATTTCTCAAAATTCAAAACAAGGTTACTCTTAATGCATCTATGCAAAACCCGAACCAAACTATCCAGACATGCAACAAAGGAAGAGCCATAAACAGTAAAATCATCTATAAACACATCCATGCAACTTTCTAAAAATTCAGAAAAGATACTTACCAAAAAGATACTTACCATACACCTTTGAAAGGTTCCTGGAGCATTGTACAGACCGAAGGGCATCCTCCTGTATGCAAATGTGCCAAATGGGCAAATGAAGGTGGTCTTCTTTTGGTCTTTTGGGGATATATGAATATGAAAATAACCCAAATATCCATCCAGGAAACAGTAATGCGACTTACCAGCCAGTCTCTCCAGCATCTGATCAATGAAAAGCAAGGGGAAATGATCTTTCCTAGTGGCTTGGTTAAGCCGCCTATAATCAATGCAGATAACTGTTTTGAATTCTTGTGGGTAGAAGCTCATTGTTCTGATTTGCAACTACTATGACTCCGGATTTCTTTGGAATAACCTGCACAGGGCTCACCCATTTACTATCGGATATAGGATAAATAATGCCAGCTTGTAGTAGCTTGGTCACTTCCTTCTTCACCATATCCAGAATTAGGGGGTTCAGTCTCCTTTGGGGCTGCCTCACTAGATTGGTACCTTCCTCCAATAAAATCTTATGCATGCATGTGGAGGGACTAATACCAGGAATATCTGCAAGTGTCCATCCGATGGCCTGCTTATTATGCCTTAAAACCTGCAACAATTTTTCTTCTTGTTCAGGTTGCAGATTCTTAGCGACAATCACCGGTAATTTCTCACTATCTCCCAAATATGTATATTTAAGATGGTCTGGCAAAGTCTTCAACTCTAAGGATAGGGGCTGCACAATGGAAGGTAGCAAGCTATTTGAAACAACTAACTCAGCAACATTAAATTTAGCATAATTCTGACTCTCATTTTCACATGCTGCATCATTCAAGTCAGCAGTTGCATCATCACTCATAACTACATAAATCTCATCACATGCAGTATATGGTTTAATATCACAGCCATCATATGTATCACAGGTAACAGAATCCATAAAGTCGGCAATATCAAAGAATTCATCATACATATCAGCATAAGCATCATCAACCGGCATCTCAATCACGTCAACATGGAAAACTGAATGCTCCTCTAGGGGATGTCTCATGGCATCAAAATGTTAAATTGTACAACATCTTCGCCAAATTCCATTGAAAGGGTGCGAGCATACACATCTATCTTAGTCTTGGCTATCTTGAGGAATGGTCTTCCTAGAATTAATGGAGCGTGGTTTGTTGAAGACTCATTTTCCATGTCCAGAATGTAGAAGTAAGTTGGGAAAATTAGCTTATTCACCTGAACTAACACATCTTCCAATACTCCAGCAGGATGAGCAGTGGTTCTATTTGCCAACTGAATGACTATACCAGTGGGTTGCAAAGTGCCAATGTTCAAAGACTTATAAACCGACGTAGGAATGATAGTAATAGAAGCACCCAAATCTAGCATTAAATGTTCAAATCTGGAATTGCCTATCATGCAAGGGATTATGAAAGTTCCAGGATCTTTGCATTTATGTGGCATGCTTGGCTGAATCATTACAGAAACATTTTTGCCCATACTAATCTTCTCAGTACCCTTAAGTCTTCTCTTGTGAGCACATAACTCCTTGAGGAATTTGGTATACTTAGGAATCTGCTTGATTGCATCCAGGAGGGGGATATTGATTTCCACCTTCCTAAATGTCTCTATGACTTCTCTTTCCATTTCTGCTTACGTTGTCTGCTTGAACTATGTGACCCTATTTAGGAAAGGTAGTGGAATGGTCAGATCTGAATTCTCTACACATTTCTTCTATGTCATGGATTTCTGGACTAAGCTATTTATTTTCTGTGAATTTTGTTATTTCTCGTCAATCTCTGGTTGCTGCACTAGTAGCTCTAGTTGTGGTAGACTAGGACCATCAACTTCTCTGCCACTTCTCAAGGTAATGACACTTACATTGTCTCTTGGGTTATTGATTGTTTATGAAGGCAATTAGCTCGACCTTTGACTTTTCAGCTCACTCACAGTGGTTGCCAATTACTCAATCTGAGTCTGTAGATTCTAAATGGTGGCATTGATATTCTATCGGAACTGAATGTTGTGTTTGGCCATCTGTTTCATCAAATCTTCCAATGATGGCTCGACTGGAGTGGCCTGGATATACTACTGCACAGGTTGTTACTTTATGAATGCAGGTGGTTTGTATTTGTTGCTAGGACCTGCAAATTGGTATCTAAATTGCTACTATTGTTGTTGTTGTTATTGGTGGGGCTATTGTTGCTGACTAGAATTCCTATATTTCAAGTTGGGATGCTTCTTCCACCCACAATCATAAGTACTAGAAAATGGATCATGTCTGGGCTACTGCTATGACTGCTGATATTAGGGTCTACCAGGAAAAACGTCTGCTACAACAACATGATAGACTTAGGTGATCTAACAATTATCTCTACTTCTTAAGTGTAATATGTTGATTTAATTAGACTCCAAATATGCTTAATTGGTAACACTAAGCTAAGTTTCTAGAGATGAAGTTTAAGTGGATCCTTATTGTGATACTTTACTTAAGTGTGGTTATAAGTACTCATAATTGAATGATGTTTTTTAGGAGATCTTTGAAATCATTGAGTGATGGAGTCCATTAGCGTTAAACTGAGCTTGCTATTCAATTAAGGAGATCAACATCATTTCTAGAAGCAAAGAGAGAAGATCACACATGAAGAATATGGATTGAATATGAAGAAACTGGAAAACATGGCCTATGTCCTAAAACACAGGGGGGTTGCGTCCTCTGGCATTTTAATTGGATGTAATCTTGGCCTGGAACGAAGACACGACCTGTGTCATGAAACATCGGGGGGGCGTGTTCTTCTTTGTCTGCATAATTCTATGAAAACTTGTTAGCAGACTCAAACACAGGGGGGCCATGTAATGAGACATGGCCTGTATTTGCATCTCAGAAATCAGAATTTTAAAGTTGGGCGAGGGTTATGGGCCCAAAAGATATAAATAGGATTGTCTAGGGGTTCCAAAAGAGACGGTTGGGCTGCAAGCTGCCAAGGAACTGAAAGAGGGAGGTTTGATCAAAGATTGGAGATTCAGGTTAGAATTATTAGAGATCAACTAACCTCAATCATTGGAAACTAGTTTGATTTTTAGTTTTCTTTTGCACTAGTGTTCTTGATGATGACTTTCTTTAGTTTTTCTTTTGAATTTGAATTTGCCATGTGTGGCTGAATTTCTTATTCGGTTAAGGGAGGATGAAACCCTAGTTTTGATTATGTGAATCTTTCATATTCCTTTATATTCAATACAGTTATATTCTTATTCATATGTTTCTGTTCTTAATTCGATATAAAGGTTTTTATACTCTTTGTTATTTTCAATAGTAGTAAAACTAGGATTGCTATGCATAGTTGCGGTGGTATGATTAGTGAAACATATGATCTGAGTAATTCAATCCCAGTGCATGATTGGACCTTAGTGTGATTGATTTTTTGAATCTTAATGCAATCATTAATTAGGTTTGAGAGTAGTTACTTTACAATTAACTATTGATTAGGGCTTCATTTGAGCAGTTGCTAAATTAACCAAAACTTAAGGAAAATAGAGAATTAATTTCACAATCGCATGAGAAATAATTGGTTATATTGGTATAAAGGATATGTAGGTTAGTGTGATCATATAAATCTAGTGGTGGATTCCATATCTTAACCATTATCTCTTAATTAGTAATTCAAATTGTATTTACTGTTATTGTTTTCAATTTAATTCATTTTCATAGTTTTAACAAACAAATCCCTTTTTTTACTGTTTATTATTATTTTTTAGTTTAAATTAGGATTCGACTTTTTTTAGTGTCCATTGAATTAGTTCTCTGTGGATTGACCCTTGCTAACTACAACTGGTTGCAAGGTTTTTATATTCTTGGTGGAACTTGGCAACTGATTTTGATCTTAATTTTTAATCACAATCTAGAGGACACTATTGGGTGATAGAATTATCTTCCTGAAGTGTTGGACATGCATCTGTAAGATGAAATGGACAAGAGCAAATTCTACACACCCTTGCAAGCTCTTGTACAGAAACATGTACATGTTGTCCCACTGCTAATTGCCGCACCAGTGAGGTTAACTCTTCAAGCCTATTTTCCATCATCTTCTAGTATGCCTGAGCCATAAGGATCTTATTTACACCTCTGCTTGGAGTTACCATTCTTGTCCTAAATTGTTGTGTATTAGAAGCCATGTTAGCGATCAAGTCTCTGGCAGGAGTAAGGGTCTTATCCACCAAAGCTCCTCCACTAGCAACATCAATCATGCTTCTGTCCATTGGCATCAATGCCTCATAAAAGTTTTGGATCAACAACTAATCACTGATTTGGTGGTGTGGACAACTTGAACACAACTTCTTGAATCTCTCCCAATACTCATGCAAAGTTTCACCTAAAATTTGTCTAATGCCACATATGTCTCTCCAAATTGCAGCAGCTCTAGAGGCGGGGAAAAACTTTTCTAAAAACAATTTCTTCATATCATTCCAACAAGTCATAGAACCTGGTGAAAGATAATAAAGTTAGTCCTTGGCTTCATCAGCAAGGGAGAATGGGAATGTTATTAGCTTGATGTGTTCTTCATGGATGCCTTGAGGTCTCGTGGTTGAGCACACAACATGGAACTCCTTCAAATGTTTGTGGGGATCCTCACCTGCAAGTCCATGAAACTTAGGCAGCAAATGGATTAGTCTAGACTTTAATTCAAAGTCAGCATCAACATCAGCATTAGACCTAGTCATGCGCCAATTAGGGCTATAGAGGTGTTAGAATGCCAAAAACACAAAAAACACACAAATCTAAACTACAGAAATGGCTAAAAATAAATAAAAAAACACATCAAATAAATTTAAAAATCATGGGACCACCACAAAATGAAAACTACATTGATTTAGAAAATTATCATGCAAAGAAAATATTTCAAAAATTAAAAAGTGGCCTAAACGATGGAATTTGGGAAAAAGGACCATAGCCATGTCTTAAGACATCATTGGTCGGGTTCATTGGATTTTTTCTATCAACTGGCCAAAATTCAAGTCATTCTGAGTTACCAAAATAATTAATGTAATTACTGTTATGTCCCTAATTTTTTCAAAAATCTTATCAAATGATAGAATTTAGCTAAAATATGATGGGAAGATCTAAGGATTACTTTGCTCAAAATGATTATTTAACCTTAGGGACCAAGTCTCAGTGCCAAACTCCACAGTCAGATCAACACTAGTCTCCCCCTGCACTAGAAGAAATCAGAAACTAGGTGAAAAAGTGCTAGATGGGTATGAAACAGTGTTAGGCAGTTAGGAACACATCCAAAATGATTGAATGACACTTATAAGGAAATCTTGCAATGTAATTATCAATAAAGGCAGCAAAAGAATTGTCAACGTAACAGAAGCCAATGTAATAGTAACTAATACAACATAATGCAATGCAACAGTTATACAATTGAACAAAAGTTAATTGCTAGTAAGAACAAGAGTTAGTATGGTCACTTAATATGATCAAATTGCAACTAACAAACCTCGGCAATGGTGCCAAAATTTTGACAAGTGTCGAAATTAATCAAAATTGTAATAGAGTTATACCTATGGCTTGTAGCATAGGAAATAACACCAGATCGTCTCTCAAGGATTTTAGATGCAATTTGATCAGATCAAGCCAAAATTTGGGGAAGTATTTGAGAACTCAGAATATGTAGATAACAGAATTAAAATGAGAAATTCAATTAAAAGAGCAATCAACTCAGAAACTTATCCGAAATTAGGTTGATTCCATCATAGATTATTCAACAAACATTTGAAGTGCATTTGAATGGTTAATTTGGATTTAACTAAAATCTCTGCATCAAATCCAAAATTCATACTAGATAATTATCTAGAATTCAATTAACAATTGACACACAAATTTGCAATCACACAATTTATGTTATATCTATGTTAATTTGATCTTCAAATTCAATTAACCTAGGCACAAATCAGTAACCTAACCTCTATAATTATGCAATTAATTCATATCAATTAATCCTAAATCCCATCATAATTCTCAATCCTAAATCAATACCCAATCAGATCAAACATAAACAAAATCATCATTCATGTATTCAAGAAGAAGAAAAAGAATCCAAATGCAATTCGAACACAAAAATAAAACCAAGATCTCAAGAATCCAAACTACAATTTCTTCAAGAATCTCTGAATTGATTACAAAAGTTTAGCTCTTCATAGTTATCACCATGAAGGAGCTTGAGGAAGAAGGAAAAAGAAGAGAGAAAGATCTAGAGAGAAGGTGAGAAGTGTATAATGAAAATGTGATCTCAGATTTCTGCCCTCACCCCCTATAATTATCCCTTAATTTGGCCTTACATCATTAGAAACCTGATGGATACAAAGTTAGGTCATTTATGAGAAATTGGACCCAAACCCCATGTTAATTTGAGGACTACAACTCAAGTTATAGACAAATCATTCTCAAAAGGTCTCTAATTCCGTTAGTCGACTTCAAGGGATGAAAACTCCATTGAAACGTTGTATTTTGGAAAAATGGTCTTATATGAATTGAAGATATATGTCTTAGATTTCAAATACTACTGGTTTCAGGCACATATCACATCTACAACCCAAGTTATGTCCTGATTAGTGCATACTACTCGGGTTCCAGTGACAAAACATGCATTCTAACTTCCAGACCCAATTAGCTCCACTAGATGTTCGATTTAGCCCTTGAGCTCTTCATTAAAGTTGTAGAAATCTCTCTCATCTTTTCTACAAGGTAAGATACATAATTTTTAAACATCTAAACAAGATATGACCGAAATACAGAAACAATGTAAAATCTCAATAATTTTGAAAAATATCAATTAAGCCCAATTTGAGCCCAAACTTATAAAACATGATCAATCTCAATTAATTAAGTACATGGAGAGTGTAAATGACTAAAAATAAAGGTTTATTAATGTATAAAATATGTGATTATCAAGGCTTGGTTGAAAGATCTTTCAGATTTTCCAAGATAGTTATAAAGACTTCAAGGAGAAATTCTTCAAGTTGATGGCAGTTCTAAGGACTCGTCCTTTCTTTCTGAAAGCCAATGGGGAGCCGACGTTTAACCTATACTAGACTCAGATGGCATGGATTACTCCTCTTGGGTTGATTCAACGACAAAGGTCCCACCTTAACCGAAATGACATTGAGTGCGTCGACTTCTTTACTATGTGGGTTGAGTGAGTGGGCCTCATTTCTTCTAAAGACGTGTTGGATGCCCCATATGACGCAACTCTCTTGGCTATTTTAGGTTGCATAGTCTATAACATCCCAATACTGACACATCGATGTATATAACATTTACAAAGATAAACAACATTACAACGTTACTATGTACATATTAGCCTGAGAATATATCTATAATGCACATTGGGGTCATTATAGAGAGTCTTATGAAATGCGAAAAACATGAATACATAACAAAATGCATATATACAACATTAGCTTCTCAAAGGGCTTGAAGTATTACATAACTACTTTTATAATACAAAACAAGTATAATTAATACAAGTTTTGAACTGAAAACATAGGAAACTAAAGCCACACTAGTCTTTCAGCTACTTTTTCTTCTTTTTCTATGAAGAGCCTTCACATGGATTTACATGACAACACAGTGGAATGAGAATCAACAATTCTCAATATGAGTAAACCAAAACCAGTCATACATAACATAATAAACATAATCTTAACACATGCTAAATATGATATGTTTAAAACTTTACAAGGTTATACTTTAGTAACTAAAGAAACCAAGTTAACATACATTCATACATACGTATTTAGCTCAATTCAGAACTAATATGTTTTACTAGGAACACTGGTATAATGTATTATCTTGTGATAAATAGAGAGAAAGCTCATCCTCACAATACACGTACCCTGACGCTAACGAGAAACTAGGGCTGAATCCAGGCTCAAAAGAACCTTTTGGACTTTCCATTTATCTCCCTTGGCCAAATGATTGTGCACATCATTAAAGGATACTCACATAAGAATAATACTACCAGACCATCCTAACATACATGCATCTAAACACCACATCATCTCTCATCATATCTTAAGTAATATTTGCGCAACACGAAGTTGCTTAAGGTGGTAGATATTTACCTATGGCAATCCATTAATCTTGGTTGCTCTAAGGTTTATACATTTCCTATACATACTAAAAATATGCATAAGAGTCTCTATTCAATCATGGGTATTCATTACCTAGCTTAATCAAGCCTTACATTAAGCCCAAGAATGATAAACTTAACCTTCTTAAGTCCCTAACCCTTATCCCTCTTGAAAAGCTTATTATGACATGCCAATTTCTAATTTATGAAATGTCCATAATCGGTTATGGGACCTTGCTAATCAGTTATGGCTTGGAATAACCTAATATAGCCTTTGAAAACATGTTCTGGTCAAGCTAAATAACCAGTTAGGGTCATTCTCCTAATTGGTTATGGCTTGCTATGTCTCCCTGCCATGACACAATAATCGGTTATCCTTCCCTGTTAACCGGTTATTGTCATGGTAGGCTTCCCTGTCACACAAAAATAACCTATTATCCAAGTGGATAACCGATTATTCATAAGAATATGACTCTCTGCCAAGCAAGGATAATCGGTTAGCTTCTTTGCTAACCGGTTATCTGGTGAAATTATGCATCAAATATGTAGAGCATCACACGTGACCCTTTATTCTTTCCATCAACTCATGGATTCTAAGTGATTTCCAATCCTAAAAATGATCTTTAACCATATTAAAATCATCAAACTCTAACTTAAATCCATATAGCTTAGAATCATGAACAAGATTCAATCATTCAGCATACCCAATTTCTATCTTCAACCTTAATGAAGTTTATGGATATTTCTAGGTGTAAACTATCACCCTTGAGTTGTTTAAGCTTCATCCTAACTAAACTTAGCCATTAAAGGAACTAAACAAGCAAGAACACAACATAAACCACCCAAAAACCTATATTTCATCCAACCATAAACACTTGATAAAAGATGAAGATAAAGAGAGTTGGTTATGTAAGTTCAAGCACCCCTACCTCACTTGTAGCCTAGATGAACTTCAAACCTTAGCTTTCCCTTTTGCTTTTCTCTTCTTTCTCTCTTCTTCCTCCTCTTCCTTTTCTGCTCTGCTACTATTGTAGTTGGTAATGTGAGAGAGTGAATGAATTGAAGTGTGAAAGGAAGAAAGGAAAACCAACAAAGTTAAAAGAAAGGAAGAAACTGGAACAATGAGTCACTAAGTGACTCATTATTTTGCTGGAACATTTTATCTATTAAGAGCACTTAGATTTTACTAAATCAAGTTTTCTAACTTTCATAAGCATTAGAATAAATCATAAGATTCATCTAAAAACTTATTTCATCATCTACATAATTTTCTAAATCTACTACAAGTCAATCTAGTACTAAAACACGCAACTAGTGTACTTAAAAATACCAAATTGACTTTGTTTATCTTGAAACTTTAACTACATCTTGTTTTATACATTTGTTATCTAGAAATAAATTATCCATATTTATTTCCCTCATCTAAGCAATTTATGCTATTATTTGAGTCATTTTAGGCTACTTTTCACCTTTTGTGTTGCAACAAAGTGCCTAAACTAACTTAGTTTGTCACAAAATTAAACAGACATATTAAACAAGTATTTTGCTACCTTTGTAACCTTATGCAAGTCTAACATGTCATTAAGGGTATTACATAGTCCATAGTTTGTACTAAATTTTTGTGTATGGTAATTTCTTAATATATTTTCCTGTTATCTGACTCTTGTCGTGTTTTGCAGTAAGTTTTGCTACGATGGCATCAAGAAATGCCCTTGCAACACTTGAAGCCCTGAGAGTTAGGAACGTAGTTGGACCCTCTAAAGCTCCCGTGGTCACTGCTCCAGCCCCTCCGCCCCCCATCAATTAAGGATCTGGTGGTCGAGAGGGGATCAATTCAACTGGAGGAGTCTCCGACGTCGCCCCTCTAGAGGCAAAAGAGGAGGGTCGTTGAGGATGGCAAGGTAGACGACCAAGGGAAGAGGGCAACAGTTGAGGCAGAGGTTGGCCCGATTAGTTTGTATGGGGAAAACTCAGATCCTGGGGATTTCATCGATTTCAATATTCTAGACAACCAAGTCACGAATAATGTTGCTCAGTGTAACACAACGGAGATCCTATCTTTATTTCAAACTTACGCCCACCGCCTTACTGCCGAATCTCAATTTCTGGAGAGGTGCTATGAGGAGTATAATCAGCGGATGGCAGAGAAGGTGACGGTAGTTTAGGAAAGCGAGAACCAGGATCTTAAGGCTAAGGAAGAGGTTGTGAGGGCCAAAAACGATGCTAAAGTTAATGCCAAGGAGCTAGAGAAGCAGTTGGCGGCCTTGAAGGACAATCTGAAGCAGGAGAAGGCCAGTTTGGTGGAGGTTAAAAGGGAAGTCACCAAACTCCATTTTGAATATGATAACCTCCGTATTGAGAACCAAGACCTCCAAACTGGAGTGGTGCGGCTGCAAAAGGATATTCAACAGCTGATTACGGTCTGCACGAATATCAGTGGGGAGTAATTCCAAAATGCAGTTAACCAAGTCTAGTTTTTCAATCTCGGGGTGGCCTTAGCATTGGACGCATTGGACCCTGGAAGGTTGATTCGAGACTACAATATTTTGCTTCCAGGTCATTGAGGCCCCAGTCGTCGTTATCCAAGACCCGGATGTTGCCTAGGACACAGGAAATGCAGCTTAGCCTTCCTTTTTAATTTTTGCCCTTTGCGTAGGGCATTTTATTTTTGACAAGACAATTACCCCGATTAGCGGGGTTTTTTAATTTATTTCCTTCGTCGTATTCGTTTCTTTTCCATGGTCTGCATTAGGTCCAATGCCCATTATAAATATGTATTTGTTGGCCGCTTGAAGGACTTAGGATTATTTTAGTTTAATTAGAACCTTGGTCCGGGGTCCAATGCCCAAAATATTAAGCATTCAGAATTCTACTTGACTTAGGCAAAATTTAAAATCAAAACCTTAGCCCGAGGTCCAACGCCCAAAATGTTTTGGCACTTAGAATCCCACTTGACTTAGTTATAAATTAAAATCAAGACCTTAGCCTAGGGTCCAACACCAAAAATGTTTTAGCACTTAGAATCTAACTTGACTTAGGTATAATTTGAGGTGATTCGTAACCGGGGTCTTTAATGTTTACAGTTTATAGCCGAGAATTGCCCTTAGGGATTTTCGATTCTCGAACCTGTTTAATATAAAACATTTTCAATGGATACCCGCTGGTGGACCATGGATGTTGTAACTCGTATTGCGACTTAATTTCATAACCACATAATGGTCATGGCCAAATGTTATGGATTGGGTATGGACTTATAATTCGTAACCAAAACACTCAAACGGGTTTGGTGGGTTATTATTCCTCTTAACCTGGACTGTTAGGTCTTATGGGTGACTAGTTCAAGGCATTCTCGAAGCGTTTTCCAGCTTGAGGGTCCTTTGAGACTTTGAATATACAAGATGGTATCTAAATAACTCTGTTTTATTGATAGATTTGGGGACAGAAGTCTGTACAAAGTATGTGTTTACTAACTAGGGCAGATCAAACATGAAGTAAATTAAGACTATACCTTAAAGGGCATTTAGCAATAGTGTTTTCTAAGTTTATCCGTATTCCAATAGTTCTTGATCGGCTTGCCTGTTAATGTCTCCAAGGTGTAAGTTCATTTACCAATGTTGATCACGATGCAATAGGGGGCTTCCCAATTAGGGACTAATTTTCCCTAGGAGGCATTCTTTCCCTTGATGTCCTCTCTCTGGAGTACAGGTCTCCTGGGTGGAACTTGCTTGGAACAACATTCAAATTATACCTAGTCAACGTTCTCTGCTTGATGGCAATGTTGCATATATGGGTAAAACACCTTATTTCCTCCAGAAAATCCAAGCCTTCCCTAATTAGTTTGGAGTTATTTTTAAGTAAAAACCATTGTAGACGCCATCTCGGTTCTCCTATTTCCACCGAGATCATAGCCTCACACCTATAAGTGGGTTTAAAGGGCATTTCACCTGTTGTAGAGTGGGATGTAGTCCGATAGGCCTAAAGGACATGGTCTAATTGTTCAGTCCAGTTTCCCTTAGCTTCATCTAACCTTCTTTTAATTCCACAAACAATAACCCGGTTGGCAATTTCGGCTTGCTTATTTGTCCTATGGTTTTCTATGGAACTACAATGGTGCTTGATTTTTAGCTCGACAAGCAGCTCTTCGAAACCCTTATCTTTGAACTGGGTCCCATTGTCCATCACAATAGACACCGAAATTCCAAACCTGATGATGATATGGTGCCAAGTGAATTTCTAAATCAAGGAAAAGGTGATCGTGACCAAAGGTTCTACCTCGATCCATTTTGTAAAATAATCCACTGCCACCACCAAGTATTTAAACTATCCAGGTACCTGAGGGAACGAACCCAGGATATCCATACCCCATCTGTAGAATGACTAGGGTACCCACATCATGGATAGTTCCTCTGAGGGCACTTGATAATGGTCCGAGTAGCGCTGATATTTATCACAGATTCGGACATGTGCATGGGAATCTGCTTCCATAGTTGGCCATTAGTATCCTATCTTGAGTACCTTCAATGCTAGGGCTTTTCCACCTAAGTGGTGTCCACAACTCCCTTCGTGGATCTCGACCAATATATACTCTGCTTCTTTTAGCGTGAGATATTTAAGGAGAGATAAGGAGAATCCACGTCGGTATAACTACCTATCATAGATGGTGTACCTGACTATAGTTCTGATCAATTTGGAGACTTCTTTTGGGTCAGAGGGCCTGGTTCCAGACTATAGATATTCCATAATTGGGGTGATCCAAGTATACTCTCCTTCTTCCACCTAGAAAATGACTACATCCATAATGGAGGGTCACGAGAGGATCTCTTGGATCACCGAACGGTTATTGCCCGGGCTTTTAGTGCTGGTTAGTTTGGACAATAGGTCAGCTCTCGAGTTCTGCTCTTTGGGTATGTGCTCCTATCTTGACATCTTGGAAGCTTTTAAGGAGCTCTTGTACTTTAGCTAAATATCTTTGAAGGGGGGTTCCTTGGCTTGATAGTCACCTCGGATCTAGGAGGTCACAAGTTGGGAGTCACTGCAAAGTATGATTTTATTTGCCCCCATGTCCTTAGCCATTACCAGTACGACAATACATGCTTCATACTCTCCCTTATTGTTTGATGTTGGGAAGTCAAACTTTAGGGAGCTTTCCACTGTCACTCCTTTAGAATTTTCCAAATCACCCCGGCTCTACTTCCTTTGGGTTTTAAGGATTTATCAACGTATATGGTCTAAGAAATCCCTTCGGGGTCACCGGGGTCTGATGTAAGTTTTTCCAGAAAATAAGAAAATGCTTGAGTTTTTACTACTAGTCAAGGCTCATATATGATTCCGAACTCAAAAAGCTGAATAGAACAAGCAATCATTCTTTCTGTTAAGTCTGGCTTGTGCAGTACTTGGCCGTGGTGATAAGTGCAAAGGAGACATTTTTAATCCTTTGGTATCGCAACTCTGGCCCTTGCAAAACCTTACTTACAAAGTAGTCTGACTTTTGTCCCTCTGCCATCTCACAGATTAACACTGAACTTATAACTTCTCCATGAACCGAAAGGTACAGATACAATGTTTCACCGGGTTTTGATCTTGTCAGTATGGGGGAGAGGACAAAAGGTTTTTCTGTAAGGAAAAGGATTCTTCACACTCCTAGGTCCACTCAAAATCCTTGCCTTTTTTGAGTAGTTTAAACAAGGAAGGGATTTGTGAGCAGCTTTGGAAAGGAAGCGTGTGAGAGCAGCAATTCGGCCAGTCAACTACTGCACCTCCTTAATACTCTGAGGGCTATGCATGTTGTGCACTGCTTGATATTTATCTAGATTAACCTCAATTTCGTGGTGAGTCAGCATGAAGCCCAAAAACTTGTCTGCCCGGACCCCAAAAATGCACTTCTTCGGGTTAAGTCTCATGTTATACTTCCGGATTTGTACAAACACTTCTTCGAGGTCTACCATATGAGATCCGCCTTGTGGGATCTTTATTATCATGTCATCAATGTAAACCTCCAGCATCTTCCCCACTTGATTTTCAAAAATCCTACTCATCATTCTTTGGTAGGTGACTTCTGCATTTTTCAAGCCAAAGGGCATAATCCTGTAGCAGTAGCTTGCCCTGTCAGTAATGAAGACAGTCTTGTCTTCGTCCCTGGGCTACATTGGGATTTGGTAGTACCCGGAGTATGCATCCATGAATGATAGCAAACAGAAACCTGAGAAACTGTCCACCAGTTTATCGAATTGGGAAATGAGTACGTATCTTTGGGGCAGGCTTTGTTTAAATCTATGTAATCTACGTACATTCTCCACTTCCTATTTGACTTTTTCACCAGGACCACATTGGACAACCATGAGGTATATGGTACTTCCCTGATGAAGCTGGCACTAAGCAACTCCTTTACCAATTCTTTGATAACTTAATGCCTTTCTGGGCTAACTTTCATTTTCTTCTGGGAGACTGGCCTTGCATCTTGCCTGATAGACAAATGATAACAGATGAAGGCGAGGTCAAGCCTAGGCATGTCTGAGGAAGTCAACCAGCTAGCGCCTCTCCCTTTCTTCTAGATTCGATCCAATCTTGGTGACCTGATCTGGTTTGACACCAAGTTAGAGGGGCTAGAGTTAGCCTTCTGGATGGGGTCTAGTACCCCAAATTTCTTCTCGAACATCTAGCTCGGTCGTAAGGATGTTGACCTGACCCAATACCGGACTAGATGTGCTAACTTTTGATTTCTTGGGAACCCTACAAATTCTAAGGGTCTCGTTATAGCATTTTCGGGCTGTAATTTAGTCGCCTTTTACTATGACGACCTCGTCAATCTTGCTAGGAAACTTCATGACCAGGTGGGTAGTGGATATCACGACGCCGAATGCATTTAAGGCAGGGCGGCCCAAAATTATGTTATAGGCTGAAGGGAAGTCCACGATCATAAACCTTACCTTAACCGTCCTGAAGAGTTTAGGGGACCCTAGGATCAAGTAGGTACTAGGGTGATCTTTTCACCGGTGAACCCAGTAAGCTCCTCATCATAGGGAGTTAGCTCCGTGCGTAGGAGTTCTAGCTTCTAGTAAAGGTCCATGAACATGATATCTGTTGAACTTCCTTGGTCTACGAAAATACGTCGCACCTTAGCATTGGAAATTATTCTTAAGATAACTAATGGGTCATCATGATCCTGAATAATTCTGCCGTAGTCCTCATCTAAAAAAGTGACGGGGGCATCTTCTGCTCTCCGGTTTGTAACTTTGGCTCAGAGTGGGAGACACTCAGCACTGCCAACCTGAGAGCTTTCTTACGGGCACCATTAGACGAACCACCACCGGAAAATCCACCAGCAATAGTATTAATAGTTCTGTTAGGTTGGGCATTACTATCGTCGTTGTCATAAAATGGAGCGTCCTAATTCCGATCTTACCAGTTGTTTGTGTCATGGCGAGGTGGACTCCGGGATCTTCTCCTAGGGCTCCAGGTTCTCTGTCTGTGGTGTGGAGATGTACTCCGATGAGGACTACGTCTCCTTTCCTTTCTTCCTCTTTGGCGTCCATCATTTTGGACATTGCTGATGTATTGATGAAGTCATCTTGCCTTGATCAAGGACTCGATAGCATCTCAAAGTTGATAACATTCTTCTATTTCATGGTCATAGCATTTGTGCCATGAACAATGTTTAGAACGATCCTTTTGCTTATGCTTCTTTATATAGGGTGGCCTTTTGATGTCCTGGAATTCTGTCTGTAACACTTCCCTCAACATTGTTTCTTAGGGAGTGTTTAGAGGTGTGTAGTTAGAGTATTTACCTCGGGGTGGACTGTCCTTGGAGGGGTTCCAAGTCCTTGAGGAGTTATGGTTAGATTTCTAGTGAGAGAAATCACCCTTATCCAGACTCCTCTGGGCCTCAGTTGCCTCCTCAAGGTTTATATACTTTTGGGACCGTTTTTGAAATTCTTCCATGGTCTCTAGTTTTTTCTTTGCCAAAGACACAAAAACTCGAAACCAGCTTGAAGGCTACTTCTGACATAGTGAAGGGCGATTCTATCATCGAAGTTCTCCACATTGATACAAGTCGTGTTGAACCTTTTAACGTACTCATGAAAGGGTTTATTGCGGCCTTGGTGAATTTTGGATAAAGATTCAATAGACCTGGGTTGTTCCTTGATAGTAGTGTATTAGAGCAAGAAACGTTTTCTGAGATCCGTCCAGTTGACGACGGATCCCAGTGGTAGGGTCATAAACCACTTAAGGGCTCCCTTCTTCAGGGAAAGGGGAAGGGCACGGCATAGCAATTGCGAGGATCTCCTATGAAAGCACATAGATTGGACGTAGATGTCTATGTGTTCCTGGGAGTCCGTGGTCCCATCATAGAGTTCCACATTGGTGGGAAACTTAAAGTTTATTGGGACTCTATACTATGTGAGTTGGGCAAAGAAGGGCTGCTTATGATCGTCAAGGTCCGGGTTGTTGTCAATAATGTCGGACGTTTTGGCGTCTGCTTGCATTCTCCTTTGGTTGACATTCATATTCCGCCTTCTATCATTACGGTAAGACCTAAATTGGCTATCATGCATGGACCTCTATGGGTCCACTAGTTTGTGGTGCTATTTTTCAATTTGTAGTCGTAATAAGCCTAGGTGGTGATGTCTAGACGTTTTAGGCGGGATTGTGCCCTCCTGGTAGGAAGCACAATCCTCCCTGTTGTCGTTCATGGGTCCCAGGCGCTGGTGTACCGGGATTTAAGACCCCTGAGCGTTAAGGTTGCCCTCCTACACATGGTCTCCAAGTCTATCCATCATGGAGACCCTACGCGATGAGTGTGGGCTTTCGTCGAAAAGCGAAGTTTCATGCCCATCACGTAGAACCTCATCGTCGGGTGCCAGGTTCCCCACGACAGGGGCCTCGTCAACTGTTGGTGGGACAGGGTGAGGAGGAGGCTGTGCCAGTGGTCTTTGTCTCTAGGTTGCAGAGGTTTGCACAACCTATCCTCTTTTTAAGTTCTTTCTCGTGTTCACCATGGTTGAGTGGGAATAGAATTTTATGGTTCCCCACAGACAGCGTCAATGTTCTGAAGTGGATTCAGAGGTATACCTGAGATAGGCACGTCATGGTGGTTTCCTCCTTACATAGCAGCAGCAGAGCATGTTGAAACAAGGGGGTTCGTACCTGCAAAGGGACTCTAATGCTTAAGTCAGGTTGTGCACAAGTAGGGTTTATATAATGAGTGATAAGTTACCTGTAGAGGTGAATAAACTTGGTATTTATAGAGGTTGGAGAGGTACACTCCCGCAATAGTCGTAGGGTGAGATACATTCCCTTATTAGTTGTTAAGGATCCTCATATTATCGGAATATTGATACTGCTATTGTGAGCAGTTAAGGGCAGTTATAGATGTTATTATTCAGCAAAATCATTATTGGTAATAACAGATATTCTTAGGATTTATCCATTGCGCAGATCTCACTATAATGTCATTGCTACCCAATGTCGCGGTCTAATATGTATAGAGTCGGGGTCTTGTAAGTGAATCCAATTGAGGGTATCAATGGTGAACCCCGGCATATTGCGGGTCGAGTCGATCCGTGGGACATGATCCCAGATCACGATCGAAAACACTCTCCTTCAAGGCACCAACAACTCGACGGCAAGAGAAGATGAAGGAAGATGGGCTGAATGGTTGAGTGAGGCTGAAATTTGGAGATCGATTGAGCCCAAGGAGGATAAGCTAAGTTTTTTTTTTTTTTTTAATCTGCAGAAACGATGTGTTTTGTGACCTAGCACAAAACGTTGTCGTTTTTTGCCATGTGGGGCTCAGATTGCATCTAAAATTTAGACTCGTTTAATCATGTCGCCCATGGACTTGCGATTTTATGTGAATTTACTCGAGTCTACGCGAGTCTAGCCGAGTCTACTAAAAAACGAGTTTTTAAGTAAGTTAACTCAATTTCTTTACTTAGAAACGTAGATTCATACAAGTCTACGTGTTGACTTGCAAGTTTGACAACCATGCTGTTCATATATTTACAAATTGTTACGCATTCAGTTTGATTTTAAAAATGCATTTTAGAATAAATTGATTTAGAAATTGTAAAATGCCTATTTACCCTACATTCTACAATCTAAGAATTCTAATAAAAGTCAAACTGTATTTTCATTTGTTGTTTAATGCGTAAATTCTCTTATTATATATTATTATCCCTCTTCAAAATTATATTAACTATTTATTACTATTTGAAAGAAAATAAAGGCAACATTACTAAATGCTAACTCAATTAGATCAGCGCTACACCATCAAAGATTGGGTGCAATGGTAAACAAGTTGTATTCCTAAGAAGATGACTAAAGTTTAAATACTAAAGAAAACAACTATTGGGAGAATTTTCTAGTCACAGCAGTGCCCGATAAAATAGTTGTTACCTAGTGATTAATAGCAAACTGATGGTGTAAGTCATTTGTAAGTTTAATTGTAAGTTTTTGTAAGAATTTATGAGATGCCTTATTCTTAGAATATGACAACTTTTCATCCTCTATTTTTTTTTTTTTGTTTAAAGAAAAGTTTAAAGTGAGGAGAAGTACTTTTATTCTAAGGTTAAGACAAACCATCAACCTAAGTTAGAATTCACAATAGAATAATTATAGATCACTTGCTAATGAGGAATCCTTAAATTCAAACTTAAGTCATATAATTGTCATAAACTGAAGGTCAACCAAGAGAGGCAATCCCCATTGGCTTTAAAATTTAGGGAGAGGGAAGGTTAACCCATTGTAAAAGTTAGAAACAGGAATAGAGAAACAAATATTAATAATTTGTATATATTTTTAAATGAGTGTATACGTGAGGATTAACCTCTATTTATAGAAGAAGGCTGTTATACAGAAAATAAAAATAATAAAATATAATTATGTACTAAATCAATTACAATCATCTCTAAAATTAATCGTGATCAATCATAATCTCAATTATAATTAATCACACTAACACCCCCCTCAAACTCAAGTGGGTATAGAAGAAATCAACTTGAGTTTGGAAACTAGAGTGCAGAATTAACCAGGATGATGATTGAGTTTGGAGTCTGGAGTCTGAAGTTTGGAGTTTGGAGTATGGAGTCTGGAATCTATAATTTAGGATGAAGTCTGGAGTCTATAATCTAAAATGAAATCTGGAGTCTGAAGTCTAAAACGGAGTCTAAAACCTAGGATGGAGTCTGGCATCAGAAGGGAGTCTAGAATCTATGACGGAGTCTGGCATCAAAACAGAGTCTGAAACGGAGGTCTGAAGCAGTATCTGAACAAAGATGATAGTGATGGTCAAGAGCGGTATTTGAACGGAGGTCTGGAGTGATGTCTGAATGGAGCGAACGACGGCGGTCTAGACCGAGACCCTAGACTCTCTGATACCAAGTTAGAAACAAAAATAGAGAAACAAATATGAGTAGTATATATTTCTGAATAAATGTATACAAAGTAGATTAGCATCTATTTATAGAAGAAAACTACTGTATAGAAAAAAATAATAAAATATAATCATATACTAAATCAATTATAATCATTCTTAAAATCAATCGTGATCAATCATAATCTCAATTATTTAATCATGCTAACAGTAAAGATAGGACATGTCACAAGCCTCAATAAGGACTTAGTGTGATATATACTTATATATGACCTACCAATGAAAATCTACCCCAAAAAAAAATGAACCTAAGATTGTTTGTGTCACAAAATACAACCAAATCTCAATTAAACCATTCCTTTAAACTTTGTATAACTTTGTTAATTATATGCACACTAAAAATCTCACACTAATTTTATAACGGTTAATGACATAAAAATTGAGTTAACAGTGTGTATTTTTTACTTAATGAGATAATATTCAGATGTCACGAGTGATGTTAGTATTATCTTATTAATCAAACAATATACATCACTAACCTAAAATTTTATATATATATATATAGAGAGAGAGAGGGATGATCGACTTACACCAGTGTAAGTTAATTTTCTCTTACATTCATTTTCAGCTGTTAGATCTGATTTCATCTAATGGTTACCTTTAACGAAATAATCTCAACCATTAGATGAAAGTTGAATTAACGGTTGAAAATAAGTGTAAGAGAAAAAAAAACTTACACTGGTGTAAACGGATCCCCCCTCATATATATATATATATATTAACTAGTGTAAAACTAGTGCAGAAATTCTAGTGTGTGTAAATCACTTTTTAAACTTTTATTAACAAAAAATGCAACCAAATCTCCAGTGCCAATTGAACCCTTGACCAAGAATTGAGATGAAATCGTTTCAGACTTCACAAAGGATGTAGGCTTTGTAATAAGAAAGTACCTCCAAAAACAAACAAAAAAAAAGTGCCTCCGCATTTTATTCTTCTCCTGATCAGGATAATTTTAAAGGGTTATTAAGTGTAAAATTGATAATATATAGTTTGTTTAAAACTTTATAAAATATAAATATTTAAATAAAATATAAGGTACATGAGAACATTCTTTTTTAATTTTTTCCGTAAGGTCACGAGATGTTTTTATAACTTTTGTGTGTAAGATTAATAACCATTTGAATATCGGCTTAGTCTTAAATACAAATGTTTTCAGTAAGTTTTGAATTTTTGTAATACTAGTAAAATCTACCTATATAAAGCTTATTAATTTGTCAATTGAGTTACACTTCAACTCATCAACAGTTATTTGTTACACTATTTGTAGACGTATTATTCTAGAAGGAGACCCACAATCTGTGTATAATAACAACACAGAAGATTCCAGATTCCATTGATCTATCTACACTGATAACATTCAGTCACATACCCAAAAATTTTAAGAATTAAGAACAAATATTTTTCTAGTTGAAGCATATATGAGTGAGTCTGAATAAATAATGTTATTTGACATCATTAATTTGTAGAGATAAAAAAATATAAGAGAAAAAAAATTTATACTCTAAGTATATTAGTATCAAATTAACGTAAATACTGTTAAAAATAAAAATAATATCATATGAGTATACTCAAATATTAAATTATATAAATATTATTAAAAAATAAAAAATAATATTATACGAATTTTACTTCTTATTACTATAAATTTTTTAATTTTTTACATATTAAAACAAAAATTATACATATAAATGAATAAAAAAAACATATACAAATATATTTATATAAGATTAAAAAAAATTTAAAATCAAATAAAGATATGTGTGCTCACTCCTCAACGCGAGGATCCATCACTGATCACATTTTATAGGATTTTTTTGTTTCGCTTCTTGGGTTTTAGGTTTTGATTGTTCTTATGTTCCTCGATCATGTAAGAAAAGTTGCTAATTCTTTAACTAATTTTACCAAAAATAATGGTTCAATGTTATGGAAACCACCAACATTTTTAAGTTCTTTTTTAAGCTCTGATCTTTTGAGTTAATAAATTTCATCTTCATATAAAAAAAATGCATATATCATCTAATTATGTATTATTAAATTATTAAAAAAATTATTTATATCTATAACTCAAGAAGTTTAATTTTTTTAATAAGATGTTAACATATCATTTGATAATAGTAAAAAAATCTAACAATAAGGTGTGTTAAATTTAAACTTTAAAAAATGTTAACAACACAGTTTTTATATATTTTTTAATATTTATTTTACTATTAATTTATTTTAGATATTCAAAAAATTATTAAAAAATAAACAATACTTATTTTTTAAACTAATAAAAAAAATATTAAAAAAATTATATTGCTAACATTTTTCACCCAAGCTTTTATCCAAATCCATTCTTCCTCCTTTTGAAAAGTCCGATACCTATGGCTCGGTCTTAATTGGGGACTCCGGTTTTACGTGTCGAACTGAGCCATTAACGGACAACCAGTTAGACCAAGTCACCGCATTTGGTCAGATTTGATGTGGATCAAGTTTAAAGAGATTTTTGCTTTGTTTTGTTTTTTAAAGAGCCTGGTTTTGTTATTAGTTTAATATTTACACTTGGTTTTTTCTTTTTGTTTTTAAGAATCTTGAAAATTTAATCTAATTTATGTATAGCTAGAATAATTTTGTTATAAAAAAAATGAATTCTACAATTTTTTATTTTTCAAGTCTAATTATTTATTAAAAAATTATATAACATCCACCCATATATATTAAATTAAAGTACATTTACTTGAGAATAAGTAAATCACTTATTCTATTATCTTATTTCTCTCATAAAATGACATGTGTCTTTCTTAATTTTACTCTTTTTTAAAGAATGACACGTAAGGCATTTATACAGTATCAATCTTTTTTTTTTCTTAATTTGATACTTAAGGTGAGTTGTTAAATGTTTTATTGATAACTATTTATATTTAAATATTTAGTACAAAATCATCACTCAATACCATGCTTAATAACTCATCTTGGTTACCAAACCTATAAAGGTATCATATCACTTTTTTAACGTGTGTCATTTTGTAAACACTCAATTTTGTCCGGAACTTTTTGTTAAAAAAAAAAAGAAAAAGAAAAGAAAAGGGACTAAACTTTCACCTATTGACCCATTATCTAACTTATTAACTCATTTAACCACCCATGACCCATTTGACTACCCATGACCCATTAATCCATAACTTGACCCGTTTACCATCCCACAACTCATATACCAACACTTATCCTAAACCAACCATTAAACTTATCCTAAAACCAACCCAAAGACTCATCCTATACCCATCGGTTATCATAAACACACTCATCATAAACAAACCTCAACAAATCATCCTAACCATAACTCATCTAAAACAAACCCCATCACTTATCCTTAACAACTCCTAATCGTACTTGAACTTAAACACTTTAGCCTAAACTCTTCCTATATTAACCCTTAGCTCACACACATAAAAGGACTTTTACTTTCAACTTAATACTTTTGCACTCACGTGGCCTCCCGACAACAACCTTCACCCTCCATTACCATCTTCAACCAACATCATCTTCCATAACTACCCAAAACAACCACCACCATTGCATAGAGCCCACCGTCGTCCTCATCACCAGCCAAGCCGAAAACCACCACCACGAGCAGACAGTCGCACAACCTGCGTCGGGACCACCGTGAGCCGCTTGCTCTGTTGCTGAGTCACCATATCCACCGCTGTTCGGACCCAGCCCGTCGACCGAGACTCATGGACCCGTGACCGTCGCGGCAGGACCGTACTCGCGCGCCGCAAGCCACCTCGCTGCCCGCGTGACCCGACGATGTAGTTCCGAACCATCGCGCAGATCCGTTCCGAGTGCTCTGTCGCACATACCGCACCCTACCAGATCTGATTCCACCGCTCCAACCCGAACTTGAACCACAGTGCTGCTTCACTCCGACCAGACTAGTAAACCGCTGCCAATCACCGCCGGATTGACCCTCCATTTATCTTCTTTCTGCAACTTTTCAACCAAAGAAAAATAGACCCCTCCACTTTTCATTTTTTACCCTTCGTAAGGCTTTTATTATTATTATTATTATTATTATTATTATTATTATTATTATTATTATTATTATTATTATTATTATTATTATTATTATTATTATTATCCTGATCTCTTTTTTAGGAAATGAGTTTATTGGCCTAGGCTGAAGAGAAAACTAAGAAAAAGAAAACGAAAAATAGAGGATGATAAAAGTAAAACAAAATTTAATTTTTTTTTAAAAAATAAAACAAGATTAACCGAGTTGTGACAGCTTATTAATCTTGTAACTATTTTGGATCATCTGAGTTATGACAACCTAATGATTCAAATTATTTTAAAAACAAATTACTATTTAATAAATACTCAAAATTCATTTTTTTTTAAATTCTCAGTTAATAGCGATAAATTCAATAATCAGTTGGTGACGTCTCTAGCGTGACCCGAGCTTCACCTATTCAAACTTTAATTTGATTAACAAAGTCGTGACGATCTGTTAATTCAAATTTTTATAAAAATAAAAAATTAAATCTTTTCTTTAAATAAAATCAATTAACTCACATTTATTTTCTAAAGTACTACGTGACTTTGAGTTCCTCATTGCACCTGAGGATACATAAGAGCAAAATTTTTATTTCGTCAAGCCAAAGTTTAAATTTTCACAAATTATCTATTTTTTTAGTTTTGTTTTAGTAAAAAGGGTAAAACAAATATATTATGAGATTATTAAGTTTTGCATAATTAATTTAGGGTAATCGTTTTACGATGGATGTGTTAGGGGTACTATAGAGTTAAGTCTCTACCCTTCTTTATGCATAACTGACTCCCGAATCCAATCTGATTCCAAAGATCATTTTCTAAAATTTTTTTTTAATTTTTCCTAATTTAAATAAAATTAGTGGCGATTCCTAACAAATTTATTTTGTTCGCCGCTCCACGCGATCACGGTCACGACACATTCTTTACTTTTTTTAATTTTAAATTTAAATTCTCTTTTAACTGATTATTTTTTTAATCTATATTTTATTTAAAATTTAATTTAAAGAATTCCATGCAATATATGAGATACTTACCAGTTAAAATTACAAGTTTCTTATGATATACACTCCTAACTCCTTAAATGCACTAAACCCAAATAGGTAATGATATTTGTACATTATTTTTCTTACATCATTTTTATATCACTTCTTTTTTAAAATAATAAAACAAGGAAAAAATATATTTCAATACACATTTTTCTGCCTTTTATTTCCCAAATAAATAAAATATAAGCATGATTTAGTTATTTTAACGTGCTAATAACATTTCTCAAACCAAAAATGTTGCGTTATAGTAATAGAATCAACCTATGATGTGCAGATAGACAAACAAGTGAAATATAGTTTTGCCAATTTCATTGGAATCTCAATATATCTACTTTAATTAAGCTTTCATAATTGTTTATTTATTTAGTGACCTATTACTGAATAAAGTAGCCTATGCACCTAGCAATTTAGGGTTTTCAAATAACTAATAGATGCGGAAAATGAAGGACAAATGTGAAATGGGAAAATCAAGAGCTCACCCATTAGTTTCAGCTTCTATCCCCAGATTTGGGTGGTTAGGCGTAAAGGGTTAATGTGCGTAGGTGACAAAATGTTTTAGCCAAAATGAAGACATTGCAATTTTTACAAACAATAGTGGCAAAATGTAGTTGACTCAATAATTACTAGTTAAGGTAAGGATAATTTGTATATTGATACTTTTCATTGTTTTTTTTTCCCATATATAGTATGAATGTGACTGAGTTATCTCTCCAAGCTAGCATCAAATTAAACTTTAAGATTTTACAAGTCTCTCTCTCTCTCTCTCTCTCTTATTTGCCGATAATTATTAGGACTTATAACCTTTATCTAATTTTTCATGGCTCTAACCAATTGTTGAGTTAAAGTTAATGTGACAAGCTCTTTTTCAATTATGCATTAGATTTTGAGTTAGCCTGAATTCTGAAACTCCATATTACGGCAGTGTACCATGCATGTTTACTTAACGCTTGCATACATACGAAAGTATTCGATACACTTCTTAGTAGTAATCACCTAAAGAAACACAGTTTCTTTCTGTTTTCACTTGGATTACGACTGAAGATTGCACGCCCAATCTCTTTAATTATATTCTGCAGTATCAATGCCAGGAAGATATGACTGTCAAATTGTCAATATAGATTCTGTAAGCTTGAAAACTAGAAACTTGGTGATAATTGTAGATGTAGACACCATTCCATTTCATTCCATGAGAAATTCTCATGTCTTCTTTGAACAAGACATTTCTTTTGGTTTGTACAATTAAATGGGTGTCACGCTAATTTTGTGTGTCATCATTATCTCTCATTTAAAATATATTTTTAATTACACTTTAATAGTACTTTAATAGTAACATAAAAAATATAGTTTAAGTGAGACAAAAATGACTTAAAAATTTAATGTAACACTCATTCAATGATATTTTTTTTTTTATAATTACCAGAGTTACAGGTTCTAAAAAACTTTTCAAACTAGAGAGAAGCAAGAACAAAATGTAAACATGGGAGAACAGAGAACAAACGTGATCACAAAAAACAACAAAACAAACATCAAGAACAAAACCAAGAAACCGGTTGGTTTTCACAATTAACCCAAGAAGCTACTTTATGCTTAAAGTTCCATTTTTGGTGAGCAAAACGTAGGTCCTTGAAACTCTTCTTGATAGATTGGAACCTGTTCCAAAGAAAATGCAAACACCAGGGAACATTCTTCTCATCACCCACCCAAGATAGTGCAGGCAGAGAATTAGACACAATCAAAATCGGGTTATGTAACAACCAAGATTTTTGAAGAGAAACTTCAAGAACAAAGATGAAGGTCTAAAAAACCCCTTCAATACCATCACAAAAGTCCACAGATTTAGCACATACACACAGACTTTCTAGACATGTCCTTAAGAACACCACCAATAACAATCTTTCTCATATTACTTCTTACAAAGTCTTGTAAGATCCACCTGAAAACACCCATAGGCAGAATGGACCAACTAATATTTTTCTGACTTGTTACATCAGTAGTCGCCTTACTTCCTGTAGATTAGACACCATCAAATCTGGAAAGAAAGGAAAAACAAAACACTACTCCTTAGTCTAATACCCAAGTCTCATTTTAACTAGGGTGAATATATGTTCCCAATTTGCCTCAACTTTATCAAACACCAACTTGTTCATAGAATGCCAAATAGTCTAGATAACAACAAAGAAAAAGGATACCCATATCTTTTTTTTTTAAACCTAAATAAACCAATATCTACTCACAAATCAAAAAAAGTGTGTGATTCCAAAAGTATAGACCAACTAAAACCCCATTAATCTAAATAAGAACACCATAATTTTCAAGAAAAAACACAAATGAAAAAAAGATGTTCAATACTTTCAATGTCAAGGTTGCAAAAAGGACACTCATCAGCACCTTCCTGAATCAAATTAAACTTTCTAAGACGATCTTTAGTATTTAATCTTCCCAGCAATACAAACCATACAAGTAATTCAGCCCTTGGAGAAGCAAGACCTTGCCAAACGCCTTTTGTACTGTTACTAGAAAGAAACAACGAACTTGACAAATTAGATTCAGCAAACATAAAAGACTTGACTGAGAAAAAGCCTTTAGACTTAAATTTCCAAAAAAGCTTGTCATCTACCTCACTGTTGAACAAAGCCATAGAAAGTAGTTTGTTCAACTCGTTAAGTTGTTGTACCTCCCAAACAAATAATAACCACCTCCAAAGAAAATTCCATCTCCAAACCGAACCGTCCCACACTCCAAACTCTGCAATCACTTTATTTTTTCGCAAAGAAATAGCATAAAACCTTGGAAATTTATCTTTAAGTCGTCCATCCCCAATCCATAGGTCTTCCCAAAACAAAGAAATCCTGTCATTTCCCACAAACATCAAAATACCTATAAAATAAGAGAAATGATATAGAATAAGAGAAATGTCTTATTATAGAAACACCTAAAAATTTCTCTCATTCCTAATGGGGTAATCCATAAAGTTAATTAAAAACGGGTGTCAAAGATGAATGATGCTCAGCCCTCACATATTTGGGATTTGAGAGAGGATATATAATCGATATTAAATTACTATTTGCGATTAATTTTTATTTTTAAAATTATTTACACCATCATCAAATCATATTTTGACACATCATTATAAATGTTTAACTTTATAAGTAATTCTTGTCATAATCAAACTCATTTAATAATATGCTAATATACTTCAACAAAAAATAATATGCTAATATATAATTTGATAATACTATAAAGCATGATAGTGAATCAAAATTAAAATCCTTACCCCTAGTAATGAAGTTATATATAATTTATGTTTAAACAATATAATTGAGATATGAAGAGAAAATAAGACTCAGTAGTACTCTCACAAAAAGACTAAAGGAAACGATTTTTTTTGGAGATAGTACAGTTTGAAAATTAATTTTTTAGAATGTTGTAAGTCAAAAGTTAATTTTCGAAATGGTGCAAAGTGAGTAGTGAAATATAAAAAGTCGTATCTGTAAAACATGATTTATATTTAAATATTTTTTTGTAACTTTTTAATAATAAGTTGTGGTTCACAGGCACAACTTACTTAGCAATATTTTTTTATATTATAATTAGGTAAATTGTGTCTTCCATCCACTAATTACTTTATAATTTTTTTAATTAAAATTTGGGTAAGTCGACTTAAAGGTTGACTCTTATAGCTGGAGTTACGTTATCTGGATCATATAATGCTGTTGAATGAATATTTATCCTAATAGCAGGGTTAGCGATCATAAGACTTATATAAGGATCATTATAATCATAAATATCACTAACATCAATAACAAATAAACTATGAAGATGGTCATATGATGACATCTGTCAATTTAAGAAAAAGAAAAAATAAAACTTCATATCAATAAACATAAAAAAGTTGTAATAATAAAAAAGTATAATTAATATTCTTAATAAATACTTGTAGTAGAGATAATTAAATGAGAATGAGCCATTTTTTTGATACAAAGTAGCAGTGCTGGAGAGAACTTAAAAAATACTAAAATATGAAGTAGCACCGGAAGGAGATAGTGAAATTTATAAGTATATACCAAGACTTAATACAAGTCATGGGTGCTAACCACAACTTTATATAACATTTTTTAAAAAAAAAGGTAAGGCATACGACATACATAGATTAAAAATAAATAAATAAAGTAATAAGTTGTACATAGAAAGCACGACTTAACCAAAATATAATAAAAAGAAAAAGACGCAGGTAAGTCGTACTTCTCAACGACTCATATACGCTACTGTTCTACTTATTCCATTTTAAAATTTAAATTTTGACCTACACTTTTATGAAAATTTGACTTTCAAAATGCACCATTGTAGTAAAAAAATCAAAGGAAACAAATGAAGCCAAACCCTAAGTTACAAAGAAAAAAATGGTGTGACACTCCTCTTATTTCTATAAGACCACCTCGTATATATATAGCCCATAAAGTCATACGCACGCACACGAAAACACAAGCTGGTGGGTAAGGCGAAGCCCCTATTATTTTACTAGGCATCACAATTTTATAATTATAATAATTATTTATAATATAATTATACAAAAATTAATATATCTAATAAAGTGTTCTCATAAGTATATAATATCTCGTGTCTCTAATTAAAGTTTTTTTAAACTTTCATGTTGTTGAATTAGTTTATTTACTAGTTAGTTAGTTAAAGTTAGTTAGTTAGATAGTTAGTTAACACACATATATAGTTAGTTAACATAGTTAGGTAAGTTAAAATCTCATGTATATAAAGATGTTCACATTGTACTAAAAGCTCAAGTTAGTTACAATTTTAATTTCTTTCTCTTCTTTTTCCTATCAAGCTTTTGCTTCTTCCATCAAGTTTCTATTTTAGCTTGTTGTTTCAGTTTTTATCAAGCTTTGGTTCTGTTTTCATCAAGTTTTTTCTTCACTTTCTTGTTATCTTCGATTTCGATTCTTTGTTATCTTCGATTTTGATTTTTCGATTCTTCTACTTCTGTTATGGTATCAAATTTATCCAGTATTTGTTGGGTTTCAAAATAGTCCAAAACAGCACTGGTAGCTCATTATATTAAAGAAAATATGCACTTGAGTTCATACAAGATGTAGGTTTATTGGCTTGCAAACCTATTTCAACTCCTATACTTTCTTATGTTAAACTACAGAAGAATGATGGGCAGCCTTATGAAGACATCTCTGCTCTAGAAGCTTAATTGACAGACTTCTATATCTAACTATAATCCAGCCAGATATTACTTATGCAGTGCATCATCTCAATCAGTTTTTATCCAAGCTTATGACTTCACACTACAATGCTGATATGCAAATTCTAAAATATGTCAAAGCTTCACCTGGCAAGGGCTTATTTTTTTCCTAGAACCTCCTCTCTTCAACTCAAAGGTTTCTCATATTCTGATTGAGCAGCATGTCCTGATAGCCACAAATCGGTCACAGTTTATTACATTTATCTTGGGGACTCTCTTATCTCATGGAAATATAAGAAACAAGCTATAGTTTCTAAATCTTCTTCTGAGGTAGAACACCGGGCCTTGGCTACAACAACTTGTGAAGTACAATGACTTATCTATCTTACAGGATTGATAGGTTCCCTTCATTCAACCTTTTTTGATATATTGTGACAATCAATCAGCTCTACACATAACTGCTAATCCTATATTTCATGAAAGAACAAAGCATATCGAGATAGATTGTCATATTGTCAGAGAAAAAGTCCAAGTAGGGGTTTGTGCATCTTTTGCCAGTTACATCAACATTTCAAATTGCTGATCTTTGCACCAAAGCCCTTCCTCCTAAACTTTTTGATTTTCTTAGTTCCAAGTTGAGAATGTTAGATATACTTTCTCCAACTTGCGGGGGCTTGTTGAGTTAGTTTATTTAGTAGTTAGTTAGTTAAATGTTAGTTAGTTAGTTAGACAGTTACAGTTAGTTAACACAGATATAGTTAGTTAACATAGTTAGATAAGTTAAAATCTGTGTATATAAAGATGTTCAGATTGTACTGAAAGTTCAAGTTAGTTACAATTTTTATATTTTTCTCTGTTTTTTTGCATCAAACTTCTGCTTCTTCCATCAAGTTTCTGCTTCAACTTTCATCAAGCTTTGGTTTTATTTTCATCAAACTTTTCTTCAATTTCTTATTATATTCGATATCAGTTCTTTGCTATCTTCGATTTCGATCTTTCGATTCTTCTGCTTCTGTTACATGTCTATTTGTCTCTTAATTTACACAATCCTTATTAATTCTAAAATTATATAATTGTTTATTCAATTAACTCATAATTTTTTCTCATAAAACCAATTTTTTTAGTTTATAATATTCATTTCTTAATTATGCTTTCTTCATAGTAAATCAAATAATTTTTTACTTCAAAGTAATTTTAATTTTTTTATTTAAGATTAATCATGTTTTGAGAAAGATCAATTTTTAATTTTTAATTTTATTTAAGATCAACTTTATAGTTTTGCTTTTAGGCCATCAAACATCATGAGCCGCCCAGAGTATATATGGAAAGTAAAATATTATAGAGTGGAAAAGGAAAACAAGAGGATAAAAACATTTTATTTTTAATTATTCTCACCTTCAAACTCCAAATACATGAGATAGAAAATTCAAGAGACAATACATAAAATTTATAACTCCATATAGATAAAAGTAATATTTTATAAATTTCCAAATCTTTCATGGAATAATTTACCTTTATTGCCATATAAACTCCCGGAACATAATTTTTCCTCATAACACATACGATCATTCTTCACAAAACTCATATTAGCCACACAGGTCACATATCCATCTAAATCATTCTTTTTTTATTGAACAAAACATAGCACAGTAAAAAAAGAAAATTTATCTTTCTGCAAGTTATTTCAAGCCACGTGTGGATTTCTAACACTGATGAACTCCCCATATATTGTCCCCCACATCAAAGGAAATTATAACCGCTTAGTCAATACTTTTTGCTTGCAGTAGCTAGCTCCAGCTACCTAGCGCCTTCTTGCAGCCGTTTCCCTCTGTGCATTGAAGTAGACAGCAGCAACAGGGAGGCCAAGGTCATTCTCAGCTGAGAAATTCCGGGTGTTGAAGTTTTCCCTTGAAGAAGGTGGAGTAACAGACTGCCTACGTTTCTGCTTGAACAGGACAAACACAAACCTGTGGATCCCTATATTAGGCTTTGGGATTTCATAGCTCACCAACTCTTTGCCTATATATATATATATATATATATATATATACCGGCCCCCACCCCGAAAAGGAAAAAATAAAAAAAGAAAAGAGGATTGGTCAGTTTCTCTCTGTGAGTCTCTACCACTATATCCATATGCATTTTTTTTTAGTAGATCAATCAATAAATGAAACCTACCAAATGTGGCATCTGTTGTGCCTGGAATGTCTGTCACTATCCTGCAAAATGACATAATTTGACTGTTAGAGAACTCCGAATAATTACTTACCTAATGCTGCTGAGTTTACTATTCCAGTCTTTTTTTTCCCTCTCTCCGAATTGGTTTGATTTTCAGGTCATGGTACAAAATGAAATTTCGGATATGTACCAGTACCATCTTCATGTGCTAAAGCGCTAATTACCTCTGAAGTTTAATGTGAAGAAAGGAATGCATATCTTGCAAACCTCTAACGCATTCAAGAACTCAAGTATATATATATATATGTGTGTGTGTGTGTGTGTCATTTAAATGGCTGTCTAATGTTACAGGAGTAATTAACCTAATTTTATTTGGCCAATCAAACAAAATAACTGGTTTCAAGCTATCATCTATTAAGTACCAGTGCACGTGTTCTCTCAGATAAGGATCACTTGGGCCAGGAACATCCGGGTCTGTCATGATCTGCAAGGAAAAAGGGGAGACATTTAGCTCAAATGATTCAAGATTTGTGTAAAGAGCATTCCAATAATAGAGGTAAACGCTAAATAGTGTGAGTGTGATTAAAAAAAAAAAACAAACGGCTTAAGGGTTTTTTTTCCCCATGGTTTTCTGTAAAGAAAGAGAGAAAAGAGATTAAGGGGTTTTTCAGAATATATATATGTACCAGTGTAAAGAAGGACCTCATGTCAACGCCATCAATCTCAACCCTGGGCCTGGTGGTAACTGTGGAAGGTAAGAGCTCTTGCCCATTGAAGACTTGCTTGCTGTTGTAAGTCACAGTCATTCTTACGCTTGCGGTGAAAGAATCGAGAACATCTCCTATGACTCTCCCAACAGTTAGAGGATCTGACGACATCCTTGCCATTATAAGAGGAAAAAGGAAGAAGACAGAAAGAACGAAAAACTGAAGAATATAACACAATGAGAACTCGTGCTGGGAAATGGGAGCATGAACTCCATATTTATAGTCGAATTTTGTTATTTGTACTTTAGAAAAAAAGGGAAGTGGTATAATAACAATATAATAATAATAGTTTGCAATTTACGTTATTGTTTATAGTTTCTTAAACGCAACTATTAAGATAATATTTCTTTTTCTTATCATTAAAAATATGTTGCAAGAAGAAGTTTAGTCGTTCTATGGAAAAAAAAAAATGCCTCCTAAGGAATAACAGAACTCTGGACCAGGTGCTTCTATCACTCCTAATATACTGTTTCTTTGGCTCATTTCGACAAGTGTCTTAGGGGTTTATTTGGAAATAACATTTTTGTTACACGTGTAACCTTTTGAATAGGAGAATGAGAAACAACAATAATATATATCCACAATTAAGCACACATTATTTTACATTTATACAATTTTTATTATATCTTATTTTTTATGCACATTTATATTTTGATTCAACCACCTAAATAAATGTGAAAGAAATATATGTAAAATTGATGTGTGGTTATCATTTTCCAATGAGAAAAGATGAATTTATGAAAAATTAACCCTCCCACACTAGTATTACACCGAAAATTTAAAAACTTAAGTCGTGCCAATTCAACTAGAAACTCATTTTGCATAAATCATTTTAGTTTCTCATGTTAGAGTAAGTCTACATGTACCTTTACACACATTTCTTCATATCATTTTTATTAATTAAATATCAAACTTATTTAATTAATAACTTATTTATCATTTACCACTTAAATATTTATACTTGATTACAATTCTTGTCTTAAATTCTTTGATTAATTATAAATAAATTTAATATTTAATAAATAGTTTTTTCTGAGAGTATCTAATTAATATTTCTTTCCATACACTTTTACACACATTTTAGGTTATGTAAAGTGAGTGTAAAAGATGTGTCTTAATATTATTCCATGTGTAAATGTCACAAAATGTTTAATTAGTACACATAAGTCACATTTTCTCATATTGAGATAATAAAATTAAAGTATAGATAAAAAAATATAATTAATTATATTCAAATAATAAATAATATATAAATGTGAAATATTATATATATATATATATATATATATATATATATATATATATAATTAAGGTATCTAACATTATTCTTACTTACCTCTCCCTCAGTGGATCCGGATCACTTAGAATTCATAAAAGAACTGTACACGGTGGTATAGTTGAGATTTAACAGCTCGAGTTCACTCAATCATAGGATGTTTATGGAACGAGTTAAAACGGGTTTATTCTGATTTAAATTTGATTTGATATTTTTAACAAGTCAATTCTTTAGATTTGAATTTGACTCAATCATAACTCAACAAATGATTAAGTCAAAACTTAGTTAACTTGATATTGAAATGAATTGTACAAATATAAACATTTGTATAGTTAAGTTATAAATTTTTAAAAAGTAAAAAAATAAAAATATATGATATTTTAAAATAATTCATGATCAGTACAAATATATTATAATGTTATGAAAAAAATATTAATTTAAGTTAAAAATTTATTATTTATCACTAATTATAAAAAAAAATTATAAGTTTTAATAATATATAATACTGAGTCAAGTTGAAATAATTAAAAATATAATTATAATCAGATTCAAAAATATACTAAATCTAATTCATGAAATCTAAATCAGTCTAAATTAACTTCAAGTTAGAGTCTGTCGTTAGGATGGATTGAGTTTTGAATATCCTTATTCAATCATATTTTTATTAAATATTTTATTATTAAAAAATTACTTTAATTAGTGGAGATTTTTTGGAGTTCCAGAGTGAATTGCGGAGGATAGGCATCCCACCCTCAACTCACGGACCAACGTACGGGTCCATCGGTATCGGTTCTTAATAGGCTGGTTTTCTTCCCAGCTCAAGTCAGAAAAAGCATCATGTGTAATATTGTATTCGGGTCCTATCTTTACAAGTTGTCAAGCCACTGCTGGTTTATTATATGCACGTTTTGTCCCATATTCTTTGCAGAATATAAAAACAAAAAAAAAGACAGGTATTTGACCACTGTTAGTTGCACATCTCAATAAAATACATTATTTTATGGTATAATCAGAATATATATATGTATAAAAAAATAAGATAAAATTAATTATAATTAAATAATAAAAATTATGGAACCGTAGGATATGTATATAAGTGTATATGAATAAATATATTCTAGATACTTTTTTTTTATCACTCATCTTGGCTCTTCACCTTTTATGTGTGAGTGAGTATTTTTTTTTAAGTCATGATATGCGAAGATTATAAAATAAAATATATATGTATAAATATTATTTTTCTTTATCAAACTAAAGCATTAAAGTTAAAAAATCTAAGAATGCTTAGCTTGTTGAAAACATTCACATTTATCATGTTTTTCAGCATGGAAGTTGTTAAAATCGGATCTGAAGAGTAAGATTGTAGTTTAATTTTAACTCTTTAAATTGATTGAGTTGAATCGAATAATGTTATAAAAATAATTTACATGAAAAAAATACAAAATACTCATAAAATATAAAAAGTTAAAACTTAATTAAAAAATTAATGGTCGATTGATCTGACAAGTTGAATTGGCCAATTCAATTGAATTTTAACTAATTTTATTTGAAATATAATGAAGTCATTTATGTGTTTTCATCTAATAGTTTAAGTTTGTAGGAGAGTTACTTCAAAACATGACATAACCTCTATAACTAAGTGATCTAGAGTTTGGTTCCTGTCATTCTCATTTTTTATGAACCTCTTCAATTCAAATGACTCTTGCGTGAGAAAACGTGTTAGAAATATAATAAAATTATTCATGAATCTTTACCTAATAGTCTAAGTTTTTGATAAAATTGGCCCATGACAAATTTTGATGATTTTGACTAATTTAAATTGGTTTAGCTATAAATTCGATTATAAATTAAATTGTAACTAATTAAACTTTCTTTCTTTTTATACCATAAACTAAAATTCATTCAAACAAAAGTTGTAGCACCATTTACAATTTTTAGTAAAAATAATAAATCTATTATGAAGAAAAAAAAGATATAATCTTCACCTAAATCTAACTCATGATTTGTATCTTTGCTTATAATTTATAATCGATAATGACATATCTTGTAATATGGAGACTGACACATAATGTGTTGCCATATAAATAGAGTATCATGTTTCTTATCTTAGTAGATCTAAAAATCTTACTATTTTGAAAGGCAAAAAATGAGATTGATTTGAGAAAACCAAAGCTAAAAATTTCAGATATACCATAACATAAGACAAATATGAGAAACGCAAAATCAAACTCTTTAGATTTATCCTAAAATATAGATAAATATGTAGTTGAATAATGCTACATATAAATACTTAAACATATATCATCTCTTATTTACACAATTTTTATTATATAATTATAATTAATCTTCATTTTTTATACACTTATAATTCTACCACATAATTATAATGTAAGAGATATAAGCCATTACTGTATTAAGCATTTTCCTATCTAGTTCACGACTAATTCTAATATAGGTGCACTTGGTCAATCATAACCGTTGATTGTATTGAAAAACACATCAATGACTATGATGAATGACTTGTAACATGATGATTTATTTTTTTGTTGTTTTAAGTTTTTTTTACACACCACTACCACTGTCCTCTGCCGCCAGCTGACGTCCTCTGCTGTCGGCCACCACCGCTTTCCGACCATCACTGCGGGCAGGCCATCATTGTCGGTCGGCCACCACCTTTTTTTAGGTTATATTGTTCATTTTTTTTAAGTTATATAATTGTGTAAATAATATCAGTTAAAGTTGTATTAGTCTTTATATTTTTTTTATAAATAACTGTGTATACTAAAAATTCTACTTGATTTTATTGTATATAAATATTATTAGTTAAAATCTCTAGAATTTTTAATATGTACAATTATTTATAAAAAATATAAAAACTAATACTGATTTTAACTTGTATTATTTTAATTAATATTATTTACACAATTATATAACTTAAAAAAATAATATAACCTGAAAAAAAATGATGGCCAATGGACAGTGGCCAGACAATGGTTGACAATGGAGAACGACGATAGCGAGCGACACAATGGTGGTGGTGGTAATATGTAAGAAAAAATCATAAAATAATTGTAAATATATATATATAATACACCCTAATTTAATACAATGTACCATAACAACCGCCCTAGTTCAGTCAATCTGGCCAAACCGTTTAATCTAGTCCAGTTGTGAAAACATCACATAAAGCATATAGTGCTACACCACCAACATGCAGACATTTTTTTTTTTGGGAAAATGGACATGCACGCAGACATTTTTATTGAATACCTTGCGTGGAGAACCTTTCTTAATTACATGCACACAAAATGCATTTTGCTGTTTTTGGGTGTGATTCTTTTTTTTCCCCCTCTATTGTCCTTTTTCTTTGTTGGAAGATTCCTGAGGAACCGGGCATAATTAAAGGAACTCCACCATAAATGCTCAATGCTATACATGCCTATGAGTCTATGACTATGAGTCTGTCAGTGCCCGAGGTCATTTCAGAATAAAACAGTCTCACATTCAAAACAAGTTCTAATATTGGAAAAAGGGCACGAAGGTGGAGCTTCTTTAACTAGAAGCCATTCTGCTCTTTTCGTTTTGTTTTTGTGCTTTTGTTGAGGAAAGGGGTTGACGAGTGTGCTCATGCTCGTTGTGTGCTTAAGGATCGCAAATTCTTGTTCAAGAAAAAATAAAAACGTTGTTAATTTTTAGTGGCATACTTTCATGTACATAATTATTTAAGCAGTCATTGGTTCTTATTCTATTTATTAATTAGGATTTAAGAGTGGAATATGTCCCCAATTATTGTATAAATAAATTGCAGGAACCTTTTTACTTGGAAAAATGACTAATTAAACTAAAAGTTATCTTAATATACTACATTACGTGATTCTAAAACTTGTTGGTCCTAAAGCATTAGTTTAATTAGTGGAATGTGAGCATTTCTATTTTGGTGCGCACTCCTATTTTGGTGAATGTGAGTATTTTTACTTTTCCAAATTTAGATAAGAGAAATTTTTTTCTGAAGTTAAAGATTTTTTTTAAGCAAAACGCTAAGCTGTCCGTGTTAATTTTTAAACTTGAATTTGACACTTCTAAAGTGAAGAGTTCACTTTAAAATAAAAGATAAGAGATCTTAATTCTTGATGCAAAAATTAAGGAGGTGAATTTTAATAAATTCATAGTTTATGTATGTGCATATAATGGGATTGTTTTAATATGAACTCTCCTATTTGGGGTCCTTTGATGGACTTTACCTTCTGAATCGTTGGATACTTTGAAAATTAAACGAACGTTGTCAAACATTACTCGTTACTTGTTAATCAAGTTAAAAAGAAAGTGATAAATTTCTAAACGACCCTTAACAAAAACAAAATTGTTTATGTCAAATTATTGCAATGAACACCTTGAATAGATCCAAAAAAAAAAAAACAACCCAATCCTTTGTTAGGTCCTGATCCACCACCCGTAGCTGAAACCTGCAACCTGCACCTAGCAGCCACCACACCCAAGACCACTGCGCACAATCAGATCCACCACCACAAACCAAATCTGAGCTCCAACCAGTAACCGTCCTTCCTCTGCTAGTTGAGGTTGTGCATGGAACAGAGCGGAGATCTGGCGAGGCGCGACGGTGGTTATAGAGTTGGTTGCAGAACCGGCTGTCGCCGTGAGAGACGAGGGGGTACGATGGAGGCTGGTGGGTCGCAGATCTAGCGAATGGGTTTGGTTTTAGATGGTGTGGGTGGCGGAGAAGTGGGGGCGCAACGCAGATTTGGTCTATGGTTCACAGTGGCGCGCAGGTTTGGTGGTTTTGTTTTAGGGGTTGCAGAGGTTGTGTTTTGTGTGATGGCTTGAGAGTAGTGTGGTGGTAGTCGTTGTCCTAGTGGGATGACGGCGTGATGGTTGGCTAAGAGCTCGGCTTAGACAACGTAGGAAGCTGCTCAGGTGGCGGTAATGGCAGCTAGGGGTGACCAATGGTGGTCGTACGGTTTGGTTCATGGTGGATCTACTGGGTCACAGGACTGAGCTCTGGCAAGTGTGACACAACACCATCTCCAGCAGCAACTCCAGCCGAAGACGAGTCACCAGCGATCTGGGTTAGTTGGTGGTGACATAATATAGCAGGTGGAGGAAGAAGATAAAAGGTTAAAGTGAAAATAATAATAGATGAAATAAGCTTCAATATAAAAAAAAAACATAGAATATAAGGATTTAAGAATAATATATAATTTGTCCTTTACTGCAAATATCATAAATCTATTATCATAGGTCAAGTCAAAGAGCCATCATAGAGGGTTCATGTTAAAACAACCCCATATAATGTCAACTATTAGTTTTTTCATTAATAATTGGGATCCTTTAAGGGCCAAATCAAATTTTAACTTAAGCAAATGTAATTGTTGTCAATTAAAGGGAAGGAAAATGCTTGGTAGACATATATTGGGAGTCATATCTCCTGACATATGCTAAGACGGCAAAATCAGAGTATAGATGTACACAAAATAAGGTAGGATCAAATGCAATCAAATGATAAAAATTGTGCAGATGTGAGGTATATCAATGATTCCACAAGTGCAAGGGTCGCCAATAAGAAATAAAGTGATGAATAGAGTATCGTTCCCATGAGGATAATGTGATCATTATATTATGAAAATTTTGATTATCTAGGCTAACGATTAAATGAGAAATTAAATTAAACTAGATTAAGAAGTAAATTAATCAAATTGAAATTAAATAAGCAATGAAACTAACAACAAAATTTAATAGAAGAAATTCAATTGATCAAACTTTTAGGACGGAGATTTCACTATGTCAACTAATCGTAACCATCATTAATTCATCGTAGTTAAGGTTAATATTGTTCTAAAAGCTAAATTATTTTATGGTGATTCATCTTAGTTAAGGTCAATATTGTTCTAGAAGGGGAATTATTTTAAGGTAGTTCAAATCCCTGTCTCAAGTCTAACAAAATATGTTAGAATTAAAATAATACCAATTCTAATGGGTACTATGTTAATTGAAACTCATTAAATTATTTGATAATTCATTACTCCTCAAAGGAAATAGTCTATCTCTAGATCATAAATTCCTAGGTTCAATTACTAGAGATTCTGATATTTGGATTTCATCTCTCAGTCTCTCACCCAAATACATTAGATTTATTCATTTATGGTGCCACAACATATAACAAGCATTAAGAGCACTATAATTGAATCAAGAAACAAATATCTTTCATAAATTAAGAGAAGTAATAGATTTGATTACAAAGTCATTGATAAGTTACTTCACTACAAGAAATTCGGGGTTTAGCGATGGATTTTTTCGGCAGATTTGTGGCCACTAGTAACACTGGTAATTTCTAGTGGACAAATTTGACAGAAAATCGAATGTCAAGTAAAAAATAAATAAAATAAAATAAATTTCTAGAGGAATAATCTGTCGAAAAATAAAAACACCATTGATTTTTTTTTATTTTGGGTGACTAATTCGATAAAAAATGTACTTGTTACGTGTTTCGAGGTTTCCGATGGATTATTTCTGCTGAGAAATTTCTATAACTTCTGAGGAAGAGCACAAGCCAATTTTCGGTTGCTGATCCTCCAGAAATCATGCCATCGAAATACTCTGATAAATGAATCGATTATATTTTTTGAGGTTTTTGGTGGAGTATACGCCAAAAATTCAAATAATGTCATCGATAAAAATTTTTGACAGACACTAATTTGCCATAAAAATTTTTATAACTTACCTGTATGACCACTTCCCTTCCATTTTTCAGTTTTATCTTCATATTCATCTCATTTCTTCTTTTTTCTCTACACTTTGATGTCCCTGTCGGTGGCTCATCTCCTTCTCTGATCCCCCCGCTGGTTTGGCCTCGTACCTCAAATGGAACGACCCACCAAGAGCCACCATACCCATCAACGTCACCAACCCCTCCTTTGTCTCTGCCTTCATCCATCAATCGTGCTCCACTGCAGTCTTTGTCAACCACCATCTTAAGCCAACCTATTGTGTTGTCCAACTGCTCAGAACCACACTGATCTCCGTTGCACAAACCACTACTATCATTCCTTTGAGGTTGTCCCCCACGCCTAGCGCCAAGCTTCCTTTGTCAACAACCATTGAACTACCCATCTTGAGCTGAGTTGCACATGCACCGCCCAACCTCACCACAGGTCAGTTGCAACACATGGCTTAAGGAACACTTGTTGCGGCAACCTTGCAACGACACCAAGTAGTAGCAGTGCACCACTGTGTGCAGCAACCATGTTCATCATCACCATTTCCCAGTGTGGTGGTGCATGGGCAGCCTATGTGAGCCCTCTCCAAGCTGTCATATCGCTAAACACAAGCAGTACACAGAGGACGTGGACATGGTGCATGGGAGACGTTGGGGTATGGCGCGGAACCTATATATTATTTTTCTTTATTTTTTATTTAAATTGGAGTTTTATATTTGTTTATAATATGTATGCATGTATGCAAATGGTGTTTATATTTTGAATATATATATTTATGTGTATATTTGAATGTATGTTTATATATATGGTATCCATGGTATACTATTGCTCTGGACCATTGTCGTGACCATGATCGCGGTGGGAGCGGCGAAACAAAATAAATAAGTTAGGAGTCGCAACCAATTTTATTTAAATTAAGAAAAATTAGAAAATCCTTTTAGAAAATGGTCGTTGGAACCAAATTGGATTCGGGAGTCGGTTATGCATAGGGAATGGTGGAGACTTAACCCCACAAAGACCTAATACAATCCTTAAAACAAGTTACCCTAAATTAGTTATACAAAACTTAATAATCTTATAATATATTTGTTTTACCCCTTATATAAAAAAAACTAAAAAAATAAATAATTTGTGAAAATTTAAAATTTGGCTTGACAGAATAAAAATTTTGCTCCTACATATCCTCAGGTGTAATGAGAAACTCAAAGTCACGTAGTTCTATAAAAAATAAATGTCGGTTAATTAATTTTATTTAAAGAAAAGATTTAATTTTTTTATTTTTTTATAAAAATTTGAATTAGCAGGTCGTCGCGACTCTGTTAATCAAATTAAGGTTTGAATAGGTGAAGCTCGGTCACGCTAGAGACGTCACCCACTGATTATTGAATTTATCGCTATTAAATGAGATCTTTTTATTTAAAAAAATGAATTTTAAGTATTTATTAAATAGTGATTTGTTTTTTTAAAATAATTTGAATCATTAGGTTGTCACAACTCAGATGATCCAAAATAGTTACAAGATTAATAAGCTGTCACAACTGGATTAATCCTATTTTATTCTTTAAAAAAGAAATGTTTAATGATAGTTGGTTGATTATTTTTTTTAACTTTGAAAAAAAAATTTGAATCATCAAGTTGTCACTGTCACAACTCAGATGATTACAAAGATTACAAGATCAACAAGCTGTCACAACTCAGTTAATCCTAATTTATTATTGAATTAATTTTAAAACAAAAAAAGTTTACACAAAAAAATTAATAAATAAATAAACCAAACTAATAAATGAATAAGCTAAAATAAATACACGTGTATATAATGAAAGATAATAATACAAGAAAAAATAAGCAAACTTACCTCCAAGGCGTATAAAAAAATGATATACTCAAAGAAGTTGGTGCACAAGACCCCACACGTTATCTTCAAATCAAACCTTGTAAAATAACTCACTTCAAAAAAAATTTATTAAAGTCCTCAAGCTCTTATACTTAGTATTAAGCTCAAGAGTATAATTTTCTTTAGTTCTTATACTTAGTATTAAGCCCAAGGGTGTAATTTTTTGGATGCCAAAACAATTAAGAATCACCCTTTTATATAGGAGGAGGGGAGGGAGAAGGAGCATAACTTCTCCAATATGGGACTTAGTGATATAGACACTTTAGTTTTTTTTCATTTTTTTCTTTTTTTTTTCATTTTTTGAATTTCTTTGATGACCCAAACAAAATCGGGTGTTCACAGCTGTCCCTCTTTACTTGTTTCTTACTAGATAAAAAGAATATTCACAGCTTTTCATTTTATCATAGTGAGGAACGAGTAAAGAAATGAACTCAAATTTTGTACGGGAGAAACAAAGAAACAATGTGAGAACAAAGAGCGATGCGCTCAAAGGTAGAATGACAGAAGGATAATGACAAGAGCCGATGCACTCAAAAGTAAATGACAGGAACCGATGCGCTAAAAAATAATGACAGAAATTTAAACGACAGGGAGCCGATGCGCTCAAAAGAAAATAATGTGACTGAAATTTAAAATGCATAGAACTGATATGCCTAAAATGGATTTCAAATGCAGAGAATCGATAATTAACAGAAATTTAAAAATTATAGAGCTGATGCTCTCAAAATGCAAGGAGTTGGTTTGCTCAAAACAATTTAAAAAGTAAAGAGCAAATGCGCTCAGAAGAATTTAAAAACATGGAGCCAATACGCTCAATGATGCATAGAGCCGATGCGCTAAAAATGAAAAGAGCCGATGCGCTCAAAATGCATGGAGCCGATGCGCTCAATGATGCATGGAGCCGATGCGCTCAAATTGCAGGGAGCCGATACGCTCAAATGCAGGGAACCAATGCGCTCAACGATGTATAGAGCCGATGCGCTCAATGATGAATGGAGCTGATGCGCTCAATGATGAATGGATGGAGCCGATGCGCTCAATGATGAATGAATGGAGCCGATGCGCTCAAAATGAATGGAGCCGGTGCACTCAATGATGTATGGAGCCAATGCGCTCAAAATGCAGCAAGCTGATGCGCTCAATGATGCATGGAGCCGATGCGCTCAAAATGATGCATGGAGCCGATGCGCTCAAAATGAATGGAGCCGGTGCGCTCAATGATGCATGGAGCCGGTGCGCTTAATGATGCATGGAGCCGATGCACTCAACATGCATGAAACAATTTGTACTAGTAAGTCATGGACTTAAAATCTTTTTCTTCTCAATATTTTTTTCTTTCTTTTTTTTTTCTCTTTTCTTTTCCTTTTTTTGTCTTTTCTCTCTTTAAAAGCATTTGTACTAGCGACAATTCTAGAAAGCTTTGACCAATCAAACCCTTGTTCACGTGCTTTAGCCTCTTGGACCTTCGGTTGACTTGAAATCCTCTTGACTTTCTTTTCTTTCTTCTTTTTCTTCATTTCTTCCCTTTTTTTTTATCTCTCCCTTTGAGAAGTGAGATGATTATACCTTGTTGTGAATCCTTGCTTGGAGCCACTAAGTCTTTGGGAGAATTTTTTTTTTTGCCCCAGTATTTGTTCATTGATCATTGATTTCCTGCAACGGCCTGATGACTTAATCACTGTCTTCGTTGCTACTTCCCTCAACATATATTTTCAGAAGTTTTACCCTAATGTGGCTAATTGAATGCGAACCAAGTTGCCCCTGTGTAGCTAATCGAATGCAAATAAAATTGCCCCAGTTTAAGCAATTCCAATTTATTTGCCTTAACTCTTGCTTAAACTGTCCTTTTGGGTTTTTAACCTAACGAGCTCTTTTTTCTTTTTTTTTTTTTGCTCAGGTACCTCTTACTTCTGGATTATTCCTTGGGATATCATTTTTCCCTTTAATTGAAACTTCTAAGTTCTTTTCGATCTGAATTGTTAATCAAGGAATTGCCATCAGATGGTCAAATCATAATGTTGTACTTTTGTTCACCTTTCTTGAAACATTACGTAACAGACAGACATGAATTCAAAAGTACGACATAAAAGGAACTTACTGGGTAAACAACTTCTAGATTGGTCTTGGAAGTTTGACTACACGAAAAGACACAAATGATGATATGAGATCCAAAGAGGTGTTGACCTGATACGAATAGGTTTGACCTTCATGAGACCAATCTTTAGTTGTCTACCAGACATTATGGCTGAGGATTTTCTTCTGCTGAACATTTACATTAAGTCAAATTGAACCGAAAAGAAATTTCCCCCTGTTTATGACTGAATTGAGTAGGACCAAGACTTATCCTAGTGACTAAAAGGCTTGCCCAAAACAAATTGAACCAAGAAAGGGAAAAATTGCCCCAGTTTAGATCAAATTGAACCAGGAAAAGGAAAAATTACCCCAGTTTAGAGCCAAGTCGAACGGGGTATAAATTTGTCCTAGTGTAAGTCTCTTTTTTTCTTTTCCTTTTCTTTTTCTTTTTTTATGAGCAATAAATTAAATACCTGGATGAACGTAACCTTTGTCTCAAAATTAAAGTTAACGAAAATGACAACAACCTTTTATTGATCAGAATAGACTTTTTGAGGCTTGTAACGTGGCCAAGGCTATGGGTTATGAAAGGAAAGATATAAAGCTCAAACAAGTGTTTAAGGGTGGAATGAGACTAAGGATTATTAAGCTTCATCCACTGCTTTTCCACTTTCAAATACTTTTATCTTATTATTCTCCTTTTCTTTCCAATTTCATTTCATTTTCTTTCATCCTCCTTTCCCTTCTCTCTTTTTTTTTTTTTTTTTTTTCATCATTTTTTTTATTTTTACTTCTTGTCCTTTTTACCTTTCTTTCTTTTCCATTATGCTTCAGAACATTCATCATGACAATCAACCTTTGTTTTGTGTTATCCCCTAATGTAGGGGTGATCCTTGTTAAGTGTTTATTGAAGAAAATTTCAAGCTCAAAAGGGATAACAAGGGATAAAAATGATGAAATTTTGTAAAAGATAGAGAAAAATGATCAGTCTTTATTTTCAAATCATGATTGTTTATTTTCAAAACTTTAACGTTGAAACAATAAGATAGTGCACACCAAATGATTACTTATAAGCTCATTTTTCTTTTTTGATTTTTTTCCTCTTTTTTTCTCTTGTTTTTTCTTTTGTAAAGACACTTACACACGCGGACCCAACTGAGAATTACCAAGGAAGATGCTTTAAAGAAATGAAAGAAAATAATTATCAAGAAAGACAAAGTGATGAAAGGAAACAAGGTACCCATGCAAATTCATTACATTAATGTTTGAAGAAAGTTAACGTGAGTCAAACATCACTAATTATCACTAGTTGTTAACCATACTAGGTCCAACTATTTCTTCAATGTCAAGCTTCCCATAAGCAATTAGCTTCCTTACTGTAGTCTTGAAGGATTCACAATCTTCAATTGAGTGCCCTGTAGCATCCTTGTGGTATTTGCAAGTTAAACTCGGATTATACCCCGCTTGGAATGGTGGTTCCAAGGGACGTACAAGATTTCCTGAAATGAGATGAGCATCAAATAGCCTCTAGAAAAGATCTGCATTCGAAATGGACAATCTTGGGAAATGGGGTAGGTTTTGAGGGTGAAAGTGACCTTGATTTTGGAAGTTTGGCCGAGGTTGTGGGTGATTTGGGAAGTTTTGTGAAGGTAGAGGTGGGTATTGGGTATAGATTGAGTGATATGGTTGAGGTATGGGAACGTTGTTGGTTTGGAATTATGGAGTTAGGGTGATGTTTGTGGTTGGTATAATTTGGTGTGGAGGGTAATAAGGAGGTGTAGGTGTATGGTATGGCAAATGAAGGTTAGGGTTATATGGTGGTTGATGAGTTAGGTATTATAGGGAATATCGATGTCTGAAGGTCTGTTGATGCTGGACATAATTAACTTCAGGCTTGTTCTTTTTTTGCTAGAATCCTTTCTTAGCAGTGATATCCTCTGACAAATGATACCCTTCTCCGATAAGAATCACTAGTGATGTAGCATTTGATGTTCCTCCCACAAAAGGCATCTCAGTGGTGGCCCCAGGGTTTGCTCTCATGGAAGTAACATTTGGTGGGTGCAAGTGTGCCCCAGTTACTCCTATGCCTCTAGTTGTCCCCATCAAAGTGAGGGTCTCCCTCATGGCCGACAACATTTCATCTATTCTTCTCTGAGACTTTGTCATTTCATTCATCATTTCTTTCATCTCATCTACTTTTATACTCAGATTCCTTCCTTCGTTCTCAGCTGTCATCGCAGCAAGCTTTGTTTGAGATCTTGTGTTGTGAACTCGGGTTTGATTGGTGTCTTCTTTCCTTAGTCGCGCAATGGTGCTGAGCACGGTAATACCAAAAAAAAATAATGAGATGAAATGAAATGAATGAGATTCATAAGATACATAAGATGAAATGGATGAAATGGAAACATTTTTTTCTTTTTTTTAAAAAAAAATGCAATGAATGTCATGAAAATGCATGATTTTTTTATTTTTTTTAGAATGCTAGGAATGCCATGAAATTGCATGACTTTTATTTTTTTCCAAATATGCCATGAAAATGAATGATGCTATTGTTTTTTTTAAAAAGGATGGCTATATAAAGAAGAAGTATGCTCCCTTCGTGTCCTAAGATATTGCCTTAAACGGAGGAATTCTATCATAAGGATCTATGAGTCTTTCTGATTCGTGATAACTCTCATTTGGTAGCTTTTCTATTCTAAAGGTCTCTAGAGCCAAGTCCTATTTCAGAATGTTGACCACGAAATAGTGGGTAAACCACTAGGTGTGAGACATTCATGAAAAAGGCACACTCTAGATGAGGTGTTCGCAATAACCAAACAGGATATACATCCAAAATGGCTATCACTACACAACCTCTACCTAACTTAGGATTCACTCAGACCCAGGTATAGGGCCCCACTCTGACGTGTGTGATAAACGTGTAGGTGTGGTGAGTGTAGGAAGCGTTCAAACAAAAACAAATACAAAACAAAAATTCCCAATAACGACATAATTAACAAAATGGTTAAAAAATAATTTAAAAAAATTAGAAACAAAAAAGAAAAGGTAAAACAAATAAACAAAGATTAAAAAAAATTTGCATAACCAACTTATATGGGCTTGACTCTCAAGTATCCCCAGTGGAGTCGCCATCTGTCGCGGCCGTGATCGCGGCGGGAGTAGCGAAACAAAATGAATAAGTTAGGAGTCGCCACCAATTTTATTTAAATTAGGAAAAATTAGAAAACTTTTTTTAAAAAAATTAGTCTTTGGAACCAGATTGGATTCAGGAGTCGGTTATGCATAGGGAAGGGTGGAGACTTAACCCCATAGCACCCCTAATACATCCGTTTAAAAAAATAGTTACCCTAAATTAGTTATGCAAAACTTAGTAATCTCATAATATATTTGTTTTACCCTTTTTATTAAAAATAAACTAAACAAAACAAATAATTTTGTGAAAATTTAAAATTTGCCTTGACAGAATAAAAATTCTGCTCCTACGTACCCTCAAGTGTAATGAGAAACTCAAAGTCACGTAGTTCTATAAAAAATAAGTGTGGATTGGTTGATTTTATTTAAAGAAAAGATTTAATTTTTTTATTTTTTATAAAAAATTTGAATTAACAGGTCGTCTTGACTCTGTTAATCAAATTAAGGTTTGAATAGATAAAGCTCGCATCACGCTAGAGACGTCACCCATTGATTATTAAATTCATCGCTATTAAATGAGATTTTTTTTTATAAAAAAATGAATTATAAGTATATATTAAATAGTGATTTGTTTTTAAAATAATTTGAATCATTAGGTTGTTATAACTCAGATGATCTAAAATAGTTATAAGATTAACAAACTGTCACAACTCGATTAATCCTATTTTATTCTTTAAAAAAGAAATATTTAATGATAGTGGGTTGATTATTTTTTAACCTTGAAAAAATTTGAATGATCAAGTTTCAAGCACAACTTAGATGATTATAAATACTACAAGATCAATAAGTTGTCACAACTCAGTTAATCCCAATTTATTATTGAATTAATTTTAAAACAAAAAAAAGTTTACACAAAAAATTAATAAATAAATAAACTAAACTAATAAATGAATAAGCTAAAATGAAATATACGTGTATATAATGAAAGATAATAATATAAGAAAAAATAAGCAAACTTACCTTCAAGGCGTATAAAAAATGATATACTTAAAGAAGTTTGTGCACAGGGCCCCACATGTTCTCTTCAAATTAAACCTTGTAAACGACTCACTTCAAGAAAAATTTACTAAAGTCATCGAGCTCTTATACTTAGTATTAAGCCCAAGAGTATAATTTCTTCTAACTCTTATACTTAGTATTAAGCCCAATGGTGTAATTTTTTGGATGCCAAAACAAATAAGAATCACCCCTTTATATAAGAGGAGGGGAGGGAGAAGGAGCATAACTTCTCCAATGTGGGACTTAGTGATATAGACACCTTAGTTTTTTCAATTTTTTTCTTCTTTTTTTCATTTTTTTGAATTTCTTTGATGACTCAGACAAAATTGGGTATTCACAGTTGCCCCTCTTTACTTGTTTCTTACTAGATAAAAAGAATAACTGCAGCTTTTCATTTTATCATGGTAAAGAACGAGTAAAGAAATGAACTCAAATTTTGTACGGGAAAAACAATGTGAGAATAAAAATGCGAAGAGCCGACGCGCTCAAAAGTAAATGACAAGAGTCGATGCGCTCTAAATGCAAGGAGCCGATACACTCAGATAGCAAAATACAGGGAGCCGATGCACTCAAAAAGTAAATGACAGGAGCTAATACGCTCAAAAGTAAAATGCAAGGAGCCAATGCGCTCAAAAAGTAAAATACAATGAGCCGATGCGCTCAAAAAGTAACTGACAGGAGCCGATGCGCTCAAAAAAGTAAATGACAAGAGCCGATGTGCTCAAAAGGTAAATGACAGGAGCCAATGCGCTCAAAAGTAAAAATGCAAGGAGCCGATGCGCTCAACATGTAAGGAGTTGGTTTGCTCAAAACAATTTAAAAAGTAAGGAGCCAATGCGTTCAAAAAAATTTAAAAACATAGAGCCGATGCGCTCAATGATGCATGGAGCCGATGCACTCAAATTACAGGAAGCCGATGCGCTCAATGATGCATGGAGCCGATGTGGTCAAAATGGTGCATGGAGCCGATGCGCTAAAAATAAAAGGAGCCGATGCGCTCAAAATGCGGCGAGCCGATGCGCTCAAAATGCGGCGAGCCGATGCGCTCAATGATGCATGGAGCCGATGCGTTCAAAATAATGCATGAAGCCGATGCGCTCAATGATGATCCCTAGTGGAGTCGCCATCTGTCGCGACCGTAATCGCGGCGGGAGCGGCGAAACAAAATAAATAAGTTATGAGTCACAACTAATTTTATTTAAATTAGGAAAAATTAGAAAATCCTTTTAAAAAATGGTCTTTGGAACCAAATTAGAGTCGGGAGTCGATTATGCATAGGGAATGGTGGAGACTTAACCCCACAGCACCCCTAATACATCCGTCTTAAAACAGTTACCCTAAATTAGTTATGCAAAACTTAATAATCTCATAATATATTTGTTTTACCCCTTATATAAAAAAAACTAAAAAAAATAAATAATTTGTGAAAATTTAAAATTTGGCTTGAGAGAATAAAAATTCTGCTCCTACGTATCCTCGTGTAATGAGGAACTCAAAGTCACGTAATTCTATAAAAAAATAAGTGTCGGTTAGTTAATTTTATTTAAAGAAAAAATTTAATTTTTTTTTATTTTTTATAAAAATTTGAATTAGCGGTCGTCGCGACTGTTAATCAAATTAAGGTTTGAATAGGTGAAGAAGCTCACAGGCCACGCTAGAGACGTCACCCACTGATTATTGAATTTATTGCTATTAAATGAGATCTTTTTATTTAAAAAATGAATTTTAAGTATTTATTAAATAGTGATTTGTTTTTTAAAAATAATTTGAATCATTAGGTTGTCACAACTCAGATGATCCAAAATACTTACAAGATTAACAAGCTGTCACAACTCAGTTAATCCTATTTTATTCTTTAAAAAAGAAATGTTTAATGATAGTGGGTTGTTTATTTTTTTTAACTTTGAAAAAAAATTTTGAATCATCAAGTTGTCACAATTCAGATAATTACAAAGATTATAGGATCAACAAGCTGTCACAACTCAGTTAATCCCAATTTATTATTGAATTAATTTTAAAACAAAAAAAGTTTACATAAAAAATTAATAAATAAATAAATCAAACTAATAAATGAATAAGCTAAAATAAATACACGTGTATATAATGAAAGATAATAATACAAGAAAAAATAAGCAAACTTACCTCCAAGGCGTATAAAAAAATGATATACTCAAAGAAGTTGGTAAGACAAGACCCACACGTTATCTTCAAATCAAACCTTGTAAAATAACTCACTTCAAAAAAAATTTATTAAAGTCCTCAAGCTCTTATACTTAGTATTAAGCTCAAGAGTATAATTTTCTTTAGTTCTTATACTTAGTATTAAGCCCAAGAGTATAATTTTCTTTAGTTCTTATACTTAGTATTAAGCCCAAGGGTGTAATTTTTTGGATGCCAAAACAATTAAGAATCACCCTTTTATATAGGAGGAGGGGAGGGAGAAGGAGCATAACTTCTCCAATATGGGACTTAGTGATATAGACACTTTAGTTTTTTTTCATTTTTTTCTTTTTTTTTCATTTTTTGAATTTCTTTGATGACCCAGACAAAATCGGGTGTTCACAACCATGATCCAGTATCATGTCCCATGGATCAATCTGGCACGCAGTAAGCCGGAGTCCGTCATCAACGCCCTCAGCGAGAAGTCGCTTGTGGCATGCAGATGAGATCCTGGCAATATATATATATTGGACCACGACATTGGGTAGTAACGACTTTACCGTGAGATCTGCGCAATTGATAAATCCTAATAATATCTATTATTGCCAATCATGATCTTGCAAGATAATAGCACTCATAACCGTCTCTAACTGCCCATAATTGCAGTATCTATATTTCGATAATATAGAGATCCTCTGCAACTAAATAAGGAATATATCTTTTTCTGCTACTATTACGAGGACGTATCACTCCAATCTCTATAAATACCAAGCTAACTCACTCCCTTAGGTAACTTATCACTCATTGCATAAATCCTACTTGTGCACGGCCTGACTTAAGCGTTGGAGTCCCTTTGCAGGTACCAACCCTTCCTATTCAACACGTTTTGTTGCTGTTGCGCAAGGAGGAAACCACTGTGATGTGCCTATCTTAGGTACACCTCTTAATTCACTTTAGAACATTAACGTTGTCTGTGAGGAAACCATAAACTTCTATTCCTACTCAACCATGGTGAACACAAGACAACACTCAAAGAAATGAGAGGTTGTGCAAACCTTTGTAGCCCGAAGACGAGGACCAACGACACAACCTCCTCCTCCCCCTGTTCGATCTCTAGTTATCGAGGCCCATGCTATAGAAAACCAGGCACTCGACATTGAGGTCCAACACAATGGGCACGAAACTTCACTTTTTGATGAGTGCCCACACGCATCGCGTAGGGTCTCCATAAGGAATAGACTTGGTAACCGCGTGCAAATGGCTAATCCTAACGTTCAAGAATCCAGGATCCCAGTACACCAGCGCTTAGGATCCACGAATGACAATGCAGAAGATCACGCGTGCCATCAGGAGGGTCTAATTCTATCTCATGCATCCATAAGTTAGCATTTAGACTTATTACAACGATAACTTGAGGAACGTTGCCGACTTGAAGAGCTAGAGCAGTCCATGCATAACAACCAGTCCGGATCCCATCATAACAACGAAAGGTGAAATATAGGTAACAACCAAAGAAGACAACGCGCTAATGTCAAGGCGTCCAATGTTGATGATAACAACCCAGACCTCAACGATCATGAGCAACCCTTCTCTACCCAACTCATGGAGTACAGAGTTCCAAGAAACTTCAAGTTTCCTGCCAACGTGGAGCTCTATGATGAGGCTGCGGACCCCTAAGAACACATAGATGTTTACGTTCAATCTATGTGCTTGCATGAGGGATCCTCCCAGTTATTATACCACGCCTTTCCTCTTTCTTGAAGAAGATGGCCTTTAGATGGTTCGTTACTTTGCAACGAGGATGTCACTGATTGGCCAGACCTTAGACAATATTTCTCGCTCTAATAAACTACTAGCAAGGAACAACTTAAGTCGATTGAATCTTTGTCTAAGATTCTCCAAGGGCATGAAGAGCCCTTTCACGAATACATTAAAAGGTTCAACACGACCTATGTCAACTTAGAGAATTTTGATGATAGAATCACCCTCCATTATGCCCGGAGTGGCCTCCGGGTTCGCTCGGAATTCTTTGTGTCTTTAGCAAAGAAAAAACCAGAGACCATGGAAGAATTTTGACAATGGTCCCAAAAGTATATAAACCTAGAGGAGGCAACTGAGGCCTAGAAAAGTTTGGAGAAGAGGGAGTCATTTCCCCATAAAACCAACCATAACTCCTCATGATCCTGGAACCCTTAGAAGGATAGTCCACCATGGGGTAAATACTCCAACTACACGCCTTTAAACACCCCTTGAGAAACCATCTTAAGGGAAGTGTTACAGATAGAGTTCCAGGACATTAAGAGGCCACCCCTTATTAAGAGCCAAGCAGAAGGATCGTTCTAAACACTGTTTGTGGCACAAAAGCTATGAACATGAAACTGAGGATTGCTATCAACTCCATTATACAATTGAGTTCTTGATCAGGGCAGGGCGGTTAGAACAATATGTCATTCGTGCACTGCAGTAGGCAAAAAGAAGGGAGGTGCAGCCCTCGTCGAAGCCCATCTCCATGCCAAAGAAGGAGGACTCGAAGCCTTAGGAGAAGATCCCAGAGTCCACATCATTGTGATACAAACAACCAGTATGACAGGAACAGGGATGCTCCATTTGACAACAACGACAACCGCAATGCCTAACCCAACAAAACTATTAATGTTATTGTTGGTAGATTTGCCAGCGGTTGATCATCCAATCGTGCGCTCATGATGACAATGCTGAGTATCTCCCACTACGAGCCCAAATCACGGATCGGAGAACGGAAGATACCCTCTATCACTTTCTTAGATGAGGACTGCTGTGAAATTCTCCCTGATCATGATGGCTCGTTGGTTATCTTAGGAGTAATTTCCAATGTCGAGGTTCGACATATATTTGTGGACTAGGAAAGTTCGGCAGATATCATGTTCATGGACCTGTACTAAAAACTAGAACTTCCTCGTACCGAGCTAACTCCTTGTGACGGGGTGCTTGCAGGGTTTACAGGTGAAAAGATCACCCCGGTAGGATATTATAAGACCCACCTAACCTTTGGGACCCCTAAACTCTTCGAGATAGTCAAGGCAAGGTTTTTGGTTGTGGACTGCCCTTCAGTATACAACATTATTTTAAGCCACCATGCCTTAAACACAATTAGCACAGTGGTATCCATGACCCATCTGGTCATAAAGTTTTCCACCAAGAATGACAAAGTTGTCACTGTGAAAGGTGACCAAATTGCTGCTCGAAAATGCTACAATGAGAGCCTCAGAATTTGCAGGGTTCCCAAGAGAACAAAAGCTAGCACATCTAGCCCGACCTTAGATCAAGTTAACATCCTTGTGACCAAGCTAGATGTTCGAGAAGAGATCAGGGGTACCGGACCCCAACCATAAGGCGGACTACAACCCATCCAACTTAGTACAAAGTCAGACCAGGTCACCAAGATTGGAATGAACTTAGAAGATGAAGAGAGACGTCAACTGATTGAGCTCTTACTTAAAAAAAAAGACCTCTTCGCTTGGACATCTGCATACATGCCTAGGCTTTACCCTCATTCTTCTGCCATCACCTGTCTGTCAAGGAGGATGCAAGGCTAGTCTCCCAGAAGAAAAGGAAAGTTAGCCCAAAAAGGCAGCAGGTTATTGACGAACAGGTGAAGGAGTTGCTCAGTGTCAGCTTTATCAGGGAAGTACCATATACCACTTGGTTATCCAACGTGGTCCTAGTGAAAAAGTCAAATGAGAAATGGAGATGTGCGTGAACTATATAAACTTAAACAAAGTCTGTTCAAAAGATCCATACCCACTTCTTAACATGGACAAACTGGTGGACAACTCCTTAGGCTTCCATCTACTGTCATTTATGGATGCATACTCCGGGTACAACTAGATTCTAATATATCCCAGAGACGAAGATAAAGCCACCTTCATCACTGATAAAGTGAGCTACTACTATAGGGTTATGCCCTTTGGTTTGAAAAATGCATAAGCCACCTACCAAAGAATGATGAATAGGGTCTTTGATAACCAAGTGGGGAAAATGCTGGAGGTTTACGTCGATGACACGATAGTTAAGACCCCACAAGGCATATCTCATATCGTGGAGCTCAAAGAAGTGTTTGTATAACTCCGAAAGTATAACATGAGGCTAAACCCAGAGAAGTGCATCTTCGGAGTCCGAGCATGCAAGTTTTTGAGCTTCATGTTGACTTATCATAGAATTGAGGCTAATCTAGATAAATGTCAAGCGGTGCTCAACATGCATAGCTCTCAAAGTATCAAAGAGGTATAATAGCTGACTGACCGGATTGCCGCTCTCACACGTTTCTTTTCCGAAGCTGCTCACAAATCCCTCCCCTTATTCAGACTACTAAAAAAGAGGAAGGATTTTGAGTAGACTCGAGAGTGTGAAAATGCATTTTCTTCGTTAAAAAACCTTATATCCTCTCCCTCCATACTGACGAGACCGGAACTCGACGAGACGCTGTATTGATACCCTTTCGGTTCATGGAGAGGCTATAAGTTCAGTGTTAATCAGAGATACGGTAGATGGACAAAAGCTAGTCTACTTTGTAAGCAAGGTTTTGCAAAGGCTAGAACTACGATATCAGAAGATTGAAAAGGTCGCTTTAGCACTTATCACCATGGCCAGGAGACTTAGACAGTACTTTCAATGTCATTCAGTGGTGGTAAGGACAGACCAACCTATATGTCAAGTGTTGCACAAGCCAGACTTGGCAGGAAGAATGATTGCTTTGTCTATTAAGCTTTCTGACTTCTGAATCGCATATGAGCCTCGATTAGCAATAAAAGCCTAGGCATTCTTCAATTTCCTAGAGGAGCTCATTTATAATGAGCGTTGGACTTAATACAGACCATGGAAAAGAAACAAATATGATGAAGGAAATAAATTAAAACACTCCGCCAACTTGGGTAATAGTCTTGTCAAAGATAAAATGCCCCACGTAGGGGGAAAAAAATTAAAAAGGTAGGCTAAGATGCATTCCTTGAGTCCATGGCAACATCCGGGTCTTGGACAATGGTGACGAGGGGCTCAATGGCACCTTGATCACTTGAAGCAAGACTAGGATAAACTAGACGACCATCTTGAATCATCCTTTCATGGTCTAATGTGTCCAATACTAGGGTCACCCTAGGATTGAAGAGATGGACTTGGTCAACTGCAATTTGGAATTGCTTCCCACTGATCTTTGTGCAGATCGTTATCAATTGTTAAACATCCTCTTGCAGCCGCGCCATTCCAATTCGGAGGTCTAGGTTCTTAATATGGAGATTTTCACGTTTAGTACAGAGTACGGTGACTTTACTCTTAATCTCCACCGAATTGGGCTTTTCCTTCTCCGGGCTATCTTTCAAAGCTACCAGCTCCTTCTCCAGTTCTTTGGCCTTAGCTTCAGCATCGTGACGAGTGTCGAACTCAATCAAAATTATAACCAAAGTTATACCTAAGCTTACAGCATAGTGAACAACATTGGATCGTCTCCTCAAGGATCGTAAATACAATTTAATCAAATTAAGTTGAGTTAGAAAAGGGGGTTTGATTGTTCAAGGATCGCACTAAACAAGATTAAAGGAGAAATAACAATTAAAAGAACAGTCAATTCAGAAACTTATCTGAAATTGGGTGGATTTAATCATAAACCTTTCAACAAACACTTGAAGTACATTTGAATGGTTAACTTGGATCTAACTGAGATCTCAGCATCAGATCCAGAATTCATACTAGACAATCGTCTAGAATTCAATTAACAAGTGATAAACATAAATCTGCAATCGCACCATTCATATAGATCATGTTAATTTAAGTACCGAATTCAATTAACCTAGGCACAAATCAGTAACCTAACCTCTTCAATTACGTTATTAGTTTAGATCAATCAGTTCTAAGTTTCATCACAAATCTCAATCTTTAGTTATGTGATTAGTTTAGATCAATCAGTTTTAAGTTTCATCACAAACCTCAATCTTAAACTAAGATCAAATCAGATCAAACATAAATAGAATCACCATTCATGCATTCAAGATCAAGAAAAGAAGAAGAAGAAGAAGAAGAAGAAGAAGAAGAAGAAGAAGAAGAAGAAGAAGAAGAGAAGAGGAATTCAATACAAATCAAATACATTACAGAACCAAGGTCTCAAGAATCCAAACCACAATCTCTTCAAGAGTCCTAAATTGACTGAAAGTAACGTATCTCTGCATTACAATGAAAGAAATCATCAAAAGATACAAGAATTATGAAAAACTATGTAAAAGTAGAAGAAAAACTGAAGGAGAAAAAAAGAGTGTCGTCCAAGCTCCAAGGGCACTATTTATAGATTTTTGGGATTTCTAAAGGGGACAAGGCCATGTCTCCATGAGACACGACTGTGTCTCCAATCACAAAAGCTTTACACGGTTAAGACACGGGCATGTGAGACTAGGAAGGGAGACACGGCCGTGTCTCATGTCACAATAGCGTGTATCAGAGGTTTTGTAGCATTTTCGTGCACAACTTAGTTAACTTGAACGTGTGTGGCAAGTTTTGCAGGAGACACGGTCGTGTGTCCATGGGACATGACCGTGTCCTATTCATTTCAGCGTATTGGAGAAGTTTCTGGGGGACACGACCGTGTGACTGGGAGACACGACTGTGTCTCTTGTAAAAATGGTCTTTTTCAGCACAATTGGGGAGACACGACCTTCTTAATGGGAGACACGGTCGTGTGTCCAGTAAAAAGCTTTATCCAAGTTAGACATGGCCATGTCTAAGTCCTTGATAACTCCTGAATTGACACGGAACCCTGCTAAAGCCAAAATGGATCTCTTTTGCCTTCAAAACTCGGTATCTTCACTCGTTTTTATCAAATGTATCAAATTCATTCAATTCTGCAAAAACGAAGATATTGATAAGGATCCATCTAACATTCACTCTTAATTGCAGGCAGTTAACCAATAAAAAGTAATCAAAATTAACTTCGATCACACCCCCACACTTGAACTTTTGCTTGTCCTCAAGCAAAGAATATGCATCAATAGCAAGATCAACTCAGCATCCAGAAACATGAATTAAGGAGAATTTCACAATTTTAAAAATTCAAGTTCAGGTTCAACAATCAAATCCAATCTATCAAGATCATTCAGTAATTTTAAACAATAAGATGCTTTAGCCTAGCTTGTAACTTTTCTCTTCACCAACATATGAGATCACTCATCTTTCCATCGCTCAAGTATTTAAAGACAAAGAGATCACTCAAATTTTTCATGAAAAATGCAAAACCATAGGCTTGCCTATCAATCTTATCTCCACTTTCCAACTCCATATATAGCAAGAATCAAAAGGACTTCATTGGTTGTAACAGGGCCAAGGGTAACAATGAAAGGTAGGAAAAAAGTAAATAAGGTAAAGAACTATCAATACTGACGAGCGCCGAACTCAGTCAAAATTATAACCGAAGTTATTACCTAAACTTGTAGTATAGTGAACAACACCGGATCGTCTCCTCAAGGATCGTAGATGCAATTTGATCAAATCAAGTGAAAGTTAGAAAAAGGGGGTTTTGATGGTTCAAGGATCGCTAAACAAGGATTTAAAGAGAAATAACAATTAAAAGAACAATAATTCAGAAATCTATCCGAGATTGGGTGGATTCAATCATAGACCTTTCAACAAACACCTGAAATACATTTGAATGGTTAACTTGGATCTAACCGAGATCTCTCGCATCGATCCGAATTCATACTAGACAATCGTCTTAATTCAATTGACAAGTGATAAACACAAATCTGCAATCGCACCATTCATGTAAATATATGTCAATTTAAGCACCGAATTCAATTAACCTAGGCACAAATCAGTAACCTAACCTCTTCAATTACGTGATTAATTCAGATCAATCAGTTCTAAATTTCATTACAATACTTAATCTTAAACCAAGATCAAATCAAATCAAACATAAACAGAATCACCATTCATGCATTCAAGATTAAGAGAAAGGAAGAAGAAGAAGAAGAAGAGGAATTCAAATATAAATCAAATACATTACATAACCAAGGTCTCAAGAATCCAAGCCACAATCTCTTCAAGAGTCCCGAATTGACTAGAAGTGACTTAGCTCTCCATTACAATGAAGGAAAAAAATACAAGAACTATGAAAAGCTATCTCTAACACCAAGTGTGTGTTGTGTTTAGAGCTCTCCACATACTTCCTTTTATAGAGGATTCAGAGTAGTAGTAGATGGGTTGATGAGATTAGTAGGTGAGCTTGGTGGGTGAGATTGGTAGGTGAGCTTGGTAGGTGAGATTGGTAGGTGAGCTTCCTTGTCTCCGAAAGTATTCATTGCTGAACTCATTGATTTCGTCATTTCTGAGCCAAGTGGTCTTCATGAAAGTTCTAGGAAATTGTCTAAGCTTTCCAATGGCTTTGGAAGCACCCAAAAATTCGTCCTACAGCCCAAGATATGACCCAATTACTACAGACTGTTCAGGACCAGTTTCAGCACCTCTATTTTGACTTTCAGACCCAATATCTCCATCAAGGAGCCCGAATCAAGTCTTGTGCTTGACATGAAAGTTGTACATCTGGGTCTTAACTTTCATATTACAAATTTTCAGCCCATTTTATATGCCCAAACTCGAATTATGTTCTGGTTACTACACAAGTCACAAATCCCGTATTCTGATTTCCATGCCCAATTAGCTCCACTAGATGTCTGAAATTGACTTTGAGCTCTTCATCAAAGTTGTAGAGCTCTCTTTTATCTTTCCTACAAGGTAAAATTCATAATTATCAGACATTTAGAACTCAAGATATGGCCAAAATACAGAAACAGTGTAAGACTCGAATAAGGAAAAATCAATTAAGTCCGATTCGAGTTCAAACTTACAAAACATAATCAAATTCAGTCAATTAAGTACATGAAGAGTGTAAATGACTAATAATGAGGGTTTCTTAATGAATAAAATATGTGATTATCAAATACAGAGCAGAATCAAGCTGAAAAGATAAATCATGATGCACAAGGATTTAAACAATTCTCATTTTCAACCCAATAATTCATTATTCTTCACTAATAATTCTTTTCCTTTTCTCCTTTTGCTCTTTATATATATATATATATATATATATATATATATATATCCTTGAAGATAAAACCACAACTTTCAAGACTTTTTGATTAACACATCAGATGCTCTAAAGAATTCAACCTGATTATTCAATTGAATATTCAAAGAAATCAAATTCAGGCTCAAATGGGGCAACTAAGGAGTTTGGAGCAACTAAGGAGTTATTTTATCAATATAACTCTGAAAGTTAAGAAAGAATAAGGCCTAATTGCCTCAATCATATTCAAGCATGTATACGAATCATTAAAGTTTTAATAAGATGTCAAAGCAAGTTCTAGCGCACATCAATTAAGAGAAAATTCATTCCAGAAGGAAAATAGGATCTTTATGAAAAATCTAGTTATTATTGTTCAAAACTCACTTTCTGGTTAAGTTGATAAAGAAAACAGAAGCAAGCAGACATGACTGATTTCCAAGAAAGATGTTGAATTGAACTTTTCTTAATTGAACAAGATTGGATCACACAAAATTATCTGATGATAAATAAATTCTCCTTTCAAACATATCTCTGTCAATTCAGAATAAATCAAGCAATTAACACATAATTCTATCTTAATTTTTAGCATTACTCAAGTGTTCATCAATTGTGATTTTTTTTTTAAACAGAGTACATTACCACTCCCCCACACTTAATGTAAACATTTCCTCAATGTGAAAGAGAGATAAATAAAAGGGGTAAAGAAAAGAGCAACACAACCTAATGAGGAGTGAGTCAACGCCAAGCAGAAAAGAAACACACAGTCAATGCCGCATCAGACCTTGAAAAATCCCAACACATCAGTAGAATTTAAAACAAAAATAACAAAAACAACTAAAAGAAAAAAAATAAGGGTCTTTTAGAGTTAGATTCCCAATACTGTAACACTTCTGTTCATCTCTGAAGAGGTTCCACAAATAAGAAGTTCATGATAGGTAAGTTCATAAGAATGTGTCTCAAGAGTCAATAAAAGATCATCTACTGACTCCTTACTCACCCATTCAAAATGAAGTATATTTGTATCTTCTCAGTTTGCTGAAACCATCCTCAAATTGGAACTTGAAGGCAAATCTGGTTGGGTTACCTCCCAACGAGCGCTTGTTTAATGTCATTAGCTTGACTTTGGGACACTTCTTAGTGATCTTTATAATGTGGATGGTAAAAGCCCATCACTTTCACTTCCACTTCCACATTTTTCGACTTGAGATGGTGTCTATCGGTCTTATTAAGTGAGACAGGTGAAATAACTCCACCAAGATCCCATTGATTGAAATGTGATGACCAAGTTATGGTTGACACAGGATGACAGCTTTCACTGGGGTCCCATTGGTTGAAGTGTAATGACCAAGTTAAGCTTGAGGCATGAGGGCTTCCACCGAGGTCCTATTTGTCTTTCCTAATTTCCTTGACTTCACCAATGGCATGCAACACGTGTAATTTGACAATTCTGCTTTCATTGATTATGTTGGACCATGGCCCAAAAACAAAATCTACTTCAGTAGTTATTGTCATCTGTTGTTTTTCCTGCTTCTTTGAAAATTTCTCAATGGCCTTCAACTCCACTTCCCTATGTGTTTTAGATTCTGCAACTGCATCGTGAACATTGCTGATAGACTCTTCAATATCATTAGATGCTGCGTAAATAGAATCACCAGCTTTCAAGTATGCAGAAATGTCAGCACAATTAGCATATTTTATATTGCTGTCATAATCAATAAGTGAGTTGCAATTGATAGAATCATTAGAACCAATAAAATTAGGAAATTCAGAACACAACTCATCATGAGTTTCCTTAACTAAATTAGCAGGGAAATCAATATGACAATTAGAATGCAGGGAGTTGGGTATTGTTTGGGAAAAGAGTTGGTCTGACTCTTGACTTTTAGTTCATTAACAGTGGTTGTCAACTGCTCAATTTAGGTTATTAAATTCTAAATAGTGGCAGTGAAGTTTTACTGGAACTCAATTTGGGTTTTCATCAAGTCCTCCAATGAAGGCTCGAGTTTTGTGGTGGCTGGACTTGTTATCTGTTGGAATGGCCAATCATATTGCAATGATTGTTGTTATTGTGATGTTGCCTTGCCATATCCTAGATCTGGATAGTCTCCTCAGCCAGGGCTGTATGTGTTGAAGGAGGGGTCATAACTCTGTTGTTACTACTGGAACTGTGGTTCACCAGGAAAATAACCAGCTGCTGCAACAAATTGATCTGGAAAAACAGAACTACCACAATGAAGTGTAGGGCATGCATATGTGGGGTGAGATGAACAAAAACAAATATGACACACAAGTGTAGCTTTCTGCACAGGTAACTATTGTCTCATTAATATGTGTCTTACCAAAGAAGTCAATTCCTCAAGTCTTGACTCCATTATGCATGGTCCATTGTGTCCTTTAGAATGCAATAGAATACAACAAAATGTAAAGAATGCAAAAGAATGCAACAAAATGATAATGCAAGAAAAAGAAAAAGAAAGAGTTAGTATGGTCACTTACAAAGATCAGATCACACTTATGGATCCCCGACAAAGGTGCCAAAATTTTGACGAGTGCCGAACTCAGTCAAAATTATAACTGAAGTTATACCTAAGCTTGCAACATAGTGAACAACATCGGATTGTCTCCTCAAGGATCGTAAATGCAATTTAATCAAATTAAGTTGAGTTAGAAAAGAGGGTTTGATTGTTCAAGGATCGCACTAAACAAGATTAAAGGAGAAATAACAATTAAAAGAACAGTAAATTCAGAAACTTATCTGAAATTGGGTGGATTCAATCATAAACCTTTCAACAAACACTTGAAGCGCATTTGAATGATTAACTTGGATTTAACCGAGATCTCAACATCAGATCCAGAATTCATACTAGACAATCGTCTAGAATTCAATTAATAAGTGATAAGCACAAATCTGCAATCGCACCATTCATGTAGATCATGTTAATTTAAGTACCGAATTCAATTAACCTAAGAACAAATCAGTAACATAACCTCTTCAATTATATGATTAGTTTAGATCAATCAGTTCTAAGTTTCATCACAAACCTCAATCTTAAACCAAGATCAAATCAGATCAAGAAAAGAAGAAGAAGAAGAAGAAGAAGAAGAAGAAGAAGAAGAAGAAGAAGAAGAAGAAGAAGAAGAAGAAGAAGAAGAAGAAGAAGAAAGAAGAAGAAGAATTCAAATACAAATCAAATACATTACAGAACCAAAGTCTCAAGAATCCAAACCACACTCTCTTCAAGAGTCCCAAATTAACTGAAAGTAACTTAGCTCTCCATTATAATGAAAGAAATCATCAAAAGATATAAGAATTATGAAAAACTATGTAGAAGAAGAAGAAAAACTAAAGGAGAAAAGAAGAGTGTCGTCCAAGCTCCAAGGGGGCTATTTATAGATTTTTTGGATTTCTAAAGGGGACACGGCCGTGTCTCCATGAGACATGACCGTGTCTCCATGAGACATGACCGTGTCTCCAATCACAGAAGCTTTACACGGTTAAGACACGGGTGTGTGAGACCAGGAAGGGAGACACGGTTGTGTGTCCATGAGGCACAGCCATGTCTTATGTCACAATAACATGTATAAGAGGTTTTACAGTGTTTTCGTGCACAACTTGGTTAACTTGAACGTGTGTGGCAAGTTTTGCAAGAGACACGGCCGTGTGTCCATGGGGTCTATGGGACACGACCGTGTCCTATTCATTTCAGCATATTAGAGAAGTTTCTGGGGAACACGGCCGTGTGACTAGGAGACACGAACGTGTCTCTTGTAAAAATAGTCTTTTTCAGCACAATTGGGGAGACACGACCGTGTTAATGGGAGACACGGCCGTGTGTCCAGTAAAAAGCTTTATCCAAGTTAGACATGGCTATGTCTAAGTCCCTGGTAGCTCCTGAATTGACACGAAACCATGCTAAAGCCAAAATGGATCTCTTTTGCCTTTAAAACTCGATATCTTCACTTGTTTTTATCAAATGTATCAAATTCCTTCAATTATGCAAAAACGAAGATATTGATAAGGATCCATCTAACATTCACTCTTAATTGCAGGCAGTTAACTAATATAAAGTAATCAAAATCAACTTTGATCACATCGCTTTGGCCTTCTTAGCCTCCTCATTGGCCTTGAGGGGCCAGTTTTCGCCTTCTTCGACCGTCGTCACTCTCTTCGCCATCTTCCGATCATGTTCCTCATAGTTCTTCTTCAGGAATCGAGATTCGGCAGCAAGGCAAATCGCGTAAGTTTAAAATGTTGACAGGATTTCCGTCATGCTATGCTGAGCAACATGATCTACAACTTGGTTGTCCAAGATATTGAAATTGATGAAATCCCGAGGATCTGATTCCTCGTGATATAAGCTGATCGGGCCAATGACCTCCTTAACTGCCGCCCTCTTCCCTCGGTTGTCTGTCCTACCATCCTCAATGACCCTCCTCTTTCACCTCCGGAGTGGTGACGTTGGAGACTCCTCCAGTTGAATCACCCCCCAATCGTTAGATCCCCAACTGGAGAGGGCGGAGGGGCTGAAGTAACAAACACGGAAGCATTGGAAGGTCCAGTCGCGTTCCTGGCCCTCAGGGCCTCAAGTGCTACAAGGGCATTTCCTAATGCCATCGTAGCCAAACTCACTGCAAAATACGACAAGAGTCAGATAATAGTATAAATATGTAATTACCATACACAAAAATCGCTTAACACAGAGTACGACCTACACTACCTAGAATACCTCAAAGAGTTGCATCCTCAAGAGCATCTAACATGTCCATAGTAAAGAAGTCAATACACTCAATGTCGCTTTGGTCAAGGTGGTGCCTATCCCATTCAATTAACTGAAAAGTGGTATTCCACGCCCCTTCGGTCCAATACAGGAAAAATGTCGGTTCCTCATCATTGTCTATCCAGAAAGGGCGAGTCCCCTTGAAGTCCTTGTAACTCTCTTAGAAAATCCGAAAGATATTTCGATCGGGCCTTGACCGGATTGTGAGCCAAGTCTTTTAAGTAGCGCCACTGCCCTGAAGGCTCTATTGGGTATGGAATAAAAGAACGCATTCTCCGAGTGTCGTAATCCAATCAACTAGAAAATCCTTTCGAAGGCAAGGACATTTGTCCAGCTGTTAGGATTAATCTGGGTTGGATCCGCATTGAGAGTACGGATGACTTCAAGCTAGAAGTTGTTAAAGGGGATTCGAAGTCCAAACCGGGTAAAGAAATCCTCATACAGGAACATATAATGTGCACTCGCCTCCTAGGATGAGCATATCCTTTCATTAACAAAGAATCAAATTAATAATTCATCATATAGAAATAGAGAGTTTCATCATAATCCTAGAAAAATGGTTTTAGCCGCTCACGACAATTGTAACATAAACAAGAACAAAGATTAAAGAAACAACCATGATTTCTAAACACAAAAAGAAGATGGAGAAGATGAAGATGGAAAAAAGAACTTCAATGGTTGAACTTCAATGACTCTTGATCTTGCTTTCCAAGCCCTAGCCTCTAATCCTTGTGCCTCTTTCTTGAAAACGTGCCGCCACACAAGTCTTTAGCCAAAAAGTCCCTTTAGGTTTAGGGATTTGCCCTATATAATGATTTTGAGAGAAAAATTGTTGTTTTTAAGCTCAGGAGACCTCACACGGCCGTGTCTAAGCTCGACACAGTCGTGTGAGCATGAAAAATAATGTAACTTGCAGCATAAGAAGAAACATGATCATATGTCCAAGAGACACAGTTGTGTCTCCCACGCAGAAGCTTTACTGAAGTTAGACAGGGCCGTGTGAGCTTGACAAAAGCATTTTCCAAGTTAGAGACGGTCATGTCTAACTCCTCAATCAGTCAGAGATAGGATTTTGGATAAGTAATCTTCATGAAAGTTGAAGGGTTTTGTCTCAAATTTTGAATGCCACCAAAATCACCTAGTTTCGACCTTCGTAATTCAAGTTATGCTCATTTTATCGCGCAAAAGTCAAAAACTCTATGAATCTTGGCCATATAAATTACGAACTCAACTCCATTGCAATGAATCCATCCAAAGCTTCATAGAGCCCTGTCAAAACACCTTTTTTGGACATAAAAACATAGAGAAATACCAATCATGAGATACCAAGGATAATTAGATTAAAAGTGGAGTAAATCCCAACATAATTCAATCAAAGCACACCTAAATCCACCTCAAATCAAGCACTAGATGTGTGTATTTTATCCACACATCAAATTTCCCCACACTTGAACTTTGCTTATCCTCAAGTAAAGAATATGAATTAAAAACAAGATTAAACTCAACATCAAGAAACACGAATCAAGAGAACTTCCACAATTTTTAAAAAAATTCAATTATGCTCAGCAATTAAATTTAATCAAGCAAGATAGTTTAGCATTTAATACACTTAAAGGCTTGAGTCTAGCTTGCACCTCTTTTCTTTACCAACCAATTGAGGTCGCTCATCTTTCCATCGCTCAAGTGTTAAGGATAAAGAAATCACTCAAATTTCTCTTGAAAAAATGCAATACTATAGGCTTGGTTATTAATCTAAGCTCCGCTTTCAAGTTCACATACATAACAAGAATCAAAAAGACTTCCATTGGTCGTAATGGGGCCAAGGGTAGAATCAATGGTAGGAAAAAGAAAAATAAAGGTAAAGAATGGTTATGGATAAAGCTATGCAAAACAGAATCAAGTTGAGAAGATGTTCAATAGAGCATAATGCACAAGGATATAACCAATTCTCACTCTCACTTTCAACTAAATTATTCTCATTATTCTTCACCTACAATCTTTTTATTTCTTCTTCCTTTTCATCATTTTTTTATCAACCCTTAAGAACAAAAACAATTATTAATGACTTTTCAATTAACACAATAATTGCTCCAAAGAAACCAACCTGATTATTCAATTAGGTATTCAAAGAAATCAATTTCAGGCTTAAATTGGACAACTAAGGGATTATTTCATCAATGCAACTCTGGAAGTCAAGAAAGAATTAAGCCAAATTTCCTTAATCATGTTCAAGTATGTATGTGAATCGTTAAAGTTTCAACAAGTTTTCAAAATAAGTTCTAGCGCACATCAAACAAGAGAAAACTCACTCCATAAGAAAAATAAGATTTTATTTATGAAAAATTCATACATTAAAGCTCAAAACTCATTTTTTGGCTAAGTTAATAAAGAGAATAAATGCAAGCAGACATGACTAATTTTCCAAATAAGATGCTAAATGTTTCAATACTTAATTGGAAAAGATTGTCTTGCACAAAATCAGTTTATGAGTAGTGGATTCCCTCTCAAATATATTTTAATCAGCTCAGAAATAATCAAGAAATTGACACATAATTCATGCTTGATTCAATGCAATACTCAAGTGTTCATCGATTTCCCAAAAATTTTCACCAAATTTAAGAGTACTTCCCCCACACTTAAAATAAACGTTGTCCTCAATGTTTAAATAAGAAAAATAATAGAACAAAGGACAATGAAACTTCCCTGAAAATGGAAACGTAAGATCACGAAGGTGGTGGGAGAGGTGGAGCCAGAGGAAAGGCGTGCAGCCATGAGCTCGAACATATGAAAAAACAAGAAAAAAACAAAAGCAAAAACTAAAAAACAAAATGCAAGAACTAAAAGTGCAAAAGAAATAAAAAAGAGAATATGAGAAAAGATAGAAACATAGGTTGCTTCCTGTGAAACGCTTATTTAAGGTTTTTAGTTTGACCATGGCCTAGTTCTATACTTAAGTGATGCCAATGGAGTGGTGCTCACTCCTCACTCCTTCTTCATAATGTTTTACTCTCTGGTCATTTATCAGCAAAAAGTAACACTATAAAAGCAACAAAGAAAAAAGAAAAGCAAAACAAATAAACAAAATCCAACCTTTGATCAACACATAGTTAACAATCAAATAACTCAAAAACCGTAAGCAGGAATCCAACCTTTTAATATCAAAGCAACAAAAGGACAGGGAAGACTTCAAAACTCAACCACAACACTTGCAAGAAAAGTTTCTCTCCAAAGTCTCCACAGTCGATGACTAGTGGAAATCTCCATACTACAATGAAAAGTGTTTTGTGTACAAATTTTATTCGCATATCATATTTATATTACATGTTAATATAAGAGATATGTCAAATTATTTTATATGTGATTGTAACATTTTTATAAAATTCAAAATAAATTTATAAGTGAGTTAAAAAAAATTAAACGTATAAAAATTAGATAAATAATGAAATTATAATACAATTTACAAAATGAATTTTAAGTACCAAAAAATAGCTTAATTATTAAACATAGCCAAAAAGATAACCCCTACAACTTTCGTGGCCAATTCTAAGATGCACCCTCTAAAGGAGGGTGTATCATACACCACTTGATCTAAGCATTGATTTAATTATAAAAATAATCAATGACTTGGATTAAGTACAAAAACCTGCTAAGTAGGTTTTTTTTATTTTATATATATATATATATATATTTTTGGTTTTATATTTTTTTAGTTTTATTTTTTTATGGTTTTTTTTCACCTTCATTGCCTTGAAATTCGGCCCACCACCACCGCCGCCACTTCATTGACCATCGTGGTCGCCACCATTTTTTTTTTAAGATTATCTTGTTTATTTTTTAAGTTACACACCTGTATAAATAATACCAGTTAAAATAATACTAGTAAAAACTGTATCAATCTTTTATTTTTTCATAAACAACTATGTATACTAAAAATTTTATAAATTTTAACTGATAATATTTACACATACTATAAAATTTTCAGTATACACAGTTATTTATGAAAAAATATAAAGATTAATACAGTTTTAACTGATAGTATCTACATAATTATGTAACTTTAAAAAAATAACAGCATAAGTTAATAGTAAATAGTGATTTTGGGGGTGTAAACAGTGATTCCGATGGGATGAATAGTAATTCTGATGGGTGAACAATGATTCCAGTGGGTTGAACAGTGATTCAGTGCTCGATAAACAGTAAATTGATGATGAACAATGGTGAACAATATTTTTAGTCAATTATACCAGTAGTAAACAGTAATCTCGGCCAGTCTATCAGCGGTGAATAGTAATTCCAATCAACTTGCCAACAATGAACAATAATAACTTAAAAAAATACAACTTGCAAAAGAAACACATCATATGATGCATCATGACTTGATGTGGTACATCATACCAATGCCCAACTTTCACCTATAACAAACCCATCAAATCAACTTAATTAAACATAGCCAAAAAGCTAGTAGTTTATTATGTATATTAATATTTTATTATTATTATTATAAAACTCAATCAAGCATCAGATATTTCAAGGGTCCCATATTCACTTACTAAAATAACGGGTCCATCTTTGAACGCACACATGAGATTATAATCCCTATACACTTATACCAATAATCCCTTGAAATCACTAATCTCTATGATATACAGCTGGATAATACTAAAAAGTAGTACATATACACAATTTTTTTTTTGGTATAGGTACATATACACAATTGTTAACACGTGAAAATTACAATGCATAGCAAAATTATCACGCCTACAGTAGCCTATCAGGTTTTAACCCAGCTAATTTTTTCCCTCCACCAAAAAATTCAAAATCGCGAACACTTTGCAAACAACTCCAGCCAATTCCATCCTACAGGTAGCCTATCAGGCTTTAACCCATCCAAATTTTTTCCTCCACCAAAGAATTCAAAACCACAAACAATTTTCAAATAACTCCCGCCAAGTTCATGGTATCATTTTTCATCTTTATCTTTATTAATCATTAATTATTAATTATTATAGCCAAAAAATCAGTAAAAATGAAAAACATCCTAAATCAGTAAAAAAAAAATATATCCCCCTACCCCGGCATAAACAAAAATCAATTGCAAACATTAAACACTAAATTTTTTCCTCCATAAATTTCTCAACACTAACATCAACTTTTTTAAAAACTTCCATTTGAAAAAAATTTCAATTTGGTAAAAAAAATTGCATAGAAACAACTTATCTTTCAAAAATAACATCGCTAATCTTTAGTCATCACCTCACTAGCCACCATCGAATCTCGGTACACTAACCACCATCCCAGCTGAACCTAGTGTGACCCTAGGAAGAAGAAGATTTGTAAGTTGAAAAAAAAAAAATAGGCCACCATCGAAACTTGCCGCACCAGCCATCATCCTTGCTCAGCTCCACATGACCCTAGGAAGAAGAAGAGTTGGAAAAAAAAAACAGCACGCTAAGGAAACAGAGAAGGAAAAAAAAATGATAGAGAAAGAGGAAATAGAGAGAGAATGTGAAATTGAATTTAATCCTAGCATGACAAAAATAACCTCAATCTAATGGATATGATATTATCATGAATGAAAAATAAGGAGCATAATAGTTAATCAAGAAAAAATAAAAGGAAAAAAATTTATAATGTAAAGACAAATATAACATTGACTCAACAATCAGGGTAGCAACAGCAAAGCAAGGCTTAGGATAGTATGATAATTAATTTCATATGGCAATTTGATAGAATGATGACACGTGTTTAGGGCTAATGCCCAGCTTTAATATAGTTATAGATAAGTGATGGATAACTCATAATTTGGTTTTTGCAACACAAAATAACATCATTTTGTAGCCATTTGACATCTGTGCGGGGAGGATTTCCATTTTATTTTTAAGAAATTCTAGTATAATGTTAGAAGTGGTGGTTAGATAAATATATTTTTTTACTATATTAAAAATGCAAGAACTTAGATATGTTTTATCACATAATTATTTTTGAGTTTAGAACATGGTACTATTTGAGTTACAAATTCGTTAATTTCTTTTATAATATGAAACTAAAGACTAAAGAGGATCAATTTTCTCTTTTTATTTTGGAAATTGGCTAAAGTTACCATTTCCTTATGATAATTCAATTATTTTGAGTAGTTATCCAATTTAATTTCTAGATGTTAACTAGTTTAAAATTTTACCAAAATGTGATGAAGAAAAGGAAATTTTACGTCTTTTATGTCATTTCTATTTCATTTAGATTTTTTTTTTGCATGAATAAAGTTAAGAGAAATAGGAAACTGTCATATTTTAAAATCATATCACGTCACAAACTTCGACTAAGGTTTGCATACCAAAAAATATTTATTTAGGCGTTTAAGAAGTAAATTAGTTGAGATCCATATACAAAATGATTCAATCATTATGGAATCTTTTATATTATCAAAATAAATTTTTGTACTGTACTTAAAATAGGGTGATCTAATGTTAATAAGATTGCTTCACCTTGTCGACCTTCTGCTCATGATAACAACATATATACTTGGATTCAAATCTTGTGATCCCCCATTGGAAGGTGATTTGTATTCCAACTATAAATCCTTGCTGATGTTGATAATTTGTTCTGACCTTAGAATGAGGAAAGCTTCTCTTCACTTTAAACTTTTTTGTAAAAATAAAAGAAGGGTAATTCATTACTAGAAATTTGAGTTTTAGTGACCGATTTATTTCGGTCTCTATAAAGACCGAAATAGAGATCGATTAAGAAAAAAAATTTAATTTACTATCGAAACAAAATCGGTCTCTAATTCGGTCGTTAAAAATTTTAGAAATCGAAATTATGTTATAAAAAAAATTTAAAAAATAAAAATATGTCTTATTGATAGAGACCGATATTTCGGTCTCTAAATAAAAAATAAATAATTAGCGACTGAATTTTCAGTCTCTAAAAATAAAATAAAAATATAAAAAAATTAAAAAAAGAGGAAGGTGTTAGAGACTAATATTTCAATTTCTAAATAAAAATCAATAATTAGCGACTGAATTTTCGATCTCTAAAAATAAAATAAAAATATAAAAAATTAAAAAAGGGGAAGGTGTTAGAGATTGATATTTCGGTCTCTAAATAAAAAAATCAATAATTAGCAATCGAATTTTTGATATTTAAAAAAAATTAAAAAAGAAGTGTTAGAGACCAAAATTTCGGTCTCTAAATAAAAAAATTTTAAAAAATATGTAGTGACCGAAAATTCGGCCTCACGCCATGAAACTCAAAGCCACTGTCGCAACTCGCCACCATCTGTCGCGGCTCGCAAGTCCAGATCCTGCCAACACGAGCTCGCAGGTCCAGATCCGGCCAACACGAGCTCGCAGCTCGCAGATCAGCCTCTGCCTCTGCTCCACGGGTAAGCATTGGGATTTGGATTTCTTGTTCTTTTAATTTTCCTTTGCTATGAATTTGGTTTTGGTTTGAGTTGAAGTTATGTGTAATGGGTGAAGAGGGGTGGGGGGACTGTCATTGCTAAAATGGTCAGAAGGGGGTTGTCTTTGCTACAATGTGTTAATGTTCTTATATCATTAAAAATTAAAAATAATTACTTTTGTCTAGCTAGTATTCCTTTCATCAGATCATGTTGTGAGTAACCACTGACCATATTTCGAATAAACTGAGATTTGATAGTTGTGGAGTCTGAATTAAGCCCAAGAAGTCATAGGTTGCTCATAATGGATGGCGAGGCTAATGCCACTAAGTGTGTCAAACGGCGGCGAAGAGATTCATCTGTGGCAGTGTTAGTGGGCAATGAACAACAAGGAGAACAGTCAAAAGAGCAACAACCACAAAGTGGCTAATTAACCCTCACCACTTTGAAGAGAAGCTCAAGGTTTAGGGGAGTTAGCAAGTATGTGATATTAATAAACATCTTATGATGTCAGTTTTTTCTTGTTGTTTTTGGTTGTTTTCTGATTTCTTGCTGCTATTAGTTGCTTTCTGATTTGAACTTTTGAAGCTAATTATATCATCCTGTGAAGCAGACATAGGTGGACTAGAAGGTTTGAAGCCCATCTTTGGGATAAAGGGACCTGAAATCCCACTCAGAAGAAGAAAGGAAAGCAAGGTAGATGTTGAACACGTCATTTACTTCACTTTCTTTGGATATTATTCTTGTTATGCTATTCTTGATTGCTCACACCTTGTTTATTGCATTTTGGTCTTGTTTGTGAATGATTTGTTGCTTTACTGGTGTGGAGCAGTATATTTGGGTAAGTACTTCAACTGTTTGATTCCAACAGTATCTTCTCTGAATAACTGGATAGAGTATAAACTGACCTTTGGGATTCACTCATGGTTTAATCAGGAGCTTATAACAATGAAGAAGTCGTGGCTAGAGCTTATGATTTGGCTGCTCTTAAGTACTGAGGAACATCAACTTTCACAAATTTCCCTGTATGTCACATAAATTGCACAAGTTTTATTCATTATGAGTACCTTACTGATATCCAAGCCTCATGCACGTGTGATATTTTTTGCAGGTGTCTGATTATGAGAACGAAATTGAGATAATGAAAACTGTAACCAAAGAAGAATATCTTGCTTCATTGAGAAGGTAATCTCATTTCCTCAAGAAATACTGACACTAAGACTTTTTGATATTTTCCAAGTTCTATATCCTTTAATGTTTTTATTTTAGGAGACGCAGTGGTTTTTCCAGAGGTGCATCAAAGTATAGAGGAGTAGCAAGGTGAAATAATTTTAAGTTTTGGCTTTCACAGTTATGATTTTTGTTTAGTTTCTGATTTTGGTTGAATTGTTTTTGTGGCAGAAGGAAGAGCTGTAGAGGACAAATCTGGAATTGGAATCATACAAGGAGAAGATAAAAGAGAATCAGGAAAAGATTAAGCTCAATAACAAGTTGCCCTACCTGGTTGGCAACATCGTTGAGGTAGTTTGTTGTTACTGCTCCTTGTTCCTGTGTTGCTATTTATTTATTTGTTTCTGTAGCGAATGATTATATGTCATTCAATTTCTAGTCCCTTCTCTTCGTTTCCACTATATCTCATATACATCTCTATTTTAGTTGTTCTATACATTCAATTGAAATTTTTTTGACTTTGAACTCTGAATAATCTGGATGGCAGAGGTTGCCACTCTTAATTTTACCACTCCTAATTTTACCACATTCTTCTCAAATTCTGACATGATATATTTTGCATTTAGATATTGGAAATGAACCCAGAAGATGAAGCTGAAGAAGATGGGGCCAATATTGTTCTTGACTCTCAAATGAAGGGAAAATGTGTTGTGCCAAAGACATCTACTCGACAGGTGATGTAGACAATGATTCCATATTGTTTGGAGGAGAAATAGATGTTTTCATATGTCAACATATGGTGTTCCTATATCATTGTAAGATTGTTTCTTATTTAATACTATTTTTGCTTTTCTTTTTTTTGGGGGAGAGTGTCTAGTTAATGTTAATGTATTCATAGTCAGGTAGCGAATTCTGATCTGATCTGATATCATATGTAAATTTGTTTAACAAGTCTTGCTAGAATTTTGATGCTAGAATTTGGTTGCCCCATGCTTTAATAAATAGAGTTATGGGTTGCTCATGCTTTACAACTGGACTTGTTTCATAGTCTCTGTATTACTATTCTGAGATTATTGAAAACCACTATTTCCTTTTCAATTCTCTGTTTTGGTTACCTTGGTTCAATTTGGGAGCTCAAATACAATTGAGATCTATGATGCACGCTATGTGTTTGATAAAATGTCTGAACTTGACTTTGATGATTGTTTGTGTCAAGAATTTGGTAGTATCTATGAAAAATTAGGACTTGTTTGAAATTGGTAATGCTCTTGAGACGACAACGAGTGCACAATGTGTATAAAAGAGACATTGTTTGTAATCTATATAACAACTAACAATAGCTTTCTCTTTTCTTTTCCCCCTTTCTCTATGAAGAAACCTGCTTGATTAATCTGTAATCTATTTGGCTTGTTTTATGATTGTTCATAGTTGTAAATATTTCAGATTGAAAGCTGTAATTATAATTAATTTTGTAATTCTTTACTGCTTGTTCTGTGTTAATGTCGTTGAAGTACTCCATTAATGCATTCATTTTGTGACAAAGGCTACTGGTGTTGGAGCATATAAATTTGCTGACCTTTTCAAAGAAAAACTTGGAGTTAGTCCTGATAAAGAAGATGAAATAGCTTGTCTTGTAGCATGAGCAAATTTCTTACTTAAGATGGATCCAGTTTTTGAAATTATTTGTTCTCTTGTATTTTGTTTAAGAATCATCTTGATAGTGACAAATTCTTGTATCTTTTGAGTTGAAATGTATGTGCAAGTCTATATCTCATACATTAAAGAAAGAAAACGTATTTGTCTGACTTTTCTTCTTCAGTTAGATTATAGTGTTTTCCCTTTGTTTAAGAAGGTAAAGAACCAATCAATTGCAAAGATTTTTATGCTATTACTTCCATTAGAGTGCAGTGGACAACCATTATATAAAGTTTATACATACTCATTGATGCTCCATTTTATTGGCAAATTGGTTGAAGGAATATGCTTAAAGTTTAATTTAGGAGATTTTTACTAGAATTAAGGAGATTTAGTGGTAGACTTGTAGCCATGTTTTCTGTTATATATTTTTGTGTATTTTATAGTCAATTGAAATAAGAAAAAAATTAGAGTTTTCCTCTCAGAAAAAACACAAAAAGAATAATAATATAGATTAAATTGAAGTTTGGGTATTACAGATGGATCTTCTACTGATTATTAAAAAAGACATTTAGAGACTTTAGAGACCGATTTAGAGACTGATAAATCGGTTTCTAGTTTAGAGGTCGATTTAGCGATCGATTTTATAAAATATATAAATATATTTAACCCTTTAGAGATTGATTTAGAGACCGATTTAGAGACTGATTTAGAGACTGATAAATCGATCTCTAGTTTAGAGACCGAGTTGGCGACTAATTTTATAAAATATATAATATATTCATGCTTTTAAAGACTAATTTAGAGACTGATTTAGAGGCTGATTTAGAGATCAAAAAATCAATCTTTAATAAATCGGTCTCTAAATCAGTCTCTAATGTACTTTTTTGAAAAATAATCAACCAATATTTGACTGACATTAGAGACTGAAAAAACGGTCTCTAAATCGGTTTCTAAATTTAGCAACCAACCAATATCAGTCGCTAATATTTAACGACAAGGGTTTTAAAGACCGACTTAAATCGATTTCTAAATCCATCGCTAATTATTTTAGAGACCGATTTTTATGATTTAGAGACCGAAAATCGGTCTCTAAAACTCAAATTTCTAGTAGTGATTTAAGTAGTAAGCAAACTTAAACTCAATGGTTGAGGAACTCTTGCAATGTCAAAGGTTCAAACTCAAGGGAAAGAACTTGTTTAGATGGACAACCTTAGGACTCCAAGTGAGCATTAGTATCTAAAGGATGTGGAAAAACCTCTTAAGAACAAAAAAAAAAAACTTCAATTTATGTACCAAAATGACTAAAGATTTCCTTTAGAATAATGTTATATACACACTCTTACACATATATCACCTCATGATGTGTTGTAAAATTGCACATATCTTTGGGTTTTATTTGTTAAGACTTCTATTTGATTTTATTTAAATTTAATTACTATTATTTAGGTCTTTAATATTTTTATCTTTCCTATTGATTTTATGTTTTTATCTAGACTTTCAAGTGTAATCTAGAAGATTTTGAATTATATTGGGAGAGTCTTAAAGATGAAGTATAAAATAGGAAACAAGACTCCTAAACCTAATATATAAATAAGAAAAGGAGAACAAAGAGAAAAGAGAATCATTGGGCACAAAAAGCCGCCATAGTGGGAAACATACGACTAGAATAAGGAAGGAAGCTACGACAAGGATTCAAGAGCAACACCAAGGAGGATATTAGGCTTCATCTAGTACTATCTTTTCTCTTTTGAATTCTCTTATGTTGCCATTTTGGTTTCTTGTGTTTGATGAGTTGTTCCATAATTATAAGTGGCTAATTTTATTGTTTCTAGGATTAGGGAAGCACTGCAAGAAATTCAAAGATTACCCTCGGCTATATCCATTGGTAATTTATTGAAATATGTCAAAAATTTGAATTTCTGGCAAATTTTCTAATGGAATATACTTGCTAGAAAATGCTAACCATAAATAAAAATCTGCCGATATTTCAGGCAAATTAGGCCATCAAAAGAAAGACCACGAGCTGTTAGAGGGAAACACTTTCTGGAAGATATTATGTCGAAAATACCTGTTACCATAATTTTTTCCTGCGAAAAATCTGTCGGAATCATTATATAAGTGATTCTGAGTGTAATGTCCTAATACTACTACTAATGATATATCCGGAATTATGCATTAGCAATCATATTAGAGTATGTCACTTAGATCAATATCAATTTTTAAGAAGAAAAATATATTTAATATACAAAATATGAGCCTAAAGCGGAAGTATATAATTCATATCATTAGAATGAAGTTCTATAGAATGTGTTTATCAAAATACATCAAGGTACATCATTTTTCATTAAGGCCCAAAAATGGTGTATAACCATCAACATCAGTAAAATCAAAAGAATCAAAAGATCTAAAGATTAGGTCTTTCATCTCCTTTATAGTCTGCACCAAGATTTCTTGGAATCATTATGGAAATCAAAGAAACGGGGTGAAAATTTCACAATTCTCAGTAATCATTTTAAAATCGTGTCATCATAATCATTCCAACTATTTCGGGGAAAATCATTTCAAATCATTATACTAATAACTAGTGGAAAGGTGGCTAAAGTCAAATCAAGTCCTTTCACTTCCCGAAACAGATGTTCATTTTATGTCATTTATCAAAAATCATTTGAAATCAAGAAAACCATCAATTTTTTTTATCACAATCTCAATATCAATCAAGAAATCCATTCATGATAGACTTATTCAATAAGCTATCTCATAACGGTCATTTATCAATCTTTATCATCAATCATTAATGAATTATCAATCATCTTTTCATCAAAGTAGTATAAAGGGAATTATACGTCCTCACAATACTGTTCACTTGGTAGTAACCTACTTTCAGGTTAGTGCATTTCAACCTATTTATGACGATCTATTTGCCACACAGAGTTACTCCAAGTAACCCAAATCAAGTCCATAACAAATGAGGGAATTATCCGTCCTCATATAAAGTTATGAGTAGAGAAAGAATTATCCATCCTCAACTACTTTGATAGGGAGGGTAGCATCCATCTTCACATTATCTCTAATCTAGGAATACCTCAAGTAGAGAAGGAATTATCTGTCCTCAACTACATTTCATCCAGGGATAGCTCAGGTAAAGAAGGAGGGAATTATCCGTCCTCAACCTCAATAACCCAAGTGGTAAGGGAATGTCCCTCCTCAACCACTATTTTCAAGTCTTACCCTAGGACCAAGGATATCTTACATAATGAGTTACTCATGAAAATCAATCATTATTCAATCATCATTCTCATCTTGTATGTAATAAAATGTTTCATCAAATCATCTTATCTCATAGTATCATGCATCAATATCATATCAAGCATGCAAGAGAATCATTCATCATATCATTTCATAATTTGAATTTCATAATCCAAGGTGATCAATTCAATTAGGAAATACCTCTACTAGTACCTTGACATTCTTTAAAAAGCATACAAAAACAAATCAAACAAGTAAGAGACTCCATTTTATCAAAATAATCATCTTGGCAAAATTTGCTCTGGGCACCTAGGCGCTGGGATGGCAAAGAACTGCCTATTTCATTCTGGCCGATGGTGCCTGGGCAGTGAGCATTGGGCGCTCAGGTGCCCAAACACCAAAGACATAGCTCTGTTTTTCCCAAATGTTGGCGTCAGACACTTAGCCTTGGCGTTCAAGCACTACACGGGCGCTCAGGCGCTCTATGTTGGCGCCTAGGCACTCCGCGCGCATCCTGAAACACCAAGTTTCTAGGTTTTGGGCGCCTAGGCACCAAAACACCAGAAACTCAGACACAGATTCTATGTTTCTCTAAACCAAATCCAACCAAAGGCATACCAAAAATCATCAACCAAACATCAACTTCATCATATTCAAGCATCCAAAACACTTGCAAAGGAACAAATCAAATATAGGTTTCATACCCATTTTCAAATCTCAAAGTTTAACATGAATCAAAATCAAAGTTTGGAAGCTTGAACTCATTAACAAAAGCACAAGAGCATCACCTTTATTTGTCATCTCAAACCTCAACAAAAATCATGAATCGATCATTTTCAAATAGAAAGAAAAGAAGAACAAAGTGAGGAAAATCCCTACCTCAACCAGTCACCTTCCTCTTCCTTTTTTCCTTTTCTCTTTTCTTGGTTGCTTCCTCCTTCCCCTTCACTTGTTTCTTTCTTTTTTTTTCTTATTTCCTTTCTTCTTTTATGCTGGACGTTAGATTAAGAGAATAGAGAGTGAGTGAGAGTGAAAAGTGATAGAGTGGAGAATGAGTGGAGGAAACGTGAATGAGTGGAGGAAAACCACAAATATCACTATGTTAGGTGAAAATGAATCAGAATAGAACAGTAAGAGGCATGGGGAAGCCTTAAAAAAAACATTCCAATTGCTAACTTTTTATCTGTTAGGAACACTTTAATCTTTCAGAAACAAATTTTCTAACCTTCATAGGCATCATAGAAAATTTTAGGGTTTCATTCTATTTTCTATATTACTACTCCACCACTTTTCTTATATTGCCATATCAGTCCCTAAGCTTCATTATTCTTTCCTGAATTAAATTAAACATATAGAATTGAATTAAGAAGCTTTCAGATATCCATCTTAATTCTTCAAAGCTTAGAAATAAATCTTCTTTATTTATTTCTATTTTCCTCAGTTATTTTCTTAAGAGTCCAAGTTTAAATGAGTTATTTCTCATATTCAGTGTTATAAATTTATGCTCAAACTATGCCAGCTAGTTACCAGAATTTACTAGTGTCCTATACCAGTGTTATTGAGCTTTTATAACCATGATTAAATCCATTGGGTTGGAGAGAATGTTACACTAAGCAGTCCAAATTTTGACAACTCTACTTGTCTTTCGTCTTCCACTGATAATGAGAATGATAATTCAAATGATAGCATTTTTAGGTGGTTGATATAATTGAAAGTTTGCATTAAGAAAACGGTTCCACCTCATATGACGATGAGAAAAATACTAGGTAATGAGATATAACAAAGGAATGAGAAAAGTGTTGTGGGTTATAATAATAAATTTACATGATTTTATGTAATAATTTTTTCTGGAGAACAGAAGCCCCCTAATGGAGAAGTTGGAGAATAAGAAAGAAATTAAAAGTAAATGAATTTTTTTTATCGAGAATGATGACACCAATAAAAATAACATTGTACCAGAGTATCATAGGGAGGAATATCATCATAATATTGTGTATTGTGTGCTCAACATTATTAGAACTAGGATAACTAGTCTCCTTGCAGGTAGCATAGAAAGCATGTCAGTCATGTAACGATTTTTAAAGAGTAGCAAAAAAAATTAATCGCAAAGGAATTTGGATGAGACTGAAATTAGGATTTAGAGAGTGATGATGATGACAAGTAAAAGTATATGCATTTCTCTTATTATATGTAATACAATATGAATTCAAGGAAAAACTATCCAAATTTAATGAATCAGTCTAGAAATTAGGAGTGTCAGTATCAAAAGAAGTAATTTTTCTTTTGAGCTCTTGAATCAGTCACACTTGTGTTTAAAAAAATTTTGTGTTTGTTTCTCTCCTAATGAACTGGGATACTAATCTTGCTAACTACAATTGAGAAGCATAATTTTTCTAAAAGCAATGTTCATTGTGAAATATGTCAATCATCATCATTGTCTTTAATTCTTAAATATATAAATTTTATTAACATTCTTACGTATGCTCTTCCAGACAGTTGATGATAGTCAAATCGTACAGAAGTTGATCAACTCATATGCTTTCTCCAATCCAGATATCTGAACCATATAACTTCTTTATTCCAAAGAGGTATCTAGATTGGAGGAGACATATAAGTTGAACTGTGTGATGTGACTATTATCATGCATAAGGAAAAGTGTAAGAATTTAAGAAAATTTGAATATTTAACTATTGAATACAAGGATGAAGATTGATATATTTCGTAAGGAACCCTGCTTGGAAAAAGACTTACTTTTGGAATAGTAGCCAGTATTTCTATCCTAACTCACCAGGAGAAATCTAATACAAAAATATTTTAACACGACCGCGAGCAATTCATTAAAGATCAAAAGAAATTTTACTTTTCTTGATATTGATGCTCCCAGTTCCTAAACTCGTTCATTAATTAAATATGAATAGTCTTCCATTGAGTCCCAACTGTATTACATGTAATAAGAAAAATACATTTACTCCAGTTGTCATTACAATAACTATCAAAACCCTAATCTCAACTTCAGCCAAATACCCCTGGAATTATTTTTCTCTCAACTACTCTCCAAAACTCGATAGACAAGTGCAAGGAGACACATGCTTCCAATGTCACCAACAAAGGCAATAGTCTAAGCACTACCCTCAACTTCCCTAATCCTAAAGATGTCGAGCTTACAATTTTATTAGGCATTTCCTCTCCACAAGACTCTTGTTTAACGTCATTTTTGTTGTTGAAATCACTCTTTATATACATTTCATCTGCTTTCAATTTTTGTCTACTTCCCCAACTATTCCACCATAAGACTTTTATCCGTCAAAACATCTACTTCACAAAAATTTACAAATTTATTTTTTTTAATCCGCAATATTTTTATTCTTACTTTTCTATCACCTTACCTAGTCTTCATCTCATCATCATAGGAGGTGGACTAATATCACCACTCAAACTTTCTATCACATTTACTATTTGATAATCTTATCACTAGAGTCATCATCATCACAATCAGTGACTGATAAAAGATAAATTACTTAAACAGTCAAATCTCAAACTGCTAAGAGCCACTTAACCTATCAATTCAAAACTAATATAATCTAACTTAAAGTTTAGAGCTTCCTAATTAAGTATAGCATTAATTATTTCAACAATTCAAACACAACAACAAGCATGCAAATAAGTGTTAATAATAATAACATATTACTATATTACACAATTCGTATCTCTGTAACCAAGACCTCTTTTATATTCATCATTCTTCTTGTTTGTTTGAAGTCATTGTTTGTATGCAAGATCTATCACACTACCTCTTATTTAACTAATTAAAATTTTAATTAATTGATTATTTAATTATTGATATAGTTCAAATTTTCATTTTCTATAATTTCATATTGTAATTTTTTAATATTTTATTTAATTTAAATCTTCAGTTTATACAATTCGAAGCTTTGTAATCGATGCCTCGTATACATTCCTCTTAGTTGGAAGTCATCGTTCATCTGCAAGATCTGTCATATTGCCTTATGTCCCCAACCTATGCGTATACATTGTACGTTTGACAGCTGGACACACATTTTTGTAATTTATTATTCTCATTTATTTATTTATTTATTAATACAGTTTATATTTTTACTTTTATTTATTTCATATTATATTTTTTATATTTTAATAATATTATTGAATCATTATTTTAATTTAATATATAAATTATTAAATTAAATAATTTATCAAATTCTTCACTTAAAATTTTAAAAATCTTATATTACTTTTTCTGTCATTGTTTTTTAATTTTAAAATTAGCATATAATACTATATTATTCTTATAATAAAGTAGTATTAGTCTTATAATATCTATCATTTACCAATGTAATGTTATTATTCAAAATCCTTTACCATCATAATATCTATCATTTATCATACCAACACGCAAATATCAACAAATAACAGTTGTTCTAAAGTGTATTTAGAGTTATACCTGAGATAGGCACGTCACAGTGGCTTCCTCCTTGCGCAGCAGTAGCAACGTGTGTTGAACCGGGGGGTTGGTACCTGCAAAGAGATTCCAACACTCAAGTTAGGTTGAGCACAAGTAGGGTTTATGCAATGAGTGATAAGTTACCTGGGGGAGTGAGTTAGCTTAATGTTTATAGAGATTGGAGTGATGCGTTCCCGTAACAATAGTAGGAAAATATATGTTCCTTATTTAGTTACAAAGGATCCTTATATTTTTGAAATATAGATACAACAATTATGGGTTGTTAGAGGCGGCTATAGGTGCTATTATCCTGCAACATCATGATTGGCAATAACAAATATTATTAGGATTTGTCCATTGCGCAGATCTCGCGGTAAAGCTACTGCTACCCAGTGTTGTGGTCTGATATACATATTGTCAGGATCTCATTCGCATGCCATAAGCGACTTCCTATTGAGGGCGTTGACAATGGACTCCGGCTTACTGTGTACTGAGTCGATCCATGGGACATGATTTTGGATCATGGATCAGAACAATTGTCCCCAGCTTGGTACTTAAATGGAACAGTTAAGTGTCAAGGTACTAATTTTAATAGGAGCTCGTAGCACATAGTGGACAAAGGGATCTAAGTCGGATCTCGCAATGTTTTCCAAAGAGGCCAAGGTCCGTTGTTTGTAATAATTTGCCTCCAGGGTTGACGCGTAAGGCTGGGATCCGCAGTGGATCGCTCTGCTTATATTGTCGTTTCGCTATCCAAGGCATGTCATATGTTGCTCCCATGGGTAGTTCACGAGGCCTTTATCCTTTGTGGCAGTTTTACTCTAAGTTTGTGACCGTTTGAACTTGTTTAGAGAACCGTCGCTTTGACTTTATTGGGAATTAAAGATCCTTTAAGAGAGGATATCAGTTTCATATTGTTTCCCAACTGCCTGCTACTTCCGCATCCAATCAAAAGGAGGGAGCATTAAATGCAGATTTTCAATGTGCAATCAGTTTATCATTCCAGGGGCCAATTAGAACACTCCATTCTCTTTATAAATAGGGAGTGTTTGTGTTAAGGTTGACATTCCTTCTGTTTTCAAAAACAACCCTGTTTTTCCAAAAGATGAGTTCTCTTTCATTTCTTGTTCGTGTATGGAGAGCTTTGCCCCCTTTTGAAATTATCTCCCATTCTTTCCGAAGTCCTTGAAAATGTTTTCTCTATTCCTACCAGTCCCTTCAGCAGAGGCCTTTCTTTCTCGGTGTAATGGCTTGGTGGCGACCAAGTAACCACTCTACGTGGGTTAGCCAACATGCATCGGAATGGCAGGAGGCTTTCTCTCCTGGCATACGTGGGAGTGTGCAACATTCCCGTGTGTACGGAGGAGAACTCACTGATAGTGTATAGTTCTCGTGATGCATGGAGGTGCTCCGTACTCCATCCTCCTCATTTCCTAATTATTGTGGAGGCACTTTTCCAAGTTCTTCAATTGCTTCTATAGTCTCTTGGAGCAACTTGGTGTGATTTGAAGCAACTCAGAGTGATTTGGAAGCCTGTTGTAGTTCCGATGGAACAATCTTCCGATGTAGAGCAATCTCCTATTGGCTGGCAGCGAAGAGGTGAGTGCTCGTTTTTGGAAGAACCTAGAAGTGGCAGTGATCAGTGGTCGTCATCGTCAACGACGTCTGACTTCCTTTCTAGTTTTTCCCAACGGGCGTTCTTAACTCTCTCTTTTTTTGTCTTGGAGGAAACTATGTATTCCTTTTCTTTTCTTTTTGTTAGAGTTGACGATGTATGGAATGAGAATAGTAATAAAATTTCTTTTTTTCATTCTTACATCTTCTATTTTTCATTTCCGTTCTCTATATTCTTATTTTTCTTTGAGGTGAGTCCAATGCTCATCCTGTAATGATAGTCATATTGCTCCCAGCTTGGTGCTTGGCTAAAATAGCAAAGTAGTAAGATAAAAAGCCTCTATGCCCTCCAGTGATAGTATCCATACTTTACTTAAAGTCATGGTCCGTGTTGCCGTGTAGGGTTGAGTTCTATCCTGTGGATGTTTAAACCATTTGACCTTTCTGGGATCCCTGTGGTCCGGATTGGTCCCTTATTCTTTGACCGCATGGACATTCCAGGTGTAATCGGGGTCTGTGGAAAAAATCCAAGACCCATGGAAAAAATCCGGACTTAATCAGCTGAGGTTGCGTGATACTTGGTTTGCTACGCAACCATCCTTTAAACTGCTTCTACAGTTATGAGGGCCACGTGGTGCATTTTAATTGGGTAATCATGCTTAGTGCTTTGAACGCCATAATGGGTGATTTTGAAGCCTAAAGTGTCAAGACGAATTTTCCCCTAAACTGTTTGGCCTCTATAAATAGGGGCTGAAGCTTTTCTTAATCATTTTTACTATTTCTTTCTAAACTCCAACGACCTGAGGTGATTTTCGACGGCCTTTCCCAGTGAAAAATGCAGTTTCCAGTAGTTTCTAATAGTTCCACTCCTTTCAATCTCACTTTATCTCTAAAAGGTACGTTCCCTTTCAATTTTCTGTTTCTGCTACTTTTAGCTTCGTAGAGTGGTTTTGCCCCCTTTGGTTTGGGGTGCACTCCCTTCCCTTTTAGTAGAAGTGTGAAGTGAGTTAGGACACTATGGCTCCTTAGTCCCTTCAGTGGCTTCACTTTGCGGAACACCTTCTCTGTCGCACCATGAGCGGCAAAGGTGTCCCTTTGAGGCTTAAGCCTTGGTGGGCTCAGAGACCAGTATGCAAGCGTGAATTTTCGATTCCTTCTGTAGTTCGCCCCTTTCCATGTCTGAATCTGTATGTTGAATTAATGTTGACAATTGACTCACTAGCCTCTGTGGGTGTTTCCAGGGATTTAATGGCTAGGAGACGAGTGACTAGGCCTCAAATACCGGTTCTAGAAGTTCGAATGTCAGCTAGAGAAGACCTTGTGACAATTGTCTGCGATCCAGGTCAGGTGTTGATGTGTGGATAAAATACACACATCTTGTACTTGATTTAAGGTGGATTTAGGTGTGCTTTGAATAAATTATGTTGGGATTTATGCAACTTTTAATCTAATTATCATTGGTATCTTATGATTGGTCTTTCTCTATATTTTTAGGTCCAAAGGAGGTGTTTTGACATAGCTTTATGAAACTTTGGATGGATTCATTGCAATAAAGTTGAGCTTGGAATTTATATGACCAAGATTCGCCGAGTTTTTGAACTTTGCGCGATAAAATGAACATAACTTGAGTTATAGAGGTCGAAACGAGGTGATTCCTGTGGCATTAGAAAGATAAGACAAAATCCTTCAACTTTCATGAAAGTCACTTATCCAAAATCCAATCTCTGAGCAATTGAGGAGTTAGACATGAACGTGTCTAACTTGAAAAACGCTTCTGTCAAGCTCACACGGTCTTGTCTAACTTCAATGAAGCTTCTATGTGGGAGACACGACCGTGTCTCTTCGACACAAGGTCGTGTCTCTTGGACACAAGGCCGTGTCTCTTCTTATGTTGCAAGTTACGCTATTTTTCATGCTCATAGCCTTGTTGAGCTTAGACACGGCCATGTGAGGTCTCCTGAGCCTAAAAATAGCAGTTTTTCACCCCAAATCATTATAAATAGGGAAAATCCCTAAACCTAAAGGGACTTTTTGGCTAGAGACTTATGTGACGACAGGTTTTCAGAGGAGAGACACAAGGATTGGAGGCTAGGGCTTGGAAGGCAAGATCAAGAGTCATTAAAGTTCAACCATTGAAGTTCTTTTCTCCATCTTCATCTTCTCCATCTTCTCTTTTTGTTTAGAAATCATGGTTGTTTCTTTAATCTTTGTTCTTGTTTGTGTTACAATTATCATGAGAAGCTAAACCCTTTTTTCTCGGATTAGGATGAAACTCTCTATTTTGATATGATAAATTGTTAATTTGATTCTTTGTTAATAGAAATTAATGTTCTTGATTCATTCTTGGTATACTTAATGCTTGTAGTATGTTGCACGCCATATTTACCTGATCTTAGGCTTTAGGTGAAGGATCGAAAGATAAAATCTAATTGCTTGATAATCTAAGATTTGAACTTAGGAATTGAGACCTAGACATAGGCTTAAATGCTTTGAGGGGTAAACGATTGTTATGAATCTTAGTGAGTTAGAACTTGGATTAACTGCCATGAGAATGGGATTGATGAAGTTTTAGCACGTTTTTAGTACAAAGAAATTGAGCTTTCAATAATTTAGGACAAATCGCCTTAAAGAACATAATTAAACATTAACAAATATATGATTACAAATTATCATAGGAGGTAGTGTAGTGGATTCTTAATCCTAGACCTTTAAATCTTTGTTAAACCTCATCTTTTCTAGTTTTATTTGTTTACTTCATTGCTTTGCTTTTCATCTTAATTTTAATTAAGTCTTTACTATCGATTTTACTCGCTTAAATAATCAAAGTTGCTGTAAGAGTTAGTAATCTATCAATCCTCGAGGGAACAATCTTTATTTTACTACTTGTACGATATGTGCACTTGCGAAAAATCCACAACAAATTTTTGGTGCTTTTGTCGGGGATCGTGTTGATATTAACATAAGTGACAATTTGGTTGATTTAAGCAATTTTTATTTATTTTAATCTTATTTTATTTTTACTTTATTTTTCTTTGAATTTTCAGGTGTTATTTGAGGAAGACCACATGGCGAATAACACTAATCAAGTCACCAATCAAGAGCGAAGGTTAAGGGATTATGGGACCCTCAATACTAACGCTCGTTAATCTTCCATTGTTAGGCCACGGGTAGAGGCTAACAATTTTGAGATCAAGACGTCGTTAATCCAGATGGTCCAACAATTGTAATTTGGTAGGTCACCAACTGAGGACCCAAATCATCACTTGGATGAATTCTTGGAGCTCTGTGACACAATCAAGATAAATGGTGTTTCAACTGATGTTATTCGGATCATACTTTTTCCATTTTCTCTTAGGAGGAAGGCAAAGAAGTGGATTCACTCGGAAGCCCCAAATTCATCTACCACATGGGACTTGATGGAGCAGGCTTTCTTAGACAAATAATACCCAATTGGAAAAATAATCAAGCTTCGTCAAGACATCACTACTTTCTCCAAAAAGGAAGATGAATCACTTCATAATGCATGGGAGAGGTACAATGATCTCATTTGTCAATGTCCACATCATGATTTGTAAGATTTCGTTGTTATGCAGACATTCTATACTGGGTTAACTTTCTCTACAAAGGTAACTCTTGATGCCGCAACTGGCGGTGCTTTGATGGCAAAAACTCTAACAAAGGTAAGGGCTTTGATTAATGAGGTCGCTTCGAATATTTATTTGTGGCCAAATGAGAGATCACCTTCAAAGAAGCAAGTCGGGATGATATAGCTTGATACTATTACTCTATTGAATGCCAAGTTTGATGCCTTGACTAAAGGCAATTTCAAGGATCAAGGGAGTCCTTTCTCCAACTCATATAACCTCGACTGGAGAAACCACCCCAATTTATCATATGGTAGCTAACAAAACCAAAGGGTTCCATCCAACAATAGACCTCCAATCGAATTCCAATAACCTCAACAATCTTCTCAAGATGTGAAGTCCAATTTAGAAGCTCTCATGGAGAATTTCATAGTTACTCAAAAGGAGCAAAATCAAGTCATTCAACCTAAGTGCAACAACAAGGGGAGTCCATCAAGCAACTTAGTACTCACCTAGATCAAATGGTCACTCACTCCAGGATGCTTGAAACTCAAATAGCCAAACAAGTGAGCTTGTTCAACATGGCTCAAGGGCGAATACCAAGTCAATCGGAGACTAACCCAAGGGAACAAGTTGTAGAAGTTTCATTGAGAAGTAGTAAGCAACTTGAAGGCCCTACAAGGGAAGAAAAACTTGATGAAAAGGATACCCATGAAAAGGAGGAGAAGCAAGAGAAGAACAAGGATAAAGTGGAAGATGAAGTAAACAAGGAAACGTATGTTCCTCCACCAGCATATGTTCCATCTTTGCCCTTCCCTGAAAGGTATCAATAGGCAAAGCTTGATCATCAATTTGGAAAATTTTTAGAGGTACTTAAGAAGCTTTACATTAACATGCTTTTTACGGAAGCTCTCTCCCAAATGTCCTCTTATGCTAATTTCTTAAAAGAGTTTCTCTCTAATAAGAGGAAGCTTGAGGACTATGAAATCATTGCCTTAATGGAAGAATGTAGTGCAATCATTCAAAACAAGCTTCCACCTAAGCTTAAGGATCTGGGTAGCTTTTTAATTTAGTGCTCAATTGGGAATTTGAATATTAACAATGCATTGTGTGATCTTAGAGTACATGTGAGTTTGATGCCCCTTTCTCTTTGCAAGAAACTTAATATTGGGGAGTTCAAACTAACTACCATCTCTTTTCAATTGGCGGATTGGTCAATCAAATACCCTATATGCATATTAGAGAATGTACCATTGAAGATGGGAAAGTTTTACATACTGATTGATTTTGGTGTGCTTGACATAGAAGTAGATGTTCAGAAGCCGATCATACTTGGGCGTTCATTCCTCGCCACTAGAAGAGCCATGATTGATGTCCATGAAGGGTAATTGACTTTGCGATCGAATAATGAGAAAGTAGTATTTAATGTTTTTATTTTTGAAAAAAATACTAGTTCTTTTGATTCATGTAATCATATAGATGCTAATAATATTATGGATAGTGTTGTGCTTTCAGATATGCAGGAATCTGTGACTAATGATATGCTAGGGAAGACCTTGCCCAAGGCTGCTATCAACTTTGAGAATGTCAAGCTTTGTAAAAAGGGACAAAAGAAGCTGCATGATAAGTGTATCACGCAGCGTGCGTTTAAGCTTGGGAATAAAGTTCTTGTCAATAGCTCGCTTCTACGTTTCTGTCCTGGTAAGTTGTGGTCAAAATGGTCTAGACCATATGAGATTATTCATGTCTTATCGTACAGAGTGCTTGAGGTAAAGAAAGAAGGTCACAAGACATTGCTGATAAATTGTCAGAGAGTGAAACATTATGAAGAAGGAGTGGGGACTGAGCACCACTCCATTAGCATCACCTAAGCATAGAACCAACCCATGGTCAAGCTAAGGATCTTAAATAAGTGCTTCACAGGAGGCAACTTGTGTTTCTATATTTTCTCATATTTTTTTTATTTCTTTTGTACTGTTAGTTCTTGCATTTTGTTTTTCAGTTTTTGCTTATGTTTTTTCTTGTTTTTTCAGATGTTCGAGCTCATGGTTATATGCCTTTCCTCCGACTCCACCTCTCCCACCACCTTCGTGATCTTGTGTTTCCATTTTATGGGAAGTTTCATTATCCTTTGTTCTGTTATTTTTTTTATTAAAACATTGAGGACAATGTTTATTTTAAGTGTAGGGGAGTATTCTTAAATTTGGTGAAAGTTTTTGGGAAATCGATGAACACTTGAGTTTGCATTGAATCAAGCATGAATTGTGTGTCAATTTCTTGATTATTTCTGAGCTGATTAAAATATATTTGAGAGGGGAATCCACTACTCATGAACTAATTTTGTGCAAGGTAATCTTTTTCAATTGAGTATTGAAACATTCAGCATCTTATTTGGGAAACTAGTCGTGTCTGCTTGCATTTCTTCTCTTTATTAACTTAGCTAGAAAGTGAGTTTTGAGCTTTAATGTATGGATTTTTCATAAATAAAATCTTATTTTTCTTCTACAGTGAGTTTTCTCTTGATTGATGTGCGTTAAAACTTATTTTAATATATTGTTGAGACTATAATGATTCATATATATACTTGAACATGATTAAGGCAATTATGTTTAACTCTTTCTTGACTTCCAGAGTTGCATTGATGAAATAATCCCTTAGTTGCTCCATTTGAGCCTGAAATTGATTTCTTTGAATACCCAATTGAATAATCAGGTTAGTTTCTTTGGAACAATTATTGTGTTAATTCAAAAGTCATTAAGAATTGCTTTTGTTCTTAAGGGTTGATAAAAAAAATGATGAAAAAGAAATAAAAAGATTGTTGGTGAAAAATAATGAGAATAATTTGGTTGAAAATGAGAGTGAGAATTAGTTATATCCTTGTGCATTATGCTCTATTGATCATCTTCTCAACTTGATTCTATTTTGCATAGCTTTATCCATGACCATTGTTTCCCTTTTATCTTTTTCCTACCATTGATTGTACCATTGGCCCCATTACGACCAATGGAAGTCCTTTTGATTCTTGTTATGTATGTGAACTTGAAAGTGGAAATTAGATTGATAACCGAGCCTATGATATTGCATTTTTTTCAAGAGAAATTTGAGCGATCTCTTTGTCCTTAAACACTTGAGCGATGAAAAGATGAGCAACCTCAATTAGTTAGTAAAGAAAAGAGGTGCAAACTAGACTCAAGCCTTTAAGTATATTAAGTGCTAAAATATCTTCATTGATTAGATTTGATTGCTGAGCTTAATTGAATTTGTTTTTTAAATTGTGGAATTTCTCTTGATTCGTGTTTCTTGATGTTGAGTTTAATTTTGTTTTTTATTCATATTCTTTGCTTGAGGACAAGCAAAGTTCAAGTGTGGGAGAATTTGATGTGTGGATAAAATACACACATCTTGTGCTTAATTTGAGGTGGATTTAGGTGTGCTTTGATTGAATTATGTTGGGATTTTATCCACTGTTAATCTAATTATCATTGGTATCTCATGATTGGTCTTTCTATATGTTTTTAAGTCCAAAAGAGGTGTTTTGACATGGCTCTATGAAGCTTTAGATGGATTCATTGCAATGAAGTTGAGCTCGGAATTTATATGACCAAGATTCGTAGAGTTTTTTACCTTTGTGCAATAAAATGAGTATAACTTGAGCTGCGAAGGTCAAAATGAGGTGATTTTGGTGGTATTGGTAATCTAAGACAAAATCCTTCAACTTTCATGAAAATCACTTATCCAAAATCCAGTCTCTGAGTGATTGAGGAGTTATACACGGTTGTGTCTAACTTGGAAAACGCTTCTGTCAAGCTCACACGACCCTGTCTAATTTCAAGGAAGCTTCTGTGTGGGAGATATGATTGTGTCTCTTCTTACGCTGCAAGTTATGCTATTTTTCATGCTCACATGGCCGTTTCGAGGTTAGACACGACCGTGTGAGGTCTCTTGAGCCTAAAAACAATAGTTTTTCACCCCAAATCATTATATATAGGGCAAATCCCTAAACCTAAAGGGACTTTTTGGCTAGAGACTTGTGTGATGGCATGTTTTCAGAGGAAAGGCACAAGGATTGGAGGCTATGGCTTGGAAGGCAAGATCAAGAGTCATTGAAGTTCAACCATCGAAGTTTTTTTCTCCATCTTCTTTTTAGTTTATAAATCATGGTTGTTTCTTTAATCTTTGTTCTTGTTTGTGTTAAAATTGCCATAAGCGGCTAAACCCCTTTGTCTAGGATTATGATGAAACTCTCTATTTGTATATGATGAATTTTTAATTTGATTCTTTGTTAATGAAAATTATTGTTCTTGATTCATTTTTGGTATGCTTAATGCTTGCAGTATGTTGCGCGCCATATTTACATGATTTTAGGCTTTAGGTGAAGGATCGAAAGATGAAATTTAATTACTTGATAAAATAAGAATTGAACTTAGGAATTGAGACCTAAACATAGACTTAAATCCTTTGAGGGGTAAACAATTGTCATAAATCTTAATGAGTTAGAACTTGGATTAATTGCCATAAAAATGAGATTGATGAAGTTTTAGCACGTTTTTAGTACCAAGAATTTTGGCTTTAAATAATTTAGGACAAATTGTCTTCAAGAGCATAATTAAACATTAACAAAGATCGGATTACAGATTATCATAGGAGGTAATGTAGTGGATTCCTAATCCCAGGCCTTTAAATCTTTGTTGAACCTCATCTTTTTTAGTTTTATTTGTTTACTTTAGTGCTTTGTTTTTCGTCTTAATTTTAATTGAGTCTTTACTATTGATTTTAGTCGCTTAAATAATCAAAGTCGTCGTAAGAGTTAGTAATCAATCGATCTTCGAGGGAATGATCTTTATTTTACTATTTGTATCATCCGTGCACTTGCAGAAAATTCACAACAAGTTTTTGGAGCCTTTGCCGGGGATCATGTTCATATTAACACAAACAAAAATTTGGTTGATTTAAGCAATTTTTATTTTATTTTATTTTAATCTTATTTTATTTTCACTTTATTTTTCTTTGAATTTTCAAGTGTTATTTGAGGAAGACCACATGGCAAACAACAATAATCAAGTCGCCAATCAAGAACGAAGGCTAAGAAATTATAGGAGCCCTAATGCTAACACTCATCAGTCTTCCATTGTTAGGCCACGGGTAGAGGCTAACAATTTTGAGATTCAAACGTCATTAATCCAGATGGTCCAACAATTGCAATTTGGTGGGTCACCAACTAAGGACCCAAATCATTATTTGGATGCATTCTTGGAGCTCTGTGACACAATCAAGATAAATGGGGTTTCAATGAACGCTATTCGGATCATACTTTTTCCATTTTCTCTTAGGAGGAAGGCAAAGAAGTAGATTCACTCAGAAGCCTCAAATTCACTTACCACATGGGACTTGATGGAGCAGGCTTTCTTAGACAAATACTATCCAATTGGAAAAACAATCAAGCTTCATCAAGACATCATTACTTTCTCCCAAAAGGAAGATGAATCGCTTCATAATGCATGAGAAAGGTACAATGATCTCATTCGTCAATGTCCACATTATGATTTATAAGATTTTGTTGTTATGCAGACATTCTATGCTAGGTTAACTTTCTCTACGAAGGCAACTCTTGATGCCGCAATTGGAGGTGCTTTGATGGCGAAGACTCCAACAGAGGCAAGGGCTTTGATTAATGAGGTCGCTTCGAATATTTATTTGTTGCCAAATGAGAAATCATCTTCAAAGAAGCAAGTTAGGATGATATAGCTTGATGCTATTACTCTATTGAATGTCAAGTTTGATGCCTTTACTAAGTCACTTGAGAAGCTAAATGTCAATGTTGTTGCTATTCCTAACATAACGTGAAACATGTGGAAGAGTGCATTTGACTTCAGAGTGCAATGCAGTAGAAATATATTCTCAAGACCCGTCTTTGGGGCAAATGAATTATGTGCAAAAAGGCAATTTCAAGGTTCAAGGGAGTCCCTTCTCCAACTCATATAACGTCGACTGGAGAAACCACCCCAATTTATCATATGGCAGCCAACAAAACCAAAGGGTTCCATCCAACAATAGACCTCCAACCGAATTCCAACAACCTCAACAATCTTCTCAAGATGTGAAGTCCAATTTAAAAGCTCTCATGGAGAATTTCATAGTTACTCAAAAGGAGCAAAATCAAGTCATTTAACCACAAGTGCAACAACAAGGGGAGTCCATCAAGCAACTCAGTACTCGCCTTGATCAAATGGTCGCTCACTCTAGGATGCTTGAAACTCAAATAGCCAAACAAGTAAGCTTGTTCAATATGGCTCAAGGGCGAATACCAAGTCAAACAGAGACTAACCTAAGGGAGCAAATTCTAACAATTTCATTGAGAAGTGGTAAGCAACTTGAAGGCCCCACAAAGGAAGAAAAGCTTGATGAAAAGGATACCCATGAAAAGGAGGAGAAGCAAGAGAAGAGCAAGGATAAAGCAGAAGATAAAGTAAACAAGAAAACGTATGTTCCTCCACCAGCATATGTTTCACCTTTGCCCTTCCCTCAAAGGTATCAACAGGCAAAGCTTGATCATCAATTTAGAAAATTTTTAGAGGTACTTAAGAAGCTTTACATTAACATGCCTTTTACGGAAGCTCTCTCCCAAATGCCCTCTTATGCTAAGTTCTTGAAAGAGATTCTCTCTAATAGGAGGAAGCTTGAGGACTATGAAACTGTTACCTTAACGGAAGAATGTAGTGCAATCATTCAAAACAAGCTTCCACCTAAGCTTAAGGATCTGAGTAGCTTTTTAATTCAATGCTTAATTGGGAATATGAATATTAACAAGGCTTTGTGTGATCTTGGAGCAAGTGTGAGTTTGATGCCCCTTTCTCTTTGTAAGAAACTTGATATTGGAGAGCTCAAACTAACCACCATCTCTCTTCAATTGGCGGATAGGTCAATCAAACACCCTATAGGTGTATTAGAGAATATACCATTGAAGGTGGGAAAGTTTTACATATCGATCGATTTTGTTGTATTTGACATGGAAGTAGATGTTCAGATGCCGATCATACCTGGGCGTCTATTCTTCTCTACTAGAAGATCCATGATTGATGTCCACAAAGGGAAATTGACTTTGCGATTGAATAATGAGGAAGTAGTGTGTAATGTTTTTAACTCTGAAAAAAATACTACTTCTTTTAATTTATGTAATCGCATAGATGCTAATGATGTTGTGGATAGTGTTGTGCTTTCAGATATGTAAGAATCTGTGACTAATGATATGCTAGAGAATACCTTATCCAAGGCTGCTACCAACTTTGAGAATGTCAAGCTTTGCAAGAATGGATGAAAGAAGCGACATGATAATTGCATCACGCAGCGTGCGTTTAAGCTTGGGGATAAAGTTCTTGTCGATAACTCGCTTCTACGTTTTTACCCTGGTAAGTTGTGATCAACATGGTCTAGATCATATGAAATTGTTCGCGTCTTATCGTACGGAGTGCTTGAGATAAAGAAAGAAGGCCACAAGAGATCAACTATGTGTTGTGGTGTGTAGTTTATGTGTTCGCCTATGTTTTCATTTTTTAAAATGATGCATTAGTTTTATGAAGCACATTTGTTGTGCATCGTTGCCAGGTTATAGTCCATGTTGAGTTTCTGTATTGGTTTTGGGAAAAGTTTTACAATGTTCCTAAATAATTTTAGAGCATGGATGCTCCAAAATTTATCAACATTGATTTATGAAAAAAAATAATTAATGGCTTATAATTGTTACATTGCTTTCATCATATTTTTTTTTCTCTTATCTTGTTCATTCTTTTCTTTCTCCTTTCTCTTTCCCATCTTCTTTTTTCTTATCACCCTCTGCCATCAAACCTCCACGATCACCACCAGTAATCATGGTGGTTTGGAAAATAATTTACTTAAGGTAAATACCATTCATAAGGAAAAGCCACACCAGCTTCCTCCCAGCAGCTCTAAAAGACTAACAAATCTAAACGGGTCTTATGGCAAGTGCTGCAACACGAAAAGAATTGATAGATAATCACAAAAGATCCCCAAAAAAAAATAAAAAAATACAAAATAAAAGGTTTAGTTTTGCAAAATAGAATGACAAAACGAGAAAAAGTCAGTGACATCTACGCATACGTGCACGTAAATGTAGGACAAACCCAGAAAAGAGGATTCAAGGAGCTGTGGTATATACCGGATAGTTTCCTACTACAGCTGTGGTATATACCCAGAAATCATGGTGGTACCACCTCTGATGCATACCTTCACCAATCTCTGTTTGGATGAAAGGAGATTATGAGTTTTCACATTTCAACGAGATCAGAAAACAGTTTTTGTTTTCTTTTAAAAAAACTTGAGAAGTCAACGAAAATTTACCTGTAAAAATAGGTAAATATCAAGGGAGCATTGATCCTTCAATTCTTATTAGGAGTATTCTAAACATCTCCTTCGTTTTGTACGTGTTTTATTTTGGTTCCAGTTTGTATGAAAAAAAAATGAAGTTTATTGTTTTAAAGTTTAGTGTTCTGGGTGAATGGTATGAGATATGTGTTGTCAAAATAGCAAGAAGTCCTTTTAAGCTATTTAAAATCTTGGCAAAGTGTTGTGATATAATGGAGGCTTCTAATCAAAGAGAAAGGAGGAGATCAATTATTAAAGCAAAGCGAAAAAGACAAAATGATATTATGAGGGGTAGATGAGCCACAATTATATGCTTTGTTTTTTTTAAAAGTAAACTATTATTTGTTTTGTGATGTTTATTTCGTATTTTTATGCAGAGAGCTCAGAGTGTGGTGTTTCCTCACATGTCGGTAGTGGTGACTTTGTAGTACATGGTAGTAGTGGAATGATTTTGAGGGATGTCAATGGTATAGATCATTCGGTTGAAGGCTTAAACCATCTACAATGTAGAACAGTTTTTCGAGATCTGACCAATTTTGAATTGAATTTATCACAAAGATTCAACTCAGTGAATAAATTTGGTAAGATGATTTTAATTATATTTGTGTACTCTATTTGTTTATGTTGTTGTAATAACTAATTTTTCTATTTGCTCATTAGGTGAAAAATCTACTACTGAATGCTCTCTGAGTGATATTTGTTGTGTTAGAAGGAAGCTTAGTTTGAAGGAACAAAATTTTTTCAATTTCTATATTTTTATATCATTTTTTAACATAATTTTTTATATCTGTTTTTTTTATATCATTTTTTAATATAATTTTTTATATTTGATTAATAATGTATAAATTTATAATTAATTACATATATTGATTAGTTAATAAATAAATTTAAATTTTAAATTATAAATTTATTCATTAACTAATTAATATATATAATTAATTATAAATTTATTTATTATTAATTAAATATATAAAATAATATTGACAAGTGATGTAAGCCATCTCAGAATGTTGAATTTATGACACAACCAATGAGCAGTATATTAGCGATAGGAAAGCATGTCACAGATGGAGACAGGGCGGTTGGAGAAAAGGTTGAATGGTGTCAATGTAGTAGACCTTTTAGGTGTAGGAAGGAGTCTGCCACCGGGTAGAAGAGTTTTCAAAAGAAAAATGATGTTATTGTATCATTCTTTCTATCATATCATTCTTTATATTATTTTTTAATTGTTATGATTGAAAATAAATAATAAAAAAAATAATGTAATTAATAATATAAAAATAATATAAAAAAAAAAAAAAAAAAGATAATGTGAAAAAATCAGAATTGTTTTCAAAATTTGACAAATTGTGCATTGGATTTGTCAAAAAATTTAATTCAGTCAAAAAATTTGGTTAGTGCATGTTACTCACAGCTTTCTGGATATGGTTATTTTTTTTATTTTTTGTCATTTATTTATTCCTGTTGCAAGCTTTGTTATAAGCTTTGAATTTTCTTTTTAGTTTGTTTGGTGTCAATGGTGTTGGTGGATGTTCTGGAAGTAATAGTGTCTATAAGACAAAGGATAGTAATAATAAGGGTAAAAATGATTATTTTACTGAAAATATTGAACTTCGAAACTCAGGGATTGTCCGGATTGGTGACGGTGTGCCATGCAGTAGATATGTGATTGATGAGAATATATTAGTGGGAAAAAGTTTTGTACAAGCTCATTAAAAAAGGAATTATAGAGATGAACTTGAGGAAGTTATAGATTTAAGCGGTTTATCTATGAATGTAGATAGCTCACATGAGGATCAGAATGTATGCATTGAGCCTATGAGTTGTCAACATAATCTTCAATTTGGTATCAATTCTGAAGGTATAGTCAATAAATCTGTTTACGTAATCTTTTGTTTTTATTAGATGTTTTGGGAGTTTCTTAAGTTGGGTTGTTCTTTTTGTTTGGTAATCCTTTCAAAAGAAGATACGGATGGATAGTCAGCATAATTATCTGATGCAAATTATGGTACTATCTCTGTTTGTTGTGTTTAAATTTAGCAGTTTATCAACCTTGGTTAAATAGACACACTGTTTTTGTTCCTTTTTTTTTTTTTGTAGGTTATGTTGATCTTGGTGATCCTGTTTGTGCATGTTCGAAAAGTGGAGCCAAATTTTGATATGTTGAAAGCATAAGGCAAGGAGAAAATCAATCAAATCCAATCTTTTCTCTGTACTGTTCTAAAGGGAAAGTACAATTATCATTATTGGTTGCTCCTCTTGAAGAATTACGTGGCCTTTTTATTATTATTATTATTAATATTATGACTACGCTGATTCCGAACACTTTTTGGAGCATATTAAATCTTACGATATTTGCTTTGCATTCACATCTATTGGAGGAAAGGTGGATAGGACTGTCAATGATGACAGTGTTAGATATGTATTCGAACTGTCAAGGCAAAATCATCATAGGATTAGCAATCTATTGCCTCTTGAAGGTGAATCTCTAAAATTTGCAGGATTATACATCTATTATACAACCAATTACGTGAATAATAGAATGGATGAGCTAAGGTTATAAAATGTTATGCTTGGCTATCTTTGTTTTGTGATTGATTATCACATCCCGAACTTGGGGTCTATGACCAACGTTTAATAAGGGCAAACTATAGGCTAGTTTAAGTCAACCAAACCTCTAAACCATACAAAATTTCAAAATAGTTACGATAGTTACTACAAGGTTTTCAAAACATATTTTAACATAAATGTATCATATTTTCTAATTTAGTAGTAAACAGTGCAAACATTGTAACTTGACAAAACATTAATTTAACCCTCAAACTCTATCATGAATTCTGCTTGCAGAAATAATGAAACATGTCTAAGAGTCTTTGCCTATTTGGTATTCAAATAAGATTTACAACAAAACAAAATAAAACAAATACTTAAATATGCCAACACGAACAATGTTTAGGCTCATCAATGATAATCATATCAGACTCTCTCAAATAAATCAGAGGAGTAGAACTAGAGTTTATCTCCTTTCTTTTATTTGAAAAACATAATCACGATTTGGGTAATTCGTGATTCAGTAAATAATTACTATATACTATAACAAAAACATGACAAGTGAGACACGAGTCTTTAATTAATAAGTAAAAATATCATATAATAAAATAATTTCTCAAATAAAACAATTCAAGTCAACATCATAAATTCAAACTTTAAAAATATAATAATAATAGTTAATGAGAAACAACTTTCAATAATTTAATAAATAAAGCGAAACCAGTTGAAAACACAATCCATAATGGAGAATCCATTAAGCAGAGCTAAATAGAACGAGCACACAACTCATGGGTAAACTAACCATCTGACAAACCCAAGGCTTGAACTAATGAGTATTAAGCTCGAAATCATTATTAACCCACATGTGTTGACCTACACATAGAGTTAGCATATACCTTGCTAGTTAGGACCTAATCCAATCCTAAGTGTACCAAGGCTAACATGTACTGTTGTTAGATATAGTGTTTTAACAAGGTCTTGTTCGCAAAATATAGTTCATAAAAAAGGTAACAATAAGCTTTTCATGAAAATAAATTTATAATGGAACAAAGTAAAGATCAAGTTTCTAAAATAATATGCAATAATACACGTTTCAAGAAAAATAAATTTTGAAGTGGTCAAAAGTTAAAATCTGACACAAATCAAGTAAATCAATCTATTTCAAGGAGAGTATATTCTGACATTAGAAAACTCACTCAAATAATTTTAATTTTTTTTCTATGAGCATAGTCACTGTCTATAAAAACTACCACCATTGGCCTAAGCCAATGTCCATAACAGTTGTCGTTATTGGCACAAATCATTACACATAACATTTACCATCTTTGGTCTAAAACCATTATTAAAGCATTTCAATTTAATCAAAACTATTAGCTCATACTAGTATACAAAGTTAATGGTGAGTTTTCTAAAAACTATGCTTGTCCCAAGAGTCCCTAAGACTCTAATATATTCAAAATTGAATAACAAAATCAATTTAAAATTGATAAAGTACAAATAAACGTATAGCAGGTAAGAACCACTCAATTTACATGTCGATTTCCAATTGGGTCTTTCCCCAACAATTAGCACAATTTGGCTGAAGGTTCCTTGTATCGTTCTTTAACCTTGGAAATACCAACAATGCATAAATTAATTAGATACTTGCCTAATTTACTTTTCTAAACTCCAAATAAATCCTAATTAGCATCACCATAAATTCACCATCCAACACATACACTATGAAATTGTACCAATAAAATTGATTATTCAAGTTTTTTGGGTTACTCATTTACCTTAAAAAGCCAAATAAAAGAATTTCAAGGTGTCGATAACGACCACTCTTCTCATATCGTAATCCCTAACTCAAAAACAAAAAATACCCCAAGAACCACTTGCCAGAGAATAAAGAAAGGTAATGCTTAAAAGTTTTACCATAATTCCAAATGAATGATGAAAGAATGTTGATATTTGAGAGAAAAGAAAGCAAGATCGAAAAATAAATGAAAGAAAGATAGAAGAAGATGGCTACAAAATGAGAAAGACAGAGGCCATCGACCTCTGTTGGAGTCTTAATATAATTTGGCAAATTTACAATTTTGCCATAAGACCAAAGCATGAGGGTTTTTTTTTTTTTTTTTTGCCTTTCTATTAGTTAAACGATGTGTTATATTCTTCCCTCCTTTAAAAAAAGTCCTCCTCGAATTTTAATCTACTACTAACCTTATGGCATAAACTGTTACAAAGTGGCTTCAAACTTAAGAGGGGGTGAATTGAATTTATAAAATATTTTCGCAAATCTTTTACAAAACACTTGTATATCAATTTTTATTAAAATTATTAATTGATTGAAGTGAATAGATAAATGAGATTGATCACTTCACTCACAAATAAATAAGCCAAGATGAATAATATTCAAGCAAGCATATAAAAGTAAAGCATCAAAGTAAGAAGGTAAAGTTGAGAAGAGCAAATACAAGGATTTATCCTGGTTCAGCCACCCCTTGTGACTTACGTCCAGTCCTCAAGTGAACCACCCGAAATTTTTCACTAAACCTTCAAGCGTGAATAAGTGCTTGACAACCTTTACAACTGAGAGCACTCAACACACCTCTGGGATACCTCACCCTTGTGCTTGAGCCTCAAAACAGGGATACATCACCACTTACAACTCTTGAGGGATACCTCACCCTCTTCTTTATCAAGGGATACCTCATCCTCTTTACAGGAAATCAAAGTGTATAAGAAAAATAAACTCTTAAAAGAGTAGATATTACAAATTGAAGCTCAATGGGTAGAAATATATTCACACTTTTAGCTCATAAACAAAGAATTAAAGATCAAGTTGGATGAACTTGTATAATGCTCAATAAGACTTTTCAAATTGATTTCCAACTTATCTTTAATGCCCAAAGACTTGTATTTATAGCACAATGCATTAAAGAGCCGTTGGGAGTGGTTGGAGCATTAATTGTAAGCTAACTAGTTGTTTATTTCTATTTCTGGTGTACATGTTTGTTCGAATAATACTTGTGTTATTCAAACAAAACCATTAATAACATATGGAAAAATGGTTTCTCGAACTAGTTATTCAAATAACCCTTTAGTTATTGGAATAAAGCCTTTTAAAATTGGATTCTAAAAACACTATTATTCGAATAACAATCTTGTTATTTGAATAATTCCTTTTAAAACAGAGGCACATAAGCTGGATTTGAATCTTTGTTCAAATAATGCCCTGTGTTATTTGAATAAAGCTTCACGATAAAGAAATCTTGGCATCCTGAATTTGGTTATTCGAATAAGGAAACCTTTATTAGAATAAACCTATTTGAAAACACTTTTGAACAACTTTTAAAACTTGTCAATTGTTTCTAAAAGATCCAACAAGTTTTTAAGCACTTAAATGTTATTTCTTAAGAAACCGACAAATCATTTTGAAGCCTTGAAACCATGTGTGCTATTTGGGTTCTTAAAAAGCAAGTTTTATAGCTTAAGTGTATACCCTTTTTTACCTTTACACAAAGATCTAAGTCTTAAAACTATTCTTGAAAGTCTTAGACTTGATCTTGCCATCATCTTCATGTTTGTTATCATCAAAACAAATCTTCAATGGCCAATAGCTAATTACATTTTCTCACTTTTTTTATGATGACAAACAACCATTGAGAAAAGAATTAGTTTTATAAATTAGAATTCACAAGGTTGTCAGAGAGACTTACTGCCCTTTTTTTTCGTAAGAGGTGGATTATATCAGAGATGTGCACAGCTCCCCTTTACTTTTAGAATCTCAAGATTTGTTTTATATTAACCTGTCTTTTCTCAAAAACATTCTCAAATCATAAGAACTCTAGCTTTTTTTTCTTCCCCTTTTGTCCTGATAAAAAAGATGAGCAAGAAAAGCATATGATATACAGTTAAGTCAACATATTATTTTTATTTATGGCAACAAAATGATCATTCAAGAGCAAGGCCAAACATTGTGCCAAATAAATGAGCATTCAAAATAGTAAGTCACAACAACAATGTCCAATTCAATAAATCCAATATGCAACATCATATCATACACAAGAAACATCAAAGGCAAAAACTCATTCTTTCATTATGTCAGCCAATTACATTTGGTATTTGTCAATTAAAAAATAGCATATACAACATAAGTCAAGAACAAAGATCCTAAATCTAAGGATCCTAAGCATCTAAGTATCTGGCAGTGGAGGAGGATAGTGACTGTTTATTTCGGTCAAGATCCCTCGTAAGGCTATTTGCTCACGCTCTACTGTTTCAATGCGATTAATAATAATAGTAGATGTGTTCTCCATGTAGGCTTTTATCTCCAGCATCATCACCATCAGTTGTTCGTTGGTGATCAGGCCAGCAGGTTCCTCAGTCTTCTCATCCTTCAATAGTCTTTATCCCTTATCATATTCATCTTCTTAAGCATGAAGGAACCAAAGATGTTGTAATGAGTCATTTGGGTAGGTTGCTCAATTTCCAAGATTTATGGGTATTTCTGAAGAAAGGTAGTGATCAATAAGGCGTAGGGCAAGTCAGACTTCTCTTTCCCTTTTACCTTCATCATGTGCTTCATGATGAAATTGGGCCAGCTAATCTGGTGTCTCTACTTCAAGAACCACACCATTAACATGTTGTCTTTGCCCATGTAGGCATAATTGCCTCCTCGAGGGGCCAGAATATGAGCCTATGCATAATGCAGTAAAATGTCTTGGCTTTTGAGCATTCCACCCTTGACACCAACTTTTGGTATCACTAGACCCGACTTCATTATTTCCTTGAGAGATTCTAGCTTCTTGAACTCTTTGACGTATGGCCCGCTGTCTTCCTCGATGTTGAGGCCATTTGCCTATACGTCAAACCACTATAACCAATCACTAGGAGTGATCATGATCTATTGATCCTTTACCTTGGTCACGAGGTTCTGACCATCAATCTCTAGATTAAAAAAGAACATGAGCACTAGGTCAGGGTAGACTTTGTCTTTGAAAAAAACATAGCTTTAGTACCTCTTGGTTTGCCAGTAGAGGTACGAACTTGAACCCTCCTTCATTTTCAAAGAACGCTATATCCATGTACTTAGGTTAGACTAGGGCTCAGTTCAGGAAGTGGGTTCTAAACCAGTTGAGGTGCTCCTAGTTGGAAGAGAGTCTCCTCAAATCCAACAGGTTATTTGTGGGAGCGATCTTGGTTCTGGGATGCTTTAGGTTGGATTAAGAAGCCAATGCAGGAGCTTTGGTGTGTAGGAATGGTGTTTGTGGAGGGAAAGGTGATTAAGCAGAGAGAGTGGCACAGAGACAGAAGAAGAGTGGAGGGGAAGGTGCAGCAATGGTGGAAAGTTAGAGGATTTGGGTGGTGGCTAGGGTTTGGAAAATGAATACGTGCAGAGCTCAGAGAGAAATAGAGGAAGATGAACATGATGAGAGAGAGGGAGAGTGAAGAATGAAAGAGGTGGAACATGGTTGCCTTTCAAATAGGCCCATATTTATTCGAATAAAATGAGTTTTATTCAAATAAACTCGTGGAAACCATACAGTCTTGGCTTTCTGCCAAGTGTTATTTGAATAAACTTTTGCATTATTTGAATAAAAAGATTCAGACTTGCCTTACTGCCAAGCATTATTCGAATAATCATTTAGTTATTCGAATAAGACTAGTTAAGAATAGAAACCATACGCATCTGTCAAGCATTATTCGAATAAGACTTCCTTTTATTCGAATAAAAGCATACAAAGAACATATTCCAGAGGTTACTAGAAGTAGTTATTCAAATAGAAAGTCTCCTATTTGAATAAAACCATCAAAACTACTCATTTGGCTTGTTAAAGGAATTAAGAACAGTCAAAGAACAATTAAGCACTCATTTTAACATGCATTCATGACAACTAAACCAATTTAGGAATAGAAAAAAAATGATCACTAAATTCTAATTCTTAAAGGCATTTTACAAACAAAGGTCATGTTAGATAAGGCTAAAAACAAGATAAAACACATCTGATACAAACACTCATTTTAAGTCATGATTGATAAAAAACTCAAGCTCAAGGATATTATCATCAAACATGTCATTTCAAACAAGAAGTATATTTTATCTAGCATATTCAAGACATGTAGAGATATTTTCAAGATATAAGGCTAGAAAAGCATAAAATAAGTCTCTACTTATCCAAAGATTGCAAGTTCGAGCTTCTTGGAGACAAGGAAGAGAACTTGGAGTATTTTTTTGGTCTTGTGCTTGCAGCAGTCACTTTCAAGATACCAAAGTCAACTTTTTTCCTTCAAGTATACCTACAACACACTTCAATTTTTGACTTTTGGTACTCAAATTTTCTTGGATCCTTGTGTGTTAGTTTTTGGCTTCAGGGACCCAAATCATTTTAGTCCCCATCTTGTTATTGATATTCTTCCTTACATTACAAGTTAATGCATTATGTCCTTTCTTGCTACAATAAAAACACTTTATAAAAGGACTTGTTGATGTGCTTGAGGGAACAAAGAAATTCTTGTAAAGTTTTTGTTAATTTTTTGGGATTGTACCCTAAACCAGCTTTTTGAAAAACACATATTTGCTTCCCAAGCAATATGTTCATATTGTCTCTTCCAGAGGTAAATTTTGAAAGAGTATTTTTCAAATCTTCAATTTTTTTTTAAAAGTTTTGCATGATGAGCAAAAAAAAGATATAAATGCATTATCAAGTGAAGAACATGTCATGCATGAAGAATTTGCATCAATAAGTCCAAGAGTTTCATTCTCAATTTTAAGTTCCATAATTTTCTTGTTTAAAATAGAGATTTTGTTTTCAAAAGAAAAAATTATTTTCTTAGATGATGAAACAAGTTTTGCAAGCCTTATAGATTCAATATGCAATTCTTCAAACGTATCTTGCAATTCATCATAAGAAGGGGAAGAGTCAAAGTTTGAGGATGTTACCTCTGTGTCATCTTCATCTTCCTCTTCTCCTCTAGCCATGAGAAATAGATTGACTTTCTCACTATTTGAGCTATCGATTGAATCCATGTCATTATCATTTCAAGTTATGTCAGCTCTTTTTTCTTTCTTCTCCTTTGAGGACCTCTTCTCATACTTTTCCACTTTCCTTTGATAGATTGGACACTCTATCTTCATGTGTCTCGATTCTCCACATTTATAGCATTTGGGAGTGGATGAGGTTCCTTCCCCTTTGTGATATATGTTCTTTAAGGGGAAAGGAGGTCTTCTTTGGACTTTATTCTTCTTGAAAAATCTTCTAAATTTCTTTACTAAAAGACTAAGATTCTCCTCATTTATCTCCAAGTCATCTCCATCATCTTCATCATCAATAATCATGGAGGAGGTGGCCTTAAGAGCTATTCCCTTCTTTTTCTTATCAAGCTCTTGATTTTGGTTAAGTTTATTCAACTCCAATTCATGTTCTTGGAGCTTGCCAAAAAGTGTGGCTAAGGTCATGGTTAAGAGATTTCTTGACTATGTAATAATTGTCACTTTAGGTTGTCAATGTCTGCTCCAAAATCTCAAGACTTTGTTAATAAAGTCTTCATTAGGAAAAGTCTTTCCTAATGAAGCAAGATGATTTACAATATGTGTGAATCGTTTTTGCATTTCTTTTTGCATTTCTTGAATGTTTTCACCTTGGTTCATTCTAAAAGGCTTATACTCATGAATGAGAGTATTTATCCTTAATCTTTTTACTTCACTAATACTCTCATGTGTTACTTGTAAGGTGTCTTACATTTCTTGGTGCAGTTTTGCAATTTGAGACCTTAAAGAACTCAACATACCCCAAAACTGTGATGATGATGTTTTTGGCTCTCAAATTGTATTGGACCTTTTTCTTATCATCATCGGTTCATTCACTTCTTGGTATATTGACTCTTACACCATTTACAACATGTGTAGGAACAAAAAGATTATTTTCAACTGCATCCCACACATTTAGATCAATAGTTTCAATAAAAAATTTCATTTGTTCTTTCCAATAAGCATAACCATCCCCATTGAAAAAAGAAGGTCTATACTAAGAAGCACCCTCCGATGAAAAATCATTTGAAGAAGCCATCACTTCTCTTGAAGTTGTTAAGCTCTTTACACAAGAGTCTAGCTCTGATACCACTTGTTACCAAATGGCTTCAAACTCAAGAGGGGGTGAATTGAATTTATAAAATATTTTCACAACTCTTTCACAAAACACTTGTTTATCAATTTTCGTTGAAGCTATGAATTGATTGAAGTGAATAGATAAATGAGATTGATCACTTCACTCACAAATAAACAAGCCAAGATGAATAATATTCAAGCAAGCATATAAAAGTAAAGCATCAAAGGAAGAAGGTAAAGTTGAGAAGAGCAAACACAAGGATTTATCTTGGTTCAACCACCCTTTGTGACCTATGTCCAGTCCTCAAGTGAACACCCGAGATTTTTCACTTAACCTTTAAGCTTGAATAAGTGCTTGACAACATTTACAGCTGAGAGCACTCAACACACCTCTTGGATGCCTCATTCTTGTGCTTGAGCCTCAAAACAGGGATACCTCGCCCTTTACAACTCTTGAGGGATACCTAACCCTTTTCTTTATCAAGGGATACCTCACCCTTTTCTCTAGGGGGATACCTCACCCTTTTTATAGGAAATCAAAGTGTATAAGAAAGATAAACTCTCAAAAAAGTGGATATTACAAATTGAAGCTTAATGGATAGAAAGATATTTACACTTTTAGCTCATAAACAGAGAATTAAAGATCAAGGTTGGATGAACTCATATTATTACTCAACAAGACTTTCCAGATTGATTTCTAACTCATCTTTAATGCCCAAAGACTTGTATTTATAGCTCAATGCATTAAAGAGCCGCTGGGAGTAGTTGGAGCATTAATTGTAAGCTAACTAGCCGTTTATTTCTATTTTTGCTATACATGTTTATTAGAATAACACTTATGTTATTCGAATAAAACCATTAATAGCACAAGGGAAAATAGTTTCTGGAACTGGTTATTCGAATAAAGCCTTTTAAAAATGGATTCTAAAAACATTTTTATTCAAATAACAATCTTGTTATTCGAATAAATCCTTTTAAAACAGAGACACGTAAGCTTGATTTGAATCTTTATTCGCTTAACACCCTGTGTTATTTGAATAAAGCTTCATGATAAGGAAATATGGACATTCTGACTTTGGTTATTCGAATAAGGAAACTTTATTCGAATAAATCTATTTGAAAACACTTTTAAACAGCTTTTAAAACTTGTCAATTGTTTTCAAAAGATCCAACAAGCTTTTAGGCACTTAAATGTTATTTCTTAAGAAACCAAAAAGCTATTTTGAAGCCTTGAAATCATGTGTGCTATTTGGGTTCTTAAAAAATAAGTTTTATAGCTTAAGTGTGAACTATTTTTTATTTTTACATAAAGATCTAAGTCTTAAAGTTATTCTTGAAGGTCTTGGACATGATCTTGCCACCATCTTCATGTTTGTTATCATCAAAACATATCTTCAATGGCCAATAGCCAATTACATAAACCAGTGTGCGTATTTCTTGCGCATTTTCGCTTAGGGTTCCTAAATCGTTCCTTCACTAGACGATCCTTGCCAAACTGTTTTCAGTAAAACAATATCTTAAGAGTGTAAACGCTTCACTAAACTTCTACTATAACCACCGATTGTAGAATGTAGCTAACCTATTGACATGAATCAATCTCAAATCAATTTATCTTTCTCATTGGCTCCTTAATTCATATTTGATCTAAAGAGTTTAGACTTGCTAAACTTAAACTAACTTATCAACACTTTACCTTGTTTCACATACAAGGCCTTTGAAGGTGCCTTCTGAATACTAGACCATTAACTATTGTTTTGTGTGAACTCTATCCAAGTAAGTGATGTCACAGTTTCCTATAAGGAACACAAACATGAAACATATCCTCCAGGATTATAATAGTCTTTTCTGACTAACCATTAGTCTAAGGATGAAAAACTGAAGTCGAATCCAATTAGGTTCCAAACTATCTAAAAAAGCTTCAAAATTAAGCATATTGAATTAAGGTCCTTGATTATAGAGGACAGAAAATGGCAACCTATGCAAAGATATCCAAATAGAGATTTGTATATAGAGCTACTTTGTAAATTATCCTCACAAGCAATAAATGTAAAAACTTAACCAATTAATTCACAATAATCCAAACTGAACCATAAAACATTGATGTTTTCAGTAAGCCTCTCACAGAATCTATAGGGATTCTCTACCTTTTCTATTCAAGTATATGTATTTATTACAGCAACCTTATTGGCTTTTGGTGCCCAACCTTCACTTGTTGGTCCACTAAGCATTTAAGCACAAAGTTTACTACATCTTTATATCTTCCAAATAAATAATTATTTTCGATACAAGTACTAAGAACATACACTAACACTTCAAAATCTTAAGAATATTAAAAATAACATTATAAGACAAAATCAGTCTCATTGAACCTTATATCATTTACTCCTAAATTGGCAACCACTTGGCCTCTAAGATCTCTTCTCAACATATCATTCATAACCGATTATAATATCAATGCCAAATTAACCAAACTAGGAGCATACTAAAACAAAACAACCTACTTAAGACTTCAATTCATGATATATATAAATCATGCCTCAACAATAATATAATATATATATATATATATATATATATATATATATATATATATATATATATATATTATGGTTAGATTGTTTGGTCTCTGTGGTTATTGAGGAATAATGTTATCTTCCAAGGGGCAATTGCTGACTTCTCTTCTGTAATTGTTCAGATTAAGATTGTATCATGGGGGTGATTTATTTGTAGAGAGGCTAGAAATTCAGGATTTCTTTTTTCAGATTGGTGTATTAATCCTTTGGTTTGTCTTCGGACTTATAATGGTATAATTTGATGTAATGGGTTGAAGTACCCCTTGTGCTCCTCTTTAATATACTTTTGCTTATCAAAAAAATAATATATATATATATATATATAAAAATATATATATATATATATATATATATCCTTGCTCTACTCTTTACATTTCCTTGATCTCTAAGGCTGAGTATCAAATCATAACTTTGTTTTTTACTTCATTGTTCTTGTTTGAGAACTATAAGACGAAATTCTATTTTCCTTATAAATCATATCACACTCATGTGGATGCAAAATTAAAATTCTCTTATTCCATAACAGTGCAATCATCCTATGATTTCATACTTGGATTCTATAAAAAATTTTACTTGAGATACATGAATATATTTCCTTTCAAAACTTTAAACATAACTTATTGCATATGATAAACATAGATAATATGATTTGGAAGTACGCTCTTTAACATCCTCACAACTTTGCAACTCAACCCATTCAAAATTTATATTCCTATTTTCTCCAAAATCCTTGTTATTTACATACTTTCAACTTAACGTATTAACCATGAAATATTCAAGTTTCTCTTAAGGAACTCATATCATTTGGTCCCTTTGTGAACAAAAAAAAATCCTAAAGTTGTTAATATATCAAATATTAATCACTTCTTTTTAATTTTTTATTTCAATCAATAATCAAGTTCCTAGGCTTTAAATTTCTAAAAGCATCTATAATTATCATTAACTCCATAATCACTATATACCCAAATTCCATCATAATCTTGCTTATTTCTTATTTAAGAAATATTTTTAAACAGTTCTATATATTAAATAACATAGTCATTTGCTTAACTATTTTATCAAAGAGCCTCACATTTCTCTACATGTCATAGACTTTTAGCTTCAAACAATTAAATGTAAATCTGAACAAATACTCAAATCTAAAATTTTTAAAATGTGATCCTCTAGCCACCATACTTTATTTACAAATAACCTATTTAACAATGAACTTAATCCTTAAACATTTTGACAGTCTCCACACCTATGTCATTTTCACTTATGTGAAGTTCCAATCCCAAACTAACCCATATAATACTCCTACTAATTTACTTTCAAAAACTACTCAAATTGGCCAAAACAAAAATAAAATATATTTTTCTGTTAATCTCATCAATCAAACTTTAGACACTATTTATCTTCAAAATTCTGAAAAATTTCATATTTAATCTTTAGGTTCTAAACTATACTTGAGCTAAAACCCAAGCCTTAATAAGACCATTGAATACTTAATTACTGAAAATCATCTATCTCTTTATTTGCTAAAATCCTCAAGATTATGTCGTTTGACTCCTCTTTAATTAGGAATATCATCCTATTCTACTATCAAGCAACATTGAATCAATTTCTTCCATCCTTAAAGTTCATTCAACTTGATCAATATCTTAAGCTGTAAACTTCATAACACCATCCAAAATTAAACTCTAAGGCCTCAACTAACATAATACCCATTTTCAACTTAACCTTAACCATTAGGTTATTCCTTAGACACATCATAAGAAACTATTGATCAATTTCAAGACAAGGAAGTACTTTTTAAACAACCATTCAGTTTATCATATTTAAATATAATACTAATCTTTCTCACCCACAAAAATTAGTGTACATATTTATCAAGTTGTCAACCAAGACACAAATTTCCAAACAAGATTACGTTTTTTTTTTTAGCATTTGGAGCTCTATTTATTAGCAAACAACCCAATAATTAGATTTTGCACTCTAAAATTTATTATAGATCTAGTCCGTATCGTCCGTATGCTATAGGCTAAATCTCCCATGCCTGGCAACTATGATACTCTATAATCATTGCTCTACAGGGAAATAAAGACATTATCCACAAACTATCATACTTAAATTTTAAACATATCTTTGTAGGATTCCACGTCTAAGCTCGAAAACATATGAGACTCACTTATGTTATAACTTCGACAAAAAGGAAACATAGTGACTCAGAATTTTTGAAAAACGGTAGACATCCTAATAGGCGTCTACTAGCGTCTCAATTGTGAGTATGTTCGGGTAGATAGCTACAACTAAAATTCTATCAAAAGATATTTATTCATTATTCATAAGGACAAAAGTAAATTTCTGATACCAATTTTATCATGACCTGAACTCGAGGTCCATGACTGGTGCATTACAAGGGCAAACCATAGGCTAACGCAAGCCACACAAGCCTCTAAATCACAAAAAAATTTAGAGCAGTTATGATAGCCACCATAGGGCTTCAAAACATACTTTAATATCAAATATACCATATTTTCTAACTCAATAGTAAACAATGCAAATATTGTAACTTGCCAAAATATTAATTTAAGCCTCCAACTCTTTCATGAATCATGCTTGAAGAAATAATGGAGCACATCTAAGAGTCTTTGCCTATTTGGTATTCAATTAAGATTTATAACAAAATAAAATAAAATGAATACATAAATATGCCCACAAGAACAATGTATTGGGCTCATCAATGACAATCATATCAGACTCCCTCAAATAAATCAGAGGAGTAGAACTAGAAGTTATCTCATTTCCTTTATCTAAAAAATATAATCACGATTTAGGTGAGTCGCAACTCAGTGATTAATTACTACAGACTATAACAGAAACATGACAAGTGGGGCATGAGTCTTTTATTAACAAGTAAAAATATCATATAATAAAATAATTTCTCAAATAAAACAATTCAAGTCAATTCACCATAAATCCAAACTTAAAATAATAATAATAATAATAATAATAGTCAATGAGAAACAAATTTTAATAGTTCAATAAATAAAGTGAAACCAGTTGAAAACGCAAGCCAAAAGGGAGAATCCACTAGGTAGAACAAAATAGAACGATCACACAGCTCATGGGTAAACTAACCATCTGACATGCCCAAGGCTTGAACTAATGAGCATTAAGCTCGAAACCATTACTAACACACATGTGTTGGCCTACACATAGAGTCAACATATACTCTGCTAATTAGGGCCTAATCTAATCCTATATGTAATAAGGCTAACATGTATTGATGTTAAATATAGTGTTCCAACAAGGTCTTCTCTCCAAAATATAGTTTATTAAAAAAAAAGTAACAATAAGCCTTTCATGAAAATAAATTTATAATGGAACAAAGTAAAGATCAAGTTTCTAAAATAATATGCAATAATACACCTTTCATGAAAAATAAATTTTTAAGTGGTCAAAAGTTAAATTCTGACACAAATCAAGCAAATCAATCTATTTCAAAGAGATATATTTTAACATTAGAAAACCCATTCAAATAATTAATTTTTTTTCTATGAGCATAGTCACTGTCTATAAAAATTACCACCATTGGCCAAAGCCAATGTCCATAACAGTTGCCATCATTGGTACAAATCATTACACATAACATTTACCATCTTTGGTCCAAAACCAATAATAAAGCATTTCAAGATAATCAATAGTGAGTTTTCTAAAAATTGTGCTTGTGCCAAGAGTCCTTAAGGCTATAATATATTCAAAATCCAATAACAAAATCAATTTCAAATTAATGCAGTATAAATAGATGCATAGCAGGTAAGAATCACTCACAGTACATGTCGATTCCCAATTCGGGCTTTTCCCAACAATTTGCACAATTTGGCTAGAGGTTCCTTGTACCATTCTTTAACCATGGAAATACCAACAATGTATAAATTAATTAGATACCGTAAAAATTGTCTGATTTACTTTCCTAAATTCTAAATAAATCCTAATTGGCATCACCATAAATTCACCATCCAACCCCTACACTACTAAATTGTACCAATAAAATTGATTACTCAAGGTTTTGGGTTACATATTTACCTTAAAGAGCCAAATAAATGAATTTTAAGGTGTGGGTAATGACCACTCTCCTCATATCGTAATCCCTAACTCAAGAAAAAAAAACCCCAAGAACCGCTTACTACAGAATAAAGAAAGGTAATGCTTAAAAGTTTCACCAAAATTCCAAAAGAATGATTAAAGAATGTTGATATTTGAGAGAAAAGAAAGCAAAATTGAAAAATAAATGAAAGAAAAAGATAGAAGAAGACGACGGAGAAATGAGAAAGACACAGGCCATCGACTTCTTTTGGAGTCTTAATATAAGGGAAAACTTCAAAAAAAAAAATCCCTGAACTATAAGTGATATGTGTTTTGGTCTTGTTACTTTAAAAATATGCAAAATAGACCTATTATTTTGCAAATTGTGCACGTTGCTACAAAATTGTAATAGACATTAAAATCTAGATGGAAATGAGCATGTGCCACTCATGTGCACGTCTAAAGCTCTAATAGCTAAAGGATGTGCATCTGAGATGAGGGTAATCAGGGGATAAACTTCATTTGGGAGATGCATTCCTTTTACCCAATTATAAACCCTAAAACTCCATAACTCAACTGCTTGAGCAACATTGAGTAGCAATTGAGGGAGCAACGATTAAGGTCAAACCTGGTGGAGAAAATGCAATAAAGCCAATCTTTAAAGAGTTCAACAAGCTTTGTTGTCCATACTAGAAGTTGCAAATGCGACCTTCCTTGTCAAGTGCAAACCTCGTGGATTGAAAGGAACCCAGGAATGAGGTTCTTTAGTTGTAGTAGGTATGACATTATAGATGACTGCCACTTCTTTTCGTAGTACAATTCACCTATAGAGAAAAAAGTTGAAAAAATCTTCAACAGTTTATTAAAAAGGAACAATGAATTAAATGAGGAATTAGAAGCAAAAATGGCTCAATTGTGTATGTTAAATGCTAAGGGTGAATCTCAAAAGGATAAGCTAGAGTCACAACAGGCTAAGCTAGAGTCATAGAAGTATCTGTTGTATGTGATGCATGAGATGATTCTTCTATAATGATTGTGTTTGTTGGTTTGTTGGTCGCTGGTAATGGAAATGTTTGATGAATGCTATGATGTATTTTGGAAGTTTTAGCATAGGATTCGAGGGATGTTTTATATAAGTAAGATGGTGCAAAGATTTGTCAATTGAGAATGACATTGAGTTTGCAAAGGTTAGATGTAATTAATTTGAATGTAAGGAGTAAGTGTGTTATGGAATGTGATTTACCTAATTCAATGAAATGATTGCAGCATTTCTCAATTGACTATAAGTTTATGCAAATGATATGAATAATCACAGTAACAGTACACCTAGCACAATTCCAATAAGTTCAATCGACTACCAAATTTTCAATATACCAGAATTCTAATAGCAGGAAATCAGAAAGAGAACTAAGTAATTAGAACTAATGGAAGCACAATTCCAATAAGTTAAACAACCACCAAAATTATAGGTTGATGTTATAACACAATGGAAGCACAAGTCTAGGTGTAGCATACCCTAGTAATGTGGGTTTTATCACAATCAGTTACTGCAATTTTCATGTTGCAAGGGTGAGGTAAACCTATAGGGAACATAAAACAATTCCTATTAGTTTTGGCATTATCACAATCACAAACATTCAACATTTAACAATAATCAGAAAACCTAATAGAGTAAAATCAATTCCAAAACTAATGGACTATGTGGAGAATATATTAACTTATATTAAAGGCCTCATGTTAGGCAATATACAGTAAACTACTTTGTCAACATTCACAAAATAAGATCCCTGTACAAAAAAAATCAACAAGACATACAACCCCCAAGTTCAGAATTCCAAAAAAAAAAAAAAACCACATCACCATAAAAGGTCCAATACAGCCCAATACCATTACATTTTAAAAAAAATGGCATATAACAAGGCATAGTTGTCATAGTCCAATACCATCACTAGGCTGAGTCATTGACATTCTTGTCAAAGCATGTGTGTGTCTTCTAAGTAGGGAAATTGAGTTTTGGGAACCAGGCTGGCTGGGACCACAACCCCAATGTGCCCTTGGGCTACTCACAGTAGGTATAAGACCACTTTGACTTGCAGCAATTGAACCAGTTGATGCATTTGCACTTAGAGCATTAGATGGAGCATTCCTAATTCCAGTATCAGATGGAACAATTCGAGTACCACCATTTGGATTAGCTTTAGTTGGAGAAGTGGGATTAGTTGTAGTAGAACCACTGCCTGTACTTGTTTTATTCTTTATTCTATATATCTTTTTTTTATTTGGATTTAGGGGTCTTAGGCATCCACAAGCATTATGGCCCCACATTCCACAATTCCCACACTGGCATTGTTGTCCTTCACTGGATACCCTATTTGGGTTATGAGGTTGCTCATCAATGGCTCTCTTCCTAGCATTCTTAGATTTGCCAATAGAAGTCTTAACCAAAGGTGGGAGGATTGGATCATAGTCAATTTGTGGCCACTCATCCTGTGAAGGTACATGGTTGATCATCACTCCAAGAAAGTCTCCTTCTTATAACAGTCATCAATGTAGTTCTTAGTCTGATTCCTTTGTGTATAAATGTCACTCATAGCATGTGCACAAAGGATACATGTAGAAGATTAAAAAAAACCAGTCAATTACAAGTACAAATTATCCACCTAATAACAGATATTTCATATAAGTTTTATACTTGTTATGTCCCAGCTTCTGTAAGAACAAGTCATGCTCACCAAATCCACTACCTTCTTGCTTCCATGTCATGTGTCAATTTCAAATTTTCTATTGCTATTCATATAGGCAATGCACAACACTTCTTCCTTTGACTTTTCAAGCTTTTGTTGAATTTATGGGCAGATTTGACCTTGATATTTGAGCATCCCATCTCTCTTTGTAGAAAACCTCTTCATTAACATTCTCCTTATGGTTTTTTATCATTGTGATTATAGGCTTGTCTCTGGTAGGCAGTATTGCAGAGCTAAATGACTCTGCAATGTTGTTCAATAGACTAGCTTATTTATCCCTTGGAGTGAATAAATGTCTTGACCATGTGCTTGCATCTCTTGTAGCTAACCAGTTGGTTGCTCCCTCATTTAGCTTTCTTATTTCTTGTTTGTGAAAGTCAAATTTAGGCTTAGTTGTAGCCCTTACAACATTTTGAAGTAGATCTTTCAGCACTTATCCCTTATATATGAGGTTGAAGTTGGCATATAGATGTCTAACACATAATTTGTGTTCAACCCCTATCTTCTTAAGTATAGAGTTAAAACCTTACAAGCACATCAAGTAAGAAAACATAAATTAAGCATGGAGTTCAAACTTATGTAGCATAAAACTACATAAAGTAAGATGTGCCATTTTTGTTACCTTCTACTTATCTGACATGAACACTCAGTCATTCTCCTCAATTGACCCAATGTCCTCAAGCAATGTAACACCCACCGTAGGGTATCACATTTCCGACTAATTATTATAAAACTAACTCCCAAGTTATAAATTATTTATTAATATCATAATACAAGTTGTAAAATTTTTGCAGATAACTTAATTAAATAAAATAAAAAGATCATAAGGCAACATAAACTGAATAGTACACATTATACATATACATATAATTTTGGTCTTAAAGGAAACATATAAATACAACCGTTTGACAAAATATAAACTAGCCCAAGTCCATGCCTAGGGAGTAGGGTCCTCAAATGGATCCTCCTCCTCCTCAGATTCCTCGCCAGTCAAATCCCTCAGATGGGGTAAGCTTTGGCGAGCGGGAGTTTGAACCAATGAAATCTCAGAATCCTCCTTTGGGGTATAATAAACATCATCCCAGAGATTTCTAATAGGCATGTTAAACTCTAAACATATACTAACACTAAAAGTAAAATCAGAAACCTCCTGTCAGGTCCTACTAACAAACACAAACACGTCTCCACGGTACGTCACACGCTCCATGTCCAAACTGAAGTTCCACGCATTGGTGCCACCATGAAATTGCACTCTCACAAAACCAGACTGATCACATCCCGATGCCATCACAACAACATAATATATCAACCCAAACAAAAAGGATGCGGCTCTTCTTCACCTTCCTCACCGTCTTTACCAAATATAAATATAACACAGAAATAACATATAAAGAGGTAAGATCACCTACATCAATACCAATATGGCAGCACAGAAACAAAAATGACAGTAATGTCATACAGATATAACAAACAGTAAATACAAACATGGCATCAACTATCAATTAATTTTAACAGATATGAAATAGCACAATGATATGTAGACAGACTATGCACATGCACAATGAACCAGTTTCCTACTCCATGGAGCTAAACACAAATCAGAGAGAATGATCTAGAAGACATGTCTATATTTCGTCAGCCTTAAATCAAGTGCTTCAATATTATCAAAATGTACATCATGGCTTTATACAGGACCTTCTACATCATATCGTGATTAAGAATAGTATCTCGGTCCGGATCGTCGATGCGTTGCATCGGTCTGATCCACAGCACAGTGGAGCTACCAACTGTCCATTGTGGAAAACTCGCACCTCGACGCCCCAAGGTCAACAAGTAACCTACACTATGCCTATCGTACCCCCACTAAAGTGTAATTCAACTCTTAGGCCACCAGCCTTAACATAGTCCACCAGACTTTCACAATGCATGATCAATGATTCAATGAATAAAACAAGCCAATTACAGGCCAAAGGCACAACTTTATATTTTCGAGTCCAATACGTCGACCCAACAGTATTTATATGATTTCTCAATCGCGTAGCACTTTTGCTGCGTTTTCACAATTGCACAACACTTTTGTCGCATTTTCAAGTCACGTAAATATTTTTCAATATTTTCTCAATTGCGTAAAAATATTTAGATATTTTCTAAATCGCGTAAGGTTTTTCTACTATTTTTCAGCAGTATAAAATATTTCTTGACGTTTTAAATTCAATTTTGAAACTTTCTAAGTTTAAAACATAATTTGGACTTCAAATTCTTATTTTTCTCAATAAAACACATCTAAATAATATTTTCTGACGTTTTGCTCAAAATCGGTATTATTTGAATTCAATAAAATCTTCTTTATCTTCTTTACTAAAAATCATTTTTAATAGAAATACTTTAAGTTACAACTTCACTTCTCATTCCTAATTTCTAACACCATGGCCGAAAATCACCCTTTGTGAAATGATAAAATTTATTTGTTTCTTATTTCTATCTTGTAAATTTTTAATTAATTTCTTTTCACCTAATCATCTAGGTTTACCATTAATAAATCATTTTTGCACTAGATTACCCTATTCAAGCCTCATGGCCGAAAGTCATGTGGCCTTTGGAACCAATATTCTTTAATTCATTTTCCTTACTTCCTAATCATCTAACTTCATCATTCATAAAATAATTTTGACTTGGAACACCCATGTTGGGGTATGGAGGCCGAGAGCCTCATAGTCCATTGGGACCAAAAATTTCTTTCCTTTCAAGTATAAATCATAGCATACTATCATACTTTAATCAACATAATCCTACTATAACAAGTTCATGCATAATATCAAAGCCATAAAATCATATAAGGTAAATAAACACAAATCACTAAATTTATACAAATAAGTGAATAACCCTCACATGGATTCTTCACTTAACAAGTACAAATTCATTCCTCACCACCATACTTGGTTGATGAGGTAAATCTCCATCTTACCATGGATGATCCTCTAAAGCTCCTTGTTGTCCTTCTTGAAGCAAAACGTCACCTCCAAGAGATTCTTAAAATCATAGACAACATATAAGTTAACATCTAAGGCTTAACTAAGATGACCATGGATCAAAATATGGTCTAGAACTTTAAAATGAAAAGAACAACAAAAATTAGAGAACTTCATCTTAAGAACTCTAGATTAGAACTTGAAGAAAGAGATAGAAGATGGATGATTTAGAGGTTGGCCTCAACACCAAAGTGTCTTAGAATGATGTTGGGATTCAAGAAGTGGAGTTGGATTGAATTAAGAGTGGTGGGATGGTGATGTTGGGTGCTTTGGCTATGAGGTTGGGAGAAGAAAAGTGAGAGAGAATTTTTTATAGTTTTCTTGTGTTTGAGTAAAATAGAAAGATGAAAGGGATTTGTCTTTTGAAAGTGAAGTTAAGCTTGTCTCCCTTTTGCTATGCATGGCCGTGAGCCACTTTGAGAGAAAGGAGAGTCAATTTCTTTTTCCAAGCTTAGCCTCCAAGTTTCCCTCCTATTGGTTAGGTGGTTAACTTCTCCTATAAGCTTGTTTCTTATTGGTTTGGTGGCTAGCTTCTTGGTTTCTATTGGTTGTCAAAGATGAGTCAAAGCCATAAAGTGAGACTAGATCCTATTGGTTCATCTAAAGTTATCGTAATTTATCATCATTAGCATCCAAGATATTTAGGCTTATGGATAACCATCCATCAAGATATTTTACGGTAAATATTAACCAATGGATAATAGCAACTGCTTATAAAACCAGTGTCTATTGTCCAATGGATAATAGTTTTACCTAATGGATAATAACATTGTCCAATGGATAATAAAACAGAACAAAATCACTGTAAAAAAATTTTCAAAAATTGTTTCCGGTTTCGGGTTTAGTAAGCTCCTCCGGCCCTGAATCAACAATCTAAAATTTTACGACCCCGAAAAAATTTTATTTTTCTGAGCCCGCCCCCGGCCCACATATAGCCTGAAAGAATATTAAAATAATCAAAAATTCAAAAAAATTCACAAAAATTCACAAAAAATCATAAAAATTATAAAACTTATATATATTCAGAAAAAAATGAAATTCGATTTGTAAGCAACCTGTCCAAAAACCACATCCAACTATCTCTCAACTCAACCTTAACTGCAACATAGGCAAAAAGGAACATGCTATCATTAGCATCCCTTGCCACTGCCACTAGCAATTGACCCCCAAAATCAACCTTCAAGAAGCACCCATCCAATGAGATTATAGGCCTACAAATCTTCAAACCTCTTTTGGCAGCATCCAAATAGACATATAGTCTCTGAAAATAGCCATCCTCCTTCTTGATTAACTTTGTTGAACCAAGGTTGTACTGTAAGACTGCTGCAACATAATTCCATAGTAAAGAATATTGAATTGTTGCCCTGCCTTCAAGCTTCTTCATGGCCATCTTGTTTGACTTATACACTTGGAACCTTGACACAAAAATCTTATGCTCTCTGGCCACCTGATTAATGAAAGCCTCATTCTCCCATTTCCCCTTATGGTCTTGGATGTGGTCTTGGTACTTGGAAAATAACCACCTTGTATTGGTCTTGGTATTTTCGTTATTCCATCAACAACTTATGGTCTTAGAATGTCACTGTCCTCATATTCAGACTGATACTTCATATCCCAATAAGGTCCAATATCAGCATTAGCAACATTATTGTCATTGCTGGCTTGTCCTCCCTCACCATTATCTTCGTGTACTTGTCCATCACCATTCATTTCATCATCTCCATATAGCCTCTTATTAACACCCATATAGTCCCTCATTTCTTCCTCAACTTCCCTCGCATGGTCCTCAAAAAACAGGTTAGGAACCTCCTCATCATTATCCTCAAAAATCACTGGTAGTTGAGTCAACTTCACCATCTTTTTGAAGGTTTACAAATCTGATTTTTCTCTTAGGGTTCAATTTGTGCCTCATTTTCCCCTTTTGTACCTGCTTCCCTTTTCCCTTCTCATTTTTTCCCTTTCTACCTAACAGGACGAGGTTCAAGGTGTGGTTCATTCTCATTTGCAGGCTCAGCCAGAATTGCAAGTGGGTTAGGTTCTAACTCACTGATAGCAATGTATTTTATTCATTCTATAATCCTCTCACTAGGCTTTTTAAGGTTCAATTTGGTTTAATTAAGTTGATTTTGTCACCTTTTATGAAATTGAGCTTAATTGGATGATTAAAGAAATTATTGCTTGAATTGTCATTAATTTGGGTGATTGCATTCTTAAGTAAATTGATTACTATTTGAGTTATAATTATCTAATTAATGTGATTCTGTTCTTGTTGAAAAGTTAAGATAATTCTCTAACAACTATTCACTTGATAGCAAGAGCCACATTGATAGTAATATATTTCATTCATTGTATAATCATCTCATTTAGCTTTTTAGTAAACTGACTATAATTTGAGTTACAAATATCCAATGGATGTGATTTTGTTCTTGTTTTAAAGTTAAGACAAATTTCTACAACTTTTATGAAGACTTCAAGACCTGGAACACAAGTTTAGATAACTCAAATTGGAGCTAAAGTAAAATCTAGAGTTCTAAACTTGATAACTTAACCTATGTGTACTCATCAGATCATATTTTGAGTTATAGGAGAGCTTTGGGAATGAAACTAGTGCCATTTGAAAGTTAAGACCTAAATCTACAACTTTCATGAAGAACACAAGAGCCAGATCGGAAGTCTTGAAGGTGATATTGGGCTTGGAAGTTAGAATAGAGGAGCTGAAGTTGGGTCTGACCTATGTACAATAATTGAGCCATATCTCGAGCTCTATGTGGTATTTTTTGCTGAAACCGACTGCTATGGAAAGCTAAGACAATTTCCTAGAACTTTCACGAAGACCACTTGATCTGGTTCTGATGCATGCCATAAGCTCAGAGCAAAAACATTTCAGATACAAGAATCTTTATAATTTCCACTCATTCATCATCATCAAGCAACTACTTTGGCATTTATTCATCATCATCAAATAACTCCATTGTCATCTTATACTCCTTGAGCTCTATAAAAGGGAGCTTGGGTACTTATTCAAATCTCTTTGATCTTAGCTTAGTTTATGCTTTTGTGTTATTTATTTCTCTTATTGTAGTTTTCTTTGTTCTAAATTGAAGTTATGTTCATTTCTTTCTTCTTATCTCTTTCTTTCTTCTTGTTCATGAGTAACTAATTTTCATTTTGTTTAGGTGAAAGGGTGAAGCTTTTGGTAATAAGTTGGTAATAAGTTGAGGTTAGATTAATTTCCTTCTTGTACTTAAATGATATATTTTTAAGTGATCATTATATGTGTCGTATGTTATTTCTAATCAATTTAGAAACTCTTCTTGTATATTAAAGAACTTGATTCATTGTAGACAAGACGTTGTCACAGTGGATGCTTAAGACCATTTACAAGTGTTGGTGGATAATTAAAGGAACCATAATATGATTACATATATAATCTAAATTGAACTTTGAATGTTGTATTTTCCAATTGGAACCTCTATTATGTGTGATTCCAATTGAGTTATAAAAAGAAATAATCTTATCTTTAATTTATTGACAAGGGTGGATCTCCTAACTTAAGCAAATCATTTTCATCTGTGAACAACTTTTATCACCTTTAGTATTATGACATATCAGCTCCTTACCTCAAAGAATTTTTCTTCATCAATTCCCTGTGGATCGATCTCGAACTCCCAAGAATATATTACTTGAAACAAACTGCACTTTGGTTTGAAACTTTTAATTCCCATTAAGTTTTTTGCATCATTGTCGAGGACTTGAAGGACGTATGCACTGTTAAAAGGAAATTAAATGTGAAAAAGAATGCCTTTTTGACTGAACAGGTAAGTTCCATTATTCAGAGCAATAATGTTTTGAAACATAAAGACCCTGGTTGTCCTACGGTCTCATGCATTATTGGAGAACATAAAATTGAACAAGCTTTACTTGATCTTGGTACTAGTGTTAATTTGCTTCCATATTCACTTTATCAACAACTCAATCTGGGTGAATTAAAACTAACTTCTGTAACTCTTCTACTTGCTGATAGATCAATTAAAATTCCAAAAAGAATAATAGAAGATGTGTTGGTACAAGTTGATAAATTCATTTATCCTGTGAATTTTATTGTCATGGAAACTGAACCTATGGTTAATAGTTCCAAGTCAATTTCTGTTATTTTAGGTCGCCAATTTTTAGCAGCATCTAATGCTTTGATAAATTGCAGAAATGGAGTGATGAAGTTAACATTTGGAAACATGACACTAGAGCTTAATGTTTTCAACATATGCAAGCAACCACAAGAAGTCAATGATGAAAATGAGGAAGCTGACGAGATTGAGGTCATTGTAGATGATCATCTTTTAAAAGGGAGTTTTTCTAATCCATTGAAAGTTTGTTTAATTAATTCATTTGATTCAGGTACGCAAGTAAATGGTGATATTTCTAAAATATGCTCTTTACTTGATTGTACACAGATAATGGAATACAAGGGATGAAAGCCAAGATTTGAAGAGTTACAACCCTTGAAAGATAATATCCATGAAGAAGTACCCACATTGGAATTAAAGTCATTACTTGTTGGGTTAAAGTACATATTTTTGAGAGAAGAACAAAGTTTTCCAGTAGTAATTTCATCAATCCTTACTGGAAAACAAGAAGGTATGTTGATAGAAGTACTTAAAAGGCATAAAAGTGCAATTGGATGGACATTAATAGGCATAAAAGGCATTAATCCATTAATTTGTACATATAAAATACATTTAGAGGATAATACTAAAACATCACAATAATCTCAAAGAAGATTAAATCCAAACATGAAAGAGGTATTTAGGGTTGAAGTTGTAAAAGTACTTGATGTTAGAATTATTTACCTTATTTCTGATAGCCAGTGGGTAAGCCCTACACAAGTTGTGGCTAAGAAATCTGGAATAACAGTGGTTGAAAATAAAAAAATATGAATTAATACCTACGCGAGTCTCATCCAGTTAGCGTATGTGTATTGATTTTAGAAAATTGAATGCAACCATTAGGAAATATCATTTCCCCTTGTCATTTCTTGATCAAATTTTGGAAAGAGTAGCAGAACATCTCTACTATTGTTTTCTTGATGGTTATTCAGGGTATAATTAAATACCAATTGCATTAGAGGATCAAGAAAAGACTACTTTTACATGTCCCTTTGGCACTTTTGCATATAGAAAAATACCTTTTGACCTTTGTAATGCTTTGGCAACTTTTCAAAGATGCATGTTAAGTATTTTTAATGACATGATTGAGCATTATTTAGAGGTTTTCATAGATGATCTGACAGTTTTTGGAAATTCTTTTGAAAATTGTCTTGATAATTTGGATAAAGTTCTTAAAAGATGTGAAGAAAAAGGATTTGTTTTAAATTGAGAAAAATGTCATTACATGGTTACCTCAGGAATTGTGTTAGGTCATGTGATATCTTCTAAAGGAATTGAAGTTGATAAGGTCAAAGTTGAAGTAATTGCTCATTTGTCTTCCCTAAAAATAGTCAGAGAAGTTCGTTCCTTTTTAGGACATGCAGGATTTTATCGAAAATTCATTAAAGATTTTAGTGTCATATCTAGACCATTATACAATCTTCTGATAAAAGATGCACTATTTGATTGGACTCAATTTGAAAAATAATTAGTCTTCTGACATCGGCTTCTATCATGCAATCCCCTAACTGGTCTTTACCTTTTGAATTAATGTGAGATAAAAGTGATTTTGTTGTTGGCGTTGTTTTAGGTCAAAGAAAGGAAGGTAAGCCTCATGTGATTTGTTACGCAAGTAGAACTTTAAATAGTGCACAAATGAATTATACCACTACTGAAAAAGAACTACCTACTACAATTTTTGCATTGGATAAATTTCGAGCTCATTTAATTAGTTTTTCTACTGTTGTTTTCACTTATCATGTTGTAGTTAAATATTTAATGTCTAAACAGGATGTCAAACCTAGGTTGATACGGTGGATCTTGTTGCTTCAAGAATTCAACATCACAATAAAAGATAAGAAAGAAGTCAAAAATGTTGTTGCAGATCATTTGTTCAGACTTACAACATGCTCACCTTTTAATAGCACACATATCAATGACTCTTTTCCTGATGAATTTTTATTTTCTGTCAATTCCATGCATTGGATTACTAACATAGTCAATTTTCATATAATAAGAAAGATGCCGCCTCAGTGGTCACATTAAGACAGAAAAAAAATTTTGACTGAGGCAAAAATGTTTTATTGGGATGACCCATATTTATTCAAATATTGTCCTGATTATATCTTTCGGAGATGTGTACCCGACAGTGAGGTAGGTAGTGTCATTAAATTTTGTCACTCAGAAGCATGTGGGGGTCAGTTTTCTTTAAAGAAAACGGCTACGAAAATCTTACAGTGTGAATTTTATTGGCTCACTTTATTTAAAGACATCTACACCTTTTGCAAAAGTTACAAAAATTGTCAGAAATTAGGTTTCATTTCTAAAAGAAATATGATGCCTCTGACCCCTATCCTTGTCATTAAAATTTTTGATTGTTGGGAAATTGATTTCATGGGTCCATTTCCATCCTCATTTGGATTTGTGTATATTTTGGTTGCAGTTGATTATGTCTCAAAATTGATTGAAGCGATTCTATGTCAACACAATGATCATAAAATTGTTCTTAAATTTTAAAAAAAAATGTCTTGAGTCGATTTGGAATCACTCGAGCTATCATCAGTGATAGGGGAACACATTTTTGTAATAAATCATTTGAATCTTGAATGAAAAAATATGGTATTACTCACAAAATTGTCACCCACAATCACCCTCAAACAAGTGGACAAGTAGAATTAGCAAATAGCGACATTAAACAAATTTTGAAAAAAATGGTTAACTCAAATCGTAAAGATTGGTCTTTAAGACTAAATGATACACTTTGGGTTTACCGTACTGCTTTCAAAACATCTTTAGGCATGTCTCCCTATCGGTTAGTCTATGGAAAACCTTGTCACTTGCCTATAGAACTGGAGCATAAAGCATTTTGGGTCATTAAAGCTTTCAATTCAAATATTAATGATGCTTACAAGTTACGCAAATTGTAAATAAATGAACTTGAGGAATTGAGAAATGATGCATATGAAAACTAAAAAATTTATAAAGATAGAACAAAAGCTTTTAATGACAAATCAATTTTGAGAAAATCTTTTGAAATTGGTCATAAAGTTCTACTTTATAATTATCGTCTTCACCTATTCCCTGAAAATTTGAGATCTAGGTGGACTGACCCTTTTATTGTCAAACATGTTTATCCTTCTAGGGCCATAGACATTGAGACTCCTAGGAATGATAATGTGTTTAAGGTCAATGGACAAAGACTTAAACCATTTCTGGAAAATCAAGTTGTTAAGGTAGAATTCATTTCCCTTTTTGATCCTTGTTATGAGAAAAATTTACTCTGACTTTGTGGCTTTATTTTGTTATGCAATTCTTTGTGTTCCTGGTTAAATGGCGGATAATGGTACTCTGTGACTCTCAAGTCAGTTTGTTTTTCACTTTCCCAAAATAATTGATTCATTCTCCTTTAAAATGAATGTCATTCTTTCAAACCTGAGAAAATATTTTCCTTCTCTTCCTCAAAATGTTTTAACAAAAATTTACAAAGTTAGATGTGAAAGATTAAGATTGTTAATGCACAAGGGTATGCCGGAAGATGTACGCTGAATAATCAAAGCAAAGGTCTGACTAGTAGGTGAGTCTTCAATTTCATTTGACTCATACATACCAGGTCTTGGTAAAAGTTCATATTCTAAAAGGAGAAGAGCAAAAAGGTTACAAGTCTATCACAAATGTGTATGACGAAATTGTAATAAGCGATGTCATTCTTTGGGGATGGTTTCCGCAAACAGAGAAGATAAAATATTTTTCATTAAGAATGGACTGAGTAAGGAGTCATTAGATGATATCTTATTGACTCTTTATACGCATTCTTATTGATATATGCATCGTAAACTTCTTAACTTGTAGAATCTCTTCAAGGAGGAACAAAAGCATTACAGTCTTGGGAATCTGACTCTAAAAGACCCTGTTTGCCAATTTATAAGAAAATTGAATGGGAAGCTTATCCTTGACTCATAAAAGGCGTTTAAGTCGTTTCTGGACGTGAAACCAGAGGCAGATGTGAGCCACATCCACAACAATATGTACATATTTTCTTCTTCTTCTTTATGTTCATCTAAAAAAAAGAGAAAAAAGAGAAAGAAAAAAAAGATAAAGTATGTACACATCTTGGGTTTGGCCTTGGTAACACAAAACATGAATGGAAAAATGCATGCATCTTGATCCAGCCTTCTTAGTTGAAAAACAAACTAGACGCATTATGGTCACTTGTCCCTTTTGGGAGCCTTATGTTGCGCTGGTCTTAAATAGGTCTAATACTTGTCAATAATGCTTTGGAACAAAGCCGAAAGAACAGACTACTTTCATCCCAATCTCAAGTGAGTATACACTCACCTTTCATCAGGTTTTTAACAACTTGAAAAAAAAATAGGGCCAAACTACGGTTGTACTTGGTCTCTAATTAGATTAGGAGCCCTGGGCGGATGTCTGTCCTGTCATAGACTCAGGAGGAGACTTTCACATGCCAGTATGCAAATAAGGTTCATGTGCCATGCTCTGTAAAGAGCTGCGTGCTACATTCCCAATTCTTAGAACCAAGGCTCTGTAGTGCCTATAGACAGATAGAAGTGTCCCGTCTTTACAGTGAACAGAAATTGTTAACTAAGTCATATACTTATTTTAATTAGTATGCCTCTATGGCGAGTTCTGACTGGCTGCGGTCAGGTACCATCTTCTTAGAATACAGGCCTTTAATTAGATTTGCAGGAAGATAGAGGGTTGTTATTCTGTAAGCAGGACGGAAAGGACTCAAAGGTTCTTGTTGTCGGTTCGGTAATCCTTGTGGAGTTATTATGTTGCACTGGTGACACGCAACTCAAAGATATGCCACTACTGCACTCATGAAGCGCAGTATAAAAATACATCATAAAAATTATACATAAAGGTATGTTATCATTTGTTATTATCTTTCTTTTATCTTTATATGATTTTGTTGTATTTTAGTTTTGGACAGACGATCCTTTGAGCATGGTCCTTCAGGGGTTTCTAGACTTCTTTACCTTGATGGTTTTCTTGAAGTTAAAAAAAAACAAAAAAAACAAAACAAGAAAAACACAAAATAAAAAAAAAAAGATTCTGTGTTTCTTTAATTTCAAACTTTCCTGACAACAGCCAACCTACCCTTGTAGGTGTTATCATTACCTTTTTCATTCTTTTCCTTATTTAAACACTTCATTTTCTCCACTTTCCTCTAACTTATAACCATTCAAAGAGAGGAATAGTATAGAAATGAGACCTTCTATTCGTAACCTTAAAAATATCTGTGTCTTTTGTGGGTCAAGTTATGAGAAGGGTTTAGAGTTTGTAAACACAGCAAGCACTCTTGATCGAGCACTTGCTGCGAGAAATAGTCATGTTGTATATAGGGGAGGTTGCCGTGGGTTAATAGGGGTTGTATCACTCTCTGTAGTTCTAGGAGGTAGTCAGGTTTTAGGTGTCATTCCTGGACCTTTAACTCAAAAGAACATCACTGAAAATACAGTTGGAGAAGAAATTTAAGTATCATCTATATATGCACAAATGAAGATAATGCTTGATAACTCTAATGCATTCATTGCCTTACCAGGTGGTTTTGGTACTTTGGAAGAAATTTTTTAAATTGTCTCTTGTGCCCAACTAAACATCCACCATAAACCCATTGATTTGTTGAATGTTAATAATTTCTTTGATCTTTTGTTATTTTTTCTTGACAAAGCTGTGGAACAGAAATTTATCACACTTTCGGCAAGACAACTTCTTATCTTTGCTTCCACTATTGATGAGTTGATTGATAAATTAGAAGCTTTGGTTTATAAACCTGATCCAGCAATAGCTCAGATAGATTGGTCAGCAGGAAGCAGTGAGGGAAGCATCATGCAAAGAAAGCCAGATCTGACACTTCGTTTATAACTTTCCTTTACCTTTGATTTTATTTATCGTACTTTGTTTCTATTTAAATTTGTGTCAGATTTCTCCAATAGGTATTATCTTCTATCCTTTACTCATCTATATTTTAACATTGCGGACAATGTTATAATCTGGTTGGGAGGGAAGGATAGTTGAAAAAAAAAAGTTGGGAAGTATGATATGATTGTCAGCAACTTACTAAACCAATTAAGGATGACAGAGTAAGAAGTAAATTTTACTCTTGAGACACATCTTAATTGAGGAAGTATGTTTATTGATATGATTATCAGAAACCTATTCATAGTAAAACCAATTAAGGATAGTAGAGTAAGGAGTAAATTTTATCCTGGAGGTAATTTTACTCTTGAGACGCATCTTAGTTAAGGAAATAATTGTTTTAGAAGTAGCAAAAAATGTATCTTAGGTCATAGCATAAATTGTCTTCTTTCTTAAAAATCACATGCTTAGATATGAATGTTGAAATAGTGGATTGAGAATGATAGAAATATTCCTTGTGAGATTTTGAGCCTATTGATGAATAGATTGAACATTTGTATCATTCTCTTTTTTCTTGTGTGATTTTTACTCATGAAATTGTTACTCTAGAACTTGTTTTGATTCTATTTTAGGCTACATTTTCACATGCATACATAAACATGATTGAGGCATTTTTCTTGAAATAGCTACTTTAACCAAATAGCCAAGAATGATTGGTGCACAAATAGGCAGCCTTGCTTAGCTGCATATTGTCTCAATATGATATCAAGCACTCTTATGATTTCTTGGAAATTCTCTGATTCCTGCCAACGTAAGGCATTGGAAATGACCCATTTCCCTTTGCTTAACCCCTTTGAGCTTATTTGACCATTCCTTGTTTCTATCTCATTATGTGTCTTAAATGAAAACCTATGTTCTTACCTGACCTTAGGGAATAAGAGAACATTAGCTTTGTCATTGGATGAGTTCTTGAACAAGTGTGGGGGTGTCTGTGTAAAACGGTTGGTGAAAAAAAGAAAGAGTGGTTAATTAAAAAAAATGTGTGTATATTTATGAAAAAAAAAACAAATATGTAAAGAAGGGTCAACAAGGCAAAAAGAGAAAAGAATATATAAAGGAAATTTGTATTATGAGGAGTTGGGATGAACTTACATGCTTGTTAATTGAACTCAGCTCTCATGCTCTTTTATTTTCTTTGGTTTTTAACTTGCCTTATCCATATTACCACTCTCTTTTACCTTGACCCCATTACAACCTTGAATAAAGTTATCATGATTTGTGTGTGCATGTGTTCTGTGTAGTGGAGAAGTAGAAGATAAGCAAGCTTATAGTAGTGCAATTTTTCATGGGTTGAATTGAGTAAAATACTTACCTTTTTAATGCTTGAAAGATTGAGAGTGAATCATGTGAGGATCTATCATTCTTGATTCATTCTTTTCAATTGAAGTTTCCTTACTTGTTGATTTGAGATGTGAAGAAATGTTACCTCATTAATGCTTTGATCCCTTGAATGACTGGTTGCTCTTCTTGATTCATTGAATCCTTTAAAGTTTTTAGCTTTTGAGTCTGTGTCATTTTTTTTGTTCTCTAGTTTTTGTCTTATGTGTTTTGCCCGGAAGTGCAAAAGTTTATTAAGGGGAAATTTCATAGCAATGTATTTTATTCATTTTATAATCCTCTCACTAGGCTTCTTAAGGTTCAATTTAGCTTAATTAAGTTGATTTTGTCACAGTTTATGAAATTGAGCTTAATTGAATCATTGAAGAAACTATTGCTTGAATTGTCATTAATTTGGGTGATTGCATTCTTAAGTAAACTGGCTACTATTTGAGTTGCAATTATCTAATTAATGTGATTCTTGTCTTGTTGGAAAGTTAAGATAATTCTCTAATAACTATTCACTTGATAGCAAGAGCCACATTGATAGTAATATATTTCATTCATTGTATAATCTTCTCACTTGACTTTTTCAGTAAACTGGCTATAATTTGAATTACATATATCTAATGGATGTGATTTTGGTCTTGTTTTAAAGCTATGACAAATTTCTACAACTTTCATGAAGACCTCATGACCTGGAACACACGTTTGGATAACTCAAATTGGAGTTGAAATAAAATCTAGAGTTCTGAACTTGACAACTTGACCTATGCGTACTCATCAGATGATATTTTGAGTTATAGGAGAGCTTTGGGAATAAAACTAGTGCCATTTGAAAGTTAAAACATAAATCTACAACTTTCATGAAGAACATAAGAGCAAGATCGGAAGTCTTGAAGGTGATATTGGGCTTGGAAGTCAAAACAAAGGAGCTGAAGTTGGGCCTGACCTATGTGTAGTAATTGGCTCATATCTCGAGTTGTAGGTGGTATTTTTGGTTGAAACTGGCCGCTATGAAAAGCTAAGACAATTTCCTAGAACTTTTATGAAGACCACTTGATCTAGTTCTAACGCATGCCATGAGCTCAAAGTAGAAACATTTCAGAGACAAGAATCTCTATAATTTCCACTCATTCATCATCATCAAGTCAAACAACTTCATTGTCATTTTATACTCCTCGAGCTCTATAAAAAGGAGCTTGGGTGCTCATTCAGATCTCTTTGATCTTAGCTTAGTTTATTCTTTTGTGTTATTTGTTTCTCTTGTTGTAGTTTTCTTTGTTCTAAATTGAAGTTATGTTCATTTCTTTCTTCTTATCTCTTTCTTTTTTCTTGTTCATGAGTAACTAATTTTCATTTTGTTTGGGTAAAAGAGTGAAGCTTTTGGTAATAGGTTGAGGTTAGATTAATTTCCTTCTTATGCTTAAATGATATATTTTTAAGTGATCATTATATGTGTTGTATGTTGTTTCCAATCAATTTAGAAACCCTTCTTGTATATTGAAAAACTTGATTCATTGTAGACAAGACATTGGCACAGTGGATGCTTGAGACCATTTACAATTGTTGGTGGATAATTAAAGGAACCATAATATGATTACATATATAATCTAAATTGAACTTTGAATATTGTATTTTCTGATTAGAACCTCCATTATGTGTTATTTCAATTGAGTTATAAAAAAAATAATCTTGTCTTTAATTTATTGTCAAGAGTAGATCTCCTAACCAAACAAATCATTTTCATATGTAAACAACTTTTATCACCTTTAGTATTGTGACAAATTTGCTCCTTACCTCAAAGAATTTTTTGTCATCAATTCCATGTGGATCGATCTCGGACTCCCGAGAATATATTACTTGAAACAACCTGTACTTGGGTTTGAAACTTTTAATTCCCATCACTCACATGTAGGTTCAAGGTTAGGTTCTAAGTAGGTTGGGTTTATGTTATACTCATTCTCATGTTCAACAAATACTTTAAGGGTTGGGCTAGGTTTTTTCTCCATAATTTTACATATCTTTTTAACATCATCGTCACCAAATAATTTTGTTAGTCCATGGGTGAAAGTTTGACCAAGAAACTTATACCACAAGCACTTAGGCTCTCCCATCCCAATCCCATTCTTGCTTACATAAGTAGTCAAATGTGTGCTTGATAACAAGTCACTATCAAAGTTATATAGCTATGACACATACCCCCTACATACCCCATAGGTGACCTAAACTGCAATTTCCCTCCATAATGTAACAGAACTGTTATCACAGCCATCTGTAAAGTGTAAAAATGATATTATACTACTCATTCATATAGCTTATAAACACATATTAATACTGCATTTCATAAAGCTTACAAGCATGTTATGCTACTCATTCATAAAGCATACAAACATGTTATACTACTCATTCATAAAGCATACAAATATGTCATATTGCAATACATATGAAATTAGAGATTCTATAGGTAATTTAATCTTTACACATGTGAACAAACATTTTCACATGTTATAAACAATAAAAAATTAGACATTTACAGGTTTGCACACAAATCAAATGGGTCGACATGTAATGAAAAATGATCTCAAATGCGCCCCATGAACAACAATTTGGGACAACATTTAGGACCACACACAGTAATAAACATCACTGATAAGGACAATGATAACTACACAAAGTGTAATTATTTGTACCCCATATCTGTGTTTTATTGATTGCTTAAGTCCTTGTATTCAAGCATATTTGGAAGGTTTTATGTTTATATTTGTTATATCCAATTATGATACATTTCCAGTATGTTATATGAGCAAACTGAGCATATTTGATATGTGATTAAGTGAATTTATATGTGTTACTGATTTGGTGTTTTCTCTATCATAGGAAGGGCTCCAAACAAGATGATATGTGGAGCAATTGAGTGAAATTGGAAGAGAAAGCAAAATCAGCATATCGGGCCAGACAATGCCGCGGCGTGTAATTGTTCAATGCCGCGGCGTGGAGGTCCCCCCGCATCCAAAGTCGAGAGGCTACGAAATATAGAATGCCGCGGCGTCCACGACCTAATTTGATACGCGCCGCGGCATGGGCAAATCAATGCCGCGGCGTGCCTCTGTTTTGCTGAGTTTATAAATAGATTTTAATAGATTTTGTGAGGAGAGTTTGGAGAGCTCCGTAGATAGCTTTAGGTTTTAGAGGAGCCACGGCTTTGTGCTTCATTTCTGGGTTGATTGGAGGCCTAGGGAGGCTAGGTTGGAGGTCTTCTTCCTTAAGGAAGAGGATCAAAAACTTGTTAGACCATTTGTGTACCGCAAGTGCACGGGTCGTTCAAGTAATACAGATACGAAGTAAAAGTTCGTTCCCACGAGGACAAGGTTTCCATTACTAAGTAGCAACCAATAGCTCAGCTAGATTCTAGTCAAGGACATATAAAATAAAGGAAAGCAATTAATCTAAATCTAAACTACCAAAGCAATAAAATAGGGGTTTGGAAATCTAGGGAATCCTTCTTCACTTCCTACTTCATACTAATGATATGCAATCCTTACAAGTAACATCAATGCTTAGTTAGTTTAGCTTGAGAATCTGATTTAGTCAAAAGCCTATGTCTAGGTCGATCAACCCTGGTGTCATTTACCTAATCCACTATGGTTCTTATGGTTGCATGAGGACTAGTGTAAACTCTACTAATGAACGATCTATTCTCAAACACACGCTAATACATGGCTAAAAGGTATATTTCTATCCAGTTAGCGAATCAACTCATCCAAGCCAATTGAACTCGTCGAACATGCATCAACCAAACCATGTCCATCTCCACAAATCCCTATGTCTAGTTCATTTGCATCAATTAAGATCATGCAATTGTTGATCAAACAGAGCAAGCATTAAGCATAGGCATGGAAGAACAAAGCTAAACATCAATAGAAACTCAAATTCATACATAAACATCAATAATCATATAAAGATTCAAAGTATTTCCTAAATACAAGCTTCTAATCAATTGAACACGAATTTACAGAGCAAAACGGTGCTCAAAAGATAAGGGAGAAGAAGAAAACTCGGGGAGAAGAGAGGAGGATGCCATTGATGAGATCCTTGAAGCTTGAATCCTCTTCCTTAAGGAAGAAGACCTCCAACCTAGCCTCTCTAGGCCTCCAATCAACCCAGAAATGAAGCACAAAGCCGTGGCTCCTCTAAAACCTAAAGCTATCTACGGAGCTCTCCAAACTCTCCTCACAAAATCTATTAAAATCTATTTATAAACTCAGCAAAACAGAGGCACGCCGCGGCATTGATTTGCCCACGCCGCGGCGCGTATCAAGTTAGGTCAGGGACGCCGCGGCATTCTATATTTCGTAGCCTCTGACTTTGGATGCAGGGGACCTCCACGCCGCGGCATTGAACAGTGCACGCCGCGGCATTGTCTGGCCGATATGCTGATTTTGCTTTCTCTTCCAATTTCACTCAATTGCTCCACATATCATCTTGTTTGGAGCCCTTCCTATGATAGAGAAAACACCAAATCAGTAACACATATAAATTCACTTAATCACATATCAAATATGCTCAGTTTGCTCATATAACATACTGGAAATGTATCATAATTGGATATAACAAATATAAACATAAAACCTTCCAAATATGCTTGAATACAAGGACTTAAGCAATCAATAAAACACAGATATGGGGTACAAATAATTACACTTTGTGTAGTTATCACACCCCCAAACTTAACCTTTTGCTTGTCCTCGAGCAAAACAAAGTATGACCAAGTAAATCTTCTTAACAATTTAAATATAACATTCAGCACTTTCAAGTTTCAATCTTTCTATTTTTTCAATTAAATCCAGCTACTAGTATGCAATGATTACTTCAATCCATAAAAAGTGTGCAAATGCCCCTAAACCAGTTTCACACATATATAATCCTTCACATGCTAACAATCCAGCTTCCTTCAATGCAATCCACATTAACCACGAATATGCAAGATAAACTTCTGCAATTCAATTCATACACATCCGGATAAATTTATAAACATACATATAAATGAATCATCAAATCCACAAAATTGAATCTAAACTCTCTCTCCACTAATGTAAACCACACACAACTGAGGATCAAGAGGGTCTTTACAGCTTGTAATATTAGGCCATGGTATTGGGTAACAGAAAAGAAGGGAAAGGATACACAACAAACATCGAAATACATGAATATACTATTTCAAGACTAGAGACCAAGTGAAACTAGCAGGGTATTCTTCAGTGAAGATCACAACTTACCAGAACCATGCAATGCTTTTCATTTTTAAGCTCTTTTCTTTCTTTTTCTTGCTTTGCTTTTCTCTCTTTTCATTTTCTTTCTTTTCACTTTTACAAAGCATTTCTTTTGCTTTTCTTTTGATTGCATTTAGTTCCTTCAGGCTCATTTTTCTCAAACATACATACCCTAAATCACCGAACTCACTTCAAGAAACAACACCTCATGTACTCAACAAACAATGAAGGGTAGGAAGAAAATGCACTGCTTTCACATGCATTGGAACGGTTAACAGGTTAACGATGGCAATGGTTTGAAAAACAAATAAGGCCGAACAATTAACAGGCTTCAAAGGGGACCTAAAGATATAATCATTCAAGGTAAGCTTTTTAAGGCTCAATCGGTCCAAAGAATGCCCTAATCATTTCCTCAGTCATGCACAATCTAGGATTTTGCCTCAAGAGAGTGTAAAAACAATTTCTAGGATAATCAAAACTCTACATATACATCCATAAACTTTCTCTAAACATGCACTCATCTCATATTCAAAATTACACTTGCATCTAAGCAGAATGTAAATCATACATTAAAAGCAACTAAACTATTTCACATACTTCAAATCACATAAGGTTTCACTCACAAAGGGGCAAATAGCAACTTTTCATATCATGAACAATCAAAATAACACCAGTAGTCTTGTAAAAATTGAAACTTCTTTTGAATCCCGCAAGTAATAACCAACTCAAATTAAAACTCATAGAAACATGTTGGCTATCACAACTGCATCTTTAAAAGTATCATCACATGCATACATCATACAACATAGTATTCCAAACATGTAAAGACACTCCCCCAAACTTAAGTGAGACAAATTCCTCACTTTCCATGATTCCTGGGGTTCTTGAGTCTAAAAATAGATTAAAAAAAAAATAAGAAAGCTAAATAATAAAAACAATTATATTAACAAAAGAATAAAAAAAAAAATGAAGAAGAAAAAATGAATAGAAACAAAATATGAACAAAACATACACAAACCGAGATTCACGCGCGGCATTTAACAAGACACGCCGCTTGTAACACCTCGTCTGCAAAATTCTGCAGAAAAAAAAAATTCAAGCGTCGCGGCATTGAACAATGCACGCCGCATGCATAAGAAGCCGATCGCTAAATTTAGCAGCAAACCTAGTTTTGCTGCTGAAATTAGTTCAAAGTGGCCTCTAGCAGCAGCAAAACATGTCCAAAAAGCTATTTTACAAAATGTACAACTAAAAATTATAAAAACTACATAATCAACATATTTAACCTATACATTACTAATAACTAAACAAAAGCATATAAACTAACTAAAAATCAAAACAAACAAACATACTAATATATACTAGAATTAAAACTAACTAAACTACAAAATCTAACATACTAACCTAATAAAAACTCAAAATCAAATATACTAACCTATTTATAAGCTAAAAACCTAATTAACTTACAAAAATTTAACATACTAACATATTTAAGACTCTAAACTAATTAACTAACATACTAAATCATAAATACTAACTACAAGAATACAAAAATTAAACATACTACATACTTATAAGACTTAAAACTAAACATAAATTTAAAACTAACTAAGCTTACTACAATCAAATATACTACTTATATAAAATCTAAAACTAACTAAAGCTAACTATAAAATATAACATACTAACTACTTAACTATAGAAATTAAACTTACTAACATATTTAAGACCTAAAATACAAGAAAAGCCTAAAGACTACTAAAACTACTAAAACTAACATACTAACATATTTATGAATTAAAACTTACTAATTACATACTATTTAACAAAAACAATAAAACCTGGGTTCCCTCCCAAGAAGGGCCTGAGTTATAGTCCCGGCAGGACTTTCACAAGGCAAACCGCCGAAATGCACTTCAGTATGCATTTCCTTGGAGTACGGCCGATTTGTTCCCAAAAGTGATGGATTGGATGGTAGCCTTCCTTCGCCTGAATAGAGGTCACCGTCGCGGGTTCTCGAACTCCCACAAAGGCCTCGAATGATGAAGTTCATCCTCCATTTATTGTACCTATATACAAAGAATAAAGACAGAATTTAATATAGAGTATTTACAACTTGAATTAGAACTAACTAAACTCATTGTTGATATTAGTAATATGGAATTCAACCATTATCCCCCAGCAATTGCTAAGGAATAAGGCTAAAGACTTTGGAAATACACCATTGTTCCCAAGAACAAGCGCCAAAAACTTGTTAGACCACCATTTGTGTACGCAAGTGCACGGGTCGTTCAAGTAATACGATCACTGTAAGTAAAAGTTCGTTCCCACGAGGACAAGGTTTCCATTACTAAGTAGCAACCAATAGCTCAGCTAGATTCTAGTCAAGGACATATAAAATAAAGGAAAGCAATTAATCTAAATCTAAACTACCAAAGCAATAAAATAGGGGTTTGGAAATCTAGGGAATCCTTCTTCACTTCCTACTTCATACTAATGATATGCAATCCTTACAAGTAACATCAATGCTTAGTTAGTTTAGCTTGAGAATCGATTTAGTCAAAAGCCTATGTCTAGGTCGATCAACCCCTGGTGTCATTTACCTAATCCACTATGGTTCTTATGGTTGCATGAGGACTAGTGTAAACTCTACTAATGAACGATCTATTCTCAAACACACGCTAATACATGGCTAAAAGGTATATTTCTATCCAGTTAGCGAATCAACTCATCCAAGCCAATTGAACTCGTCGAACATGCATCAACCAAACCATGTCCATCTCCACAAATCCCTATGTCTAGTTCATTTGCATCAATTAAGATCATGCAATTGTTGATCAAACAGAGCAAGCATTAAGCATAGGCATGGAAGAACAAAGCTAAACATCAATAGAAACTCAAATTCATACATAAACATCAATAATCATATAAAGATTCAAAGTATTTCCTAAATACAGCTTCTAATCAATTGAACACGAATTTACAGAGCAAAACAGTGCTCAAAAGATAAGGAGAAGAAGAAAACTCGGGGGAGAAGAGGGAGGATGCCATTGATGAGATCCTTGAAGCTTGAATCCTCTTCCTTAAGGAAGAAGACCTCCAACCTAGCCTCCCTAGGCCTCCAATCAACCCATAAATGAAGCACAAAGCCGTGGCTCCTCTAAAACCTAAAGCTATCTACGGAGCTCTCCAAACTCTCCTCACAAAATCTATTAAAATCTATTTATAAACTCAGCAAAACAGAGGCACGCCGCGGCATTGATTTGCCCACGCCGCGGCGCGTATCAAGTTAGGTCAGGGACGCCGCGGCATTCTATATTTCGTAGCCTCTGACTTTGGATGCAGGGGACCTCCACGCCGCGGCATTGAACAGTGCACGCCGCGGCATTGTCTGCTGATATGCTGATTTTGCTTTCTCTTCCAATTTCAGCTCAATTGCTCCACATATCATCTTGTTTGGAGCCCTTCCTATGATAGAGAAAACACCAAATCAGTAACACATATAAATTCACTTAATCACATATCAAATATGCTCAGTTTGCTCATATAACATACTGGAAATGTATCATAATTGGATATAACAAATATAAACATAAAACCTTCCAAATATGCTTGAATACAAGGACTTAAGCAATCAATAAAACACAGATATGGGGTACAAATAATTACACTTTGTGTAGTTATCAGACAACATTTGGGACCACAGACACAAATGATACCATATGCATCCCCTGCCAACCAATCAAACTCTAAACCACCAATAAATAAATAGGCAATAACCCTCACCTAAAAAATTCAACAAAATGACCACCATTGTTCTAGGATTAAGTCAAAACTAACCTTAAAGTTTGACTCGATACTTGCCTCAATTGGACTCACGGTACAAAGCCCTTAATCCACAATTTGGTAGCATGAACAAAGGCGTTCCTTCAGGGTTCAATGGCATGCACAATTTCTCCCTCAAGGTAACAATTCAGTTTGCAGGACTGAGGAAATAATGGAAATGAGAAATTAGGGTAAGTTTTGGTAAGAAGATTACAATACCATTGGACTTAGGAAGGAAATAGGAATGAACTCCCCACGTGCACATCATGTGCATCTTCCAAATGGATTTTATCTGCTAATTACCTTCATCTCAAATGCACATCCTTTAGCTATTGGAGCTTTAGATGTGCACTTGAGTGGCACATGCTCATTTTCTGTCCAGATTTTAATGTATGTTACCATTTTGTAGCAACATGCACAATTCGCAAAGTAACGGGTCTATTTTGCACATTTTTAAAGTAACAAGACCAAAGTATACATCACGTGTAGTTCATGGGATTTTTTTGAATTTTCCCTTAATATAATTTGGAAAATTTACAATTTTTCCAAAAGACCAAAGCAAAAGTTTTTTTATTGCCTTTCTATTAGTTAAATAGTGTGTTAAACTAATTTTTTTGCGTGCAAAGTAATTATTAATCTTCTTTTTGCATTTTTTTATTGAAGCAGTAATGGCGGTTCTCAACTTAATCCAAACATAGTATATATATTGAAAGAGATGTTAGATTGTCATAATCATTTGGCACTATCCTTTAGAATGCCAAGAAATAGATTTATGTTTAGTGAATTTAACAATGCCAAGCTACAATTGGTGCAGAATAAGAATAAAGATGGCAGAACTTACAATCTTCCAATTACTACAAAAGTAGCTACTCTAATTGTTGGAGATTTTGACATTTCAAATACTCAGAGAGATATTACTATTGAGACTCATTATGGTCAATTTCAAAGAATATATGAACTTCATCCTTCTTTTTTAGCATTGCAATATCCTCTTCTGTTTCCTTTTGGCGAAGATGGATTTGCAGTGAACACTGATCAAAGTGAAGCTTCTGACCCTGATGCATGAAAAAAACCAAAGTCAATAATGCAAGAGTTATTTGCATTTAGACGATAGAAAAAAGAAATTGTTAGGGGTATGTTTAATTTTCCTGGTAAAACTAAGTAGCATGAGAGAATAGATGCAAGCTGAAGAGGACTTCCAAATAAAAGAACATATGATAAAGGAGTCGAAAGACAAAGAGTCCACACTAGAAAGGAAGGTTCGATATGGGAAGGGAGTCAACAAGCAACAAAAGCATGTCGACCAAATCCAAATGAGTACTATCTACTCAAAACTTCCAAAAAATCGCCCAAAAACTATTTGTAACCGCCAAATACGTAGTAGTGGACAACAAGTATTAAGGGTAATTCTAAATGGCGAAGGCGCAGTTAGCAAGAAGGACCCCGAATTGAAGGATTTTCAAATTCAAAGAGAAGTGGGAGTCATTGCAGTATAAATAGCAAAATTGAAGATGAAATCTGAACTTGACATTCACTACTCCTCACACACTGCCAAAAAAAAGTCCCTCAAGCGCCTTTACTTTTTCCAAAAAAATTTCTTTCTTTTGTTTATTTAGTTATTTAGTTCATTTTTTTTTTGTTTTGTTATTTGCTGCAACACTTACAACTCTGTAAGTTAAACTCTTTATTTCTAGTTCAATAAAGTTACTATTTCTTACAAATGTTCAAGACATTTTGTATTTCGTCAACTCGACACTTGCATTCACAAACCTAGACACTATGTGAAAACAGAAAGCATAAAAAAGAAAGTGATTTTCTTCCCCAAATTAAGATTCCATAATCACATTGTTGATTAAGATTGTCGAAATCTGACAAAAACAAAAGCTAAGAATGTTGTTCTTTCGTATTCTAGAAGATTGTTGCAACAAATTTTTATAGATGATTATACTATGGTTGAATCTCAAATATTAAGATTTATTAGATTTAACCAGAAGAAACTTAGATCTGATCTCTACAAAGGTGTAGTTGATGCTATGTTAAGAGGTGAAAGAAGTGATTCATCTATTGGCAAATGGATCATTTTACAATCAATTTTCATAAGTGGAGCAAGATATATGATACATAACTATCAAGATGCAATGGCTATTTGAAAATTGATAGGTTATCTAGATGTTTTCATAACTTTTACATGTAATCCCAACTAACCGGAGATTAAAAGATTTGTTGATGAACATGGGTAGAAAGTTGAAGATTGTCCAAACAGTGTTGCTAGAGTTTTCAAAATAAAATTCTCTCACTTAATGAAAGAGTTGAAATCAAGCAAAATATTTGGCAAACTAAAAGCAGATATTTTTTAATTTTAAATTTTAATTAAATCATATGGTAGTGTTAGTCTTTAATTGCCTCTATTACTTGATTGTTCAATTAGTGTGATATGAATACAATGTATTAATTTTTTTTTGTACATTGTTTTGTTTACTAATTATGTTGATTAATTTTTCATTATGCAATTGTTTACACAGTAGAATTTCAAAAAACAAAAAAGGATTGCTCATTGTCATATTTTATTGTTTCTTGCTAAGAAAAACAACCATTGCAATCATGAAGATATAGATAATATTATTTCAACAGAAATTCTTGATAAAGATAGTAATAGTAAGTTGCATGATGTTGTTATTAGGATGCATGATACGTGGTCCATTTGGTGGTCTAAATTGTGAATGTTTATTTCACGAAGGTTTTAATGATAACAAAACAATGACAATAACCAAGTCCAAAGGAAGCTTCAAAGAAATAGATTTATAGGACTTATGATCTTATTTATGAGAAGTGCTCTTTGATATCTCAATAGGCTCAAATTGGTTTTGAAAAGTTCATCATGAAATCTTTTAGTTAGTGGTTGTTGGTTTTGAAAAATATGAGTTGTTTTGCACAAAATCATGTTTTAAATTTGAGTTATGAAAATCTTGTTTGAATCCTTGAAAAATCCATGTTTTAGTTGTTGGTAATCTTTAAAAAGCTTGTTTATGCTCAAAATTTGGTTTTAGAATGATTGTAATCTATTACAAGAGCTTCATAATCCATTACCAGCAATTGGTAATCCATTACGAGAGTTCGTAATCCATTATGACCCTTCAAAAACCCATTTTCAACAAGTCAAAAGCATGGTAATCGATTACCATGCCTTTGTAATTGATTACAGCACTTGGAAAAGGCTTGTAATCGATTACAACATGTTGTAATCGATTACCAAGTGTCTCAAACACCTATAACTTGTTTTCAAAGCATGGTAATTGATTACCATAACCTTGTAATCGATTACCAAACATCTGAAACCCACAATGACTAGTTTTTGGTGCATTAAATGTCACACCAACTCTATCTAACAACTCTATTTCATTGATGGGTTATAAATACAAGTCTTAGGGACACTTAATGTTATCTTTTGAACATTCAACAACTTACTCCCAAGCATTAAATCTGAGTTTTAATTCTTTCAACATTCTTACTCTATTTTTAAACCCTTTGAGATATCTTTGAGAGTTTCATAGTGCTTTTAGTTGTATAATTTGCTATTTGAGAGTATTTGTGCATTTCTAATTGTAAAACAACACAAGAAATGTGAGATGTTCTTCAAGTTACCCATGAGGGAACTAGTGAAGTGAAGAAAGCTAGAATCAACAAACTCACACATGAATATGAGTTGTTTAGAATGAATCGAGGAGAAAGAATACAAGATATGCAAAAGATGTTTATTCATATTGATAATCATCTTGCCTCATTAGGAAAAACATTTCTCAATGAAGATTTGATTAACAAAGTGTTAATATGTTTGAGTAAGAAATGGCAGGCCAAGGAGATAGCCATAGCTGAATCAAGAAATCTTGCAACCATGCATCTTCCAACACTCTTTGGGAAGCTTCAAGACATGAGATAAAATTATTAAGGCTTCACCAAAATGAAGATATTGATAGGAAGAACAAAGGGCTAGCTCTCAAGGCTCCTTATCCTACAATGATGAAGATGATGATGAAGATGAGCTTGAGGGCTTGGAGATAAATAAAGAAATATTCAACCTTCTTGTTAGAAAGTTTGGGAAATTTCTAAAGAAGGAAAATGGAAGAAGACCACTCTTTCCTCCAAAGAAAAATTATGTGAAGGGTGAGAGCTTAACTCTAGCTTCTCCCACTTGCTTTGGATGTGAAAAACCTGGGTACATGAAGATGAATTGCCCTCTAAATCAAAAGAAGGGAGAGAAGTTTGAGAGAAAACCAAACAAAGAGAAGAAATGAAATAGAGCATACACTACTAGAAATTTCAGATTTAGAGACGAAAAAATTCTGTCTCTAAATCTGAAAAATTTCATCTCTAAATATTTAGAGACAGAATTAGAGACGAAAATTGATCAATCTCTAAAACTGGTATATTTGATTGTTAAAGACAGACAAATGAGTTGTCTCTCTAAATTAGAGACAGAAAAAGTTTGTCTCAAAATAAAAAAATTTCATCTCTAATTAGAGATGGATATTGTCAATTTTTTTTAAAATATAATGATGATTAAATTAAAGACGGCACTCTTTCGTCTCTAATTCCATCTCTAAAATTAGAGACAACACTATTCCATCTCCAAATAATCCAAAATCAAGTTATCAAAAAAATTTTAAAAAAAAGTAGAGATGAACCTATTCTGTCTCTATTAAAAAAATTATATTTTCTTATGCATATAATTATCCAAAATCAAAATTTACCAAAAATCACAATAAATCATCAATCATTATAATTATCCAAGTAACTATAAAAGATATCAAAATAGTTGAAAGTATATGAAGTAGTTACAATATCTTATGCATACCATTAATTGTTATTACATTTTGCAAGTAGACTTCTCTCTAACTTATACAATTACAAGTAATGCAACTCAAAGTTAAACAAAAACAGAGGAACAAAAAGAAATAGTAATTTACGAACTGCTTAGCAGCATGTTGCCTCAATATGATATCAAGCACTCTTATGACTTCTTGGAAATTCTTTGATTCTTGCGCACGTAAAGCATTGGAAATGGCCTACATTGGAATCTTTGCAGGAAAACTAATCTCAACTTTAAATGTCTTGGCACGATAGGGGACATATGTGTATGTGTGCATATGTGTGCATATTAAAAATACTTGACAGTTAAGCCTAATAGTGTACTATTTGTATACTATGAAGTCCTTCACATCACTTACAACACATTATAAATATGGGACTATACAATGCAACAATAAAAAAATAAAATTGCACCCTAACTAATAATTATAACTTTTGACACCTAATGGCAATTGCTTGATGCAAGAAACTTATTCAAGATATCACATCTCAATAACTTAGTGTACAATTTCTCTTTTATAATATTACCATTTCTTTTTGTTTGTTTTACAATTTAAGTTTATATGATATGGTCAGTTTTTTATTTTTTATTTTTATACTTTTTCCTCCATATGCCTCCTCTTCTTTTGTAAAAAAAAAAAAAATCTTATTCTTTTATATAGCATGCTAACATTGTTGATCAGTTGAAAATTATTAACACAACACACATACAAACACTAGAGAGGTGTGTGTGATGATTATGTAAGAGGTTCTATCCTTTACCCTCACACTTGCACCTCTAATGTAACCAAAAAGAAAAAGAAAAAGAGTGATGCCACAAAGTGTGATGATAAGAGAAGGTTCCTTACCCTAATATGAGAATGTTGAGCAAAATTGTAGCCCCAACAGTAATACCTGCCAATTCTCCAACCTGTAAGCCACCATCAAGTCCATGACAAGAATAAGTAAATTAACAAGAAAAAAAAAACGATCAATTTGATCAAGAATTGCAATCAGTTAATCAACCCACCGCACGAGTATTAGTAACAACAGCAGTGACCATAAACATAAGAATAAAAGTGATTATAAACTCATATGCAAAAGCTTGGGCAACAGTCACAGAAGGGACTGTGACTCCACCAGTGAGGTAAGGATGATAAACATCTTTGAGAGCAAAACAGGCACAGATAGAAGAAGAGACTTGTGCTGCTATATATGCTGGTAAATGGGTCCAAGGGAAATGGTGGAACATTGCAAAGGTAATGGTGAGGGATGGGTGGAGGTGTGCACCAGAGATGTCGCCAAATGGAGAGAATAACGAACATCACTGTTAATCTTACACAAGCAGTATTTCCTATCAGACTCTCTGCTCCATTGTACTTCTTATTCACTATCGGACCAGCTGTTGCTGCAAATATCAATATGAAGGTTCCCACAAACTCTACTACAATCTGTGTTGGACATTCAAACATTGTTTAATTATTAATAGCCAATTCTAAAGCTCATGGGTTATGCTCGTATCATAACTCCTGTTTGTACATGTTGAATTCAAGATTTTACACTTTTCTTTTGGTGGAGAATAAGAGTTTGTTTGGATGTGCTTTTAGATAAAAAATATTTTTTAAAAAAAAATGTCCAACAAGAGTTCTCTTCTATCAGGAAGTAGGGTGTAATAGATGGGCCTATGTCATTAAGTTGGAACAAAATTCTTATATTCTATCCTAAATCATATACGTTCATAGTAAATACAGAACTGCATTATTTTGGGCAAAAAAAAAAGGTAAAGAGGACACCAAGAAGGATCCCTTTTACAGTGGTATGTCAAGGTGAACCTTGAAAGGTCAGCATACTCAGATAGTGTAAGACTTCTTGTGAGATAATTTACATACCAGCCTCCTCTGGAAATGGTATCCTTTTCAGATGAAAGCTTCCAATCTTATTGATAACCCTCCATATATGACTGTATTATCTTAAGACCCGCCTGCAGTATAACAACCAAAATTAACATAGGAGATCCTTTGTATAGTTAACAAAAATCTAAATTTATGAACATATATCATTTGGTACTTTGCAGGAAGAATTGTCTACACTGAACATACATACTTGAAGTGATTTGCTAGTTTAACTGTTAATACTATTAACCACTATTCTTTTCTTCCAACAGAACCAAAACATTAAAAGTTCTATTTATAGCGACAAATATCCTGTATATTTAATAGTTGCTTAGCAGTTTATATAATTGATACAAGAAGTCAATATCATGCAATAAGTATTTAATAGGAAAGGCGACAAATATGAGGAAGATAAACAAATATTTTGTATCAGAAAAATGAAAATCAGCTCAATATGACAAACTGTAAACTTTGTTCCATCTTTTTACAACATTGAAAAGTATAATATAAACTATTTATATGGGAAAAAAGGGGTCTAAGAAGAAATCAAAGAAATAGATCTAGGTTCAGTCATGGTAGTCGGAATCGCATGAATCAGGATTCGATTCATGTGATTCAATGCGGTTCATCAACCCAGTGATTCAGATCGTAGGGTGTTTCATTTTTGTGCTAGAATCGCATAGAGAATCGTTGAATCGTGCAGGAATCATCGGAATCGCGATTTAGATGCAAACTGTGCGATTCTTGCACCGCTCAATGTTCTGCACGGCGTCTCTCATTTTTCGGTCGTTCCCTGCGCAGAGCCCTCCCACGAGGCTTTTCAAATGACGCCCAGCCGTCATCGCCTCCGTTCGTCTGCTCCTAGCCGCTGTTTGGCTCTGTAGCCGTCACTGCCATGGCTACCAGTAGATTAAGTATCGTATAGAAACAAGAAAGAAGAATGGGTGCAGAGGAAAATGAAAAGGGAAAGGGAAAATGAAAAGGGAGAGAGAGAATGCAAAACAGGAAAATGAACAGGCAGGAAAATGAACAGGGAGAGAGAGAATGCAAAATGACATTTAGTTTAAAAGAAAAATAAAAATACAAAACGTTAAAAGTTGTTGTCCACTAATTAAAACATACAGTTTGTATTTTCTTTAATACCCAGGCACACATTTAATATCAGTCTTCTAAAATAGATTAATTTACTCATTTATTTAGACTCTATTGATAATTATTTAATATTAATGAGTTATTTGACATTAAAATATTAATATTTAAATGTTTATAATGTTTTATTATGTGAAAAATATATTTTATATTGTTATTAATAATTGACTATGAATCTTACGATTCACGATACGTTTCGATTCACAATTCAAAAAATAGTCTTTTCGATTCACGATTTGACTCTCGATTTAATAACCATGGGTTCAGTAAAATTAACAGATCAAGATGCAATTTCACTATGAATATATTATTACTATGATAGTAAAGGAAACCACTGAACAACAAAATTCAAGCTGTTGAATCTTGGGGACAATAAATGAGAATCTAAAATGGTATACCTACAGAAGACACCAAGGAGAATCAGGCCAACGAATGGCATCTGCAACTTGAACAGAAGATATGGTTCCCATGAACCAGCTGATCCTAGAAGAATCCTCAGTTTCAAAGGGCATTTTGAATCTCATCCCAGAACACCATTGTATCTGCATTACAGCCCTCGCAGCAGAAGCCTTAACACAAAACTCTGGAAATATACAGAAGCCTTAGTACAATTCATCACACAATATACAGGGGAAAAGAAAAACTGCCAAATGGAAATCACCATAGCAGATAACACCAACAATTTACAAATCTAAAAAAGCATTCTTTTGACATATTTGTCAAAATATTGAAACATTGGAAGATGAACCCATGCAACATCAATAAGATCTTAAACCACTGAATAAAGAACAATTAAGCTACAGCATCCAAAACTTGGGCTGGAGCAATATTAAACAATAGTAGCACAAACATCTCACTGCAATTGAAATTAGAAATTAAAACCCGTGCTCATGAAACTTGTACCTGTTCCATATGACCTTGTGGGAAGTAATAAACCCTCTCCCCTTCACGAGGAAGAGTGACAAGGGGCCCAACGCAGGCATGCCACAATTCCATGCCCCTGAATTCTATCCAAGAGCTCAACTATCCTTGAATTCTCTCTTTCAATGTTTTACAACTCTAATTAAGGTCCATGCCCCCGTTTTTACTTCATTCAGCAACAAATTCTGAGTTTTTACCCCAATTTTAATTTTATCTTAGTCATAAAAACAACTAGTCAAAATCAAGATTTAGCATTCCACGGGACAATCAAACAGTACTTACAAATGTGGTTCAAACTAACCAATCAAATTACCACAACTCATATTCACAAGGATGAAACATGCTCAACCATTAGTAATACAGGAAAAAAACTAATTGACCAGTAGAGCATCACAAATAGTTGGCACATACATCAGAATTTTGACTAAAACAAAGTCGACATTTTATCAAACACATGATATACCGGCTATATCAACCCTTTCACATGAACATTCTGATATGAATAAGGCTCAAACAAAACAAACCAACAGATATAAATTTGGAACAGAAAGCTTCAGAACTCTCTTGATGGCATATAGAAGGTTTCCATTCAAAGGATGCTGTGAATTTTGGACAATAGGATTAATATACAGCAAGATTACATTATGAGAACAATGTCAGAATACCTATAGAATTAGTGAAAATAAAACTCAAGAAAAAATGTATAAAAAAAAGGGTAAAAATGAACACAAGTTATTAATAGGTACTGCTTACTTGTTCTATTATAAATCCCATAGCTCCAGTAAATATTATCAGCTTGACAAGTTAATGAAACACCCAACCCTTTCGAATAGAAGGTGTGCAAGGATAGCTTGGCTATAACAGCAATTCATAAGATAGAAGAGTGTAAAATAAATGTGAGTAAAATAATGTTAGAAATTTTGCTCTTAGAAAAAAGTTTAATTAACAAATGCAATCCACTTATACATATTTGTAAGGAAATGCAAAAACAAATGAGCTGAAGAAACTTACTAAAAGAAACTCTCAAGTGAAAATTTTGAAACTTGGGATAAATGTTGAAAATAACAGAAGATACCAAACCCAAACCAGTTTTCTCAAAAATCGCCAAAAATGTATGCTACATTTATATTTTCATGCTAGTGAGTCATGTAATACCCGGTCTCTTAAAAGACCCTTAGCTCCTACATATATAACAGTGAGAAATAACCACCAGGATAGAACACAACCAGGTCAGCTGGTCCTCCCCCACCCCCACCCCCACCCCTTTTTTTTTTTTTTTTCAAAATGATCATGAGATTGAGGAAGACATGGCTAATAGAATTTGGGCTAGAAACTAGGTGATTGCAATGGGGAAGTATGTTGGGAATTTTGTATGAATGGAAAATACAAGGGAAGATAAAAGAATTTTGGGAGTTCTGCCATAGATTTTGTTACACAATATTTGATACTACAAAATGTTGGGCTGTCTACGGGCATGCAAAAAAATAAGGAGTATTGAATGTGAAATGAATGATGTCACATGGCCAACATTTGAAGATGAAAAGCAAAGATAAGATAAGAAATGGAGACATTTGCTGAAAGATATAGCACGCATTGAAGACAATGATTAAAGAGCCATTTGGAGAAATACTACTAATCAAGTGATCACACAGCAAACTCAAACATTCTGGATCAATAATGCTTGCTAGATGAGAATTTAATTCCTAGTTGTGTAATCTACGCATGGCACATTCTGACTAGACCTCTAACTAAAAACCTCAAATATGACTCCACACCAAAGATACACTTGTAGGTAAGTCCATATTGTTGTGTCTATTATGCACTTCAATGAGAGAAAAATGGATGCAAATATCAGAAAAATAGGTGAATCTAAATGAGGCAACAAAGACAAATAAAAGAAATTGCATCCAAAAATTACATAAATAAAGGAATGTACCTGGTAACATAATGTAGGAGCAACTATGAAGTATGCCAAGCTCTTGAAGCTCACATCGTAAGGATAATCCATATTCATAAGTAGTTATACTGTTGCGAGCCCGCCATCCAAATCCGCGAGCCGTCGGGCCACGTCGTCGGAAAACACCCACGACCACAATTTCGTCACCCCCTGAGGCGCCGTACATCGTCACGCCTCCACCTCTATCTCTGCCTCGCTCTGCCCAGATTTGCGAGCACTAGCAACGACCAGCCGCCGACCACCACTCCCAACGTCACTATACCGTCAATCCCAGACCAGCAAACACCTGCAACCCACCACCAAACCCAGATCCGCCATAACCATAACCCCAAAATGTCCAGATCCGTGAACTACCATCCTCGCCTCACTCCGCTGCACAGACCCGAGCCTTAACCAAATCCATGAACCAACGAGCTAAGAGATGAAGATAAGAAAATGAGTTGAGATATGGACATGAGAGAACGAAGGTTGAGACGGAACAAAGGAATTAGGGTTTTGAGTTGAAATTAGCGATTTAAAGGTAGAAATATTAGAGATGGAAAAAACACTCCATCTCTATTTTTTAAAAAATTATTAATTAAATAATATTTATATAAAAGTTAGAGATAGATGTTAGTAAGAGATAGAATACATCTATCTCTAATATATTTTGACTTTTTTATAATACTTATTTAATTAAATAGAGATAAAATTAAAGATAAAAACTTTAAAGATAAATAAATTATGTCTTTAATTTTATTTTTAAATATATTTGATTTTTTAAAACATCATGTTGATCGAATAGAGACGGAATTAGAGACGAGAAAATATAAGACGAATAAATTACATCTCTAAAGTCCATCTCTAAGTATATTTGATCTTAAATTGACTAAACAGAGATAGAATTAGAGACGAAAAATTCTGAAATTGATCATTTATGTCTCTAAATTCCGTCTGGCGTATCTCACGTGGATACGCCAAGCGCTCTGGCGTATCCCATGATATGGCATGTTGAGACAAAATTGGCCAAGTCAGATGGGTTGGGACTGCCCAAATAGGCTGGGCCTGGGCCTAATGGACTGGGACTAGGCCTAATGGGTGGGCATGCCCAAATGGGCTGGGCCTGGGCCTAATGGGTGGGACTGCCCAAATAGGTTGGACCGTGTTTAATGCCAGTAGGACCCCCGAAATGGGTTGGACGACGACCGAATAAGCAGACGACCCGAATGGGTTAGGACAACTCGAATGGGCTGGGACGACCCAAATTGGCTGGGAGCCCAAATAAATTGCAGACCGACCCTAATGGTTGGATGGCCTTAATGAGTTGGGCCCGAATGGGGTTGGAAACGACCGAATGGGTTGGGACGACGACCCAAATGTAATGACCCGTTTTGACATAGTTACTCAAGTAAAGTTTCTGACTTTTAGTATGCTTAAGTTAAAATATTCGACTTAATTAAATCTAAGGCGAGCCCAGGTTTAGAAAATCGAGTTTATGAAATTTTGAAGTTAAACTTAACTAAATCTAGCAGTGAACACCCTTAACGTATTGTAATCAAGTTTTACACTTTAAATTAATGGGCTACAATACTAGCCAAGCAAGCATAACAAAATCAATTAACTTTAATAGTTTAAACATTATGATTCTATAAAAAATTTGATAGAATTTCCCTTAAAAATCAGACGTTGCCAAAAATATTTCATCATATTTCATTATATATTGAATCCATATCAACAAAACACGTATAACATGCATAAGCATAACAGAAGAGCGTCAAGTCTCCTGGAAGAACATGTTGCTATTGCATGAGAGCCAGGGAAATGCAACGCTTGAAATAGGTCATAGTCACATGTGTCTTCTTAAAGGTTTAGGGAATATTTAACTCCACCTTACTGTGTTATAGGGTTGAATGCCTCTTCGACCAAAAATCTGGTTGACTGTATATCAAATTGACGGACTTGGTGAGAGCTTGCCTTGAGCACGTTGTCGTTCCAGCTTTTCATAAATCATCAGACCAATCTGCCCCATCAAAAAGTTTCTCGTTTGCGTCATCCTTGCGATTAACAAAGTACTCTACCAATTTGTAATATGTCATCTGAACAAGTGCTGTTATTGGTAGGTTTCTGCCATCTTTCAACACACCATTCATACACTTAGATAAGTTCGTCATCATATGACCAAATCTGTGGCCACCATCATATGCTAAACTCCATTATTCTTTTGGAATTGAATTAATCCAATTTGCCATTTCGGGAGTAGCAGTCAACTTTTCCAACCTAGCCTCAAATTTGTATGTCATTGGTTCATACCCTGATATTAAAATATTAATGAGTTGGTGTTAGCAACTAAATTGTAGTTTGATAACTAGTATAGTAAACTCATAAACAATGTCAAATATTTAACTACCTGTGTTAATCAGATATTTCTTTAGGGCCAGACGCTATTAAAATTACTACCAATATGTCGGATGCAGAAAGCATGATGCACATGCGGTGGCTGCCATCCCAAATGTGGATTCGTCACTGACTGTATGATGCCTTAATGTCGATTAGATATCAAGCATAGGTCATGTTGTTGTGTGACATGTTTTCGAATCAATACTAAGTGTAACACCCCAAATTTTATTTATTTCGTGATAAATATTTATTTTATAATATTTATGATTTTCTGAAATTTTTCTAGATTTTTTTGAAAACACAGAATATTTTAATATATTTCTCATTTTACGTGCGGATTGAAATTGGTTGTGAGAAAAGACAGTGTTGCTTCAAAAGTTGAAAAATTTTATGACGAATATTCATTTAATAATATTTGTGATTTTTGAGAATTTTCTAAAATTTTTCCAGAAATGTCGAATATTTTAGTATATTTCTCATGGAAAATGAGATATTTTCTTCGAGAACCTCGATCTATGGAAACGTCGACGGGAGATCTTACTAAATCCAAGGCCGGACATAGTTCACGAGATTTCACGTTTTTCAAAAAAAATTTAACAGATGAAATAATAAGACGCTGTGTAAAATTCACCCGTCAGATAAATTAATATTGACTTCTATCGACTGTAACTATTATCCATTGGATTATAGCATGTAATAAAAACTCTATCACCTTATCCTAATGTAATCTACTTTATGTCATAACAAATCTACTTTAATTCAAATATAATGCTATTTTAATCAAGCTTTTAGAAACTTTGACCTAAAATGGCCTAACTATCCACTCTAATTGTATGGAAAAGACAAAAACTCTCCCTTCCACTCTCCATTAGGGCTACGGTTGGCAGCCCACTTTGGAGCCAAATTGGCCAAATTTCTATTACACACTTAACTCATCAAACCCTAATTCACTTTTCAACTTTCATTCTCTCTCTTCACTTTCTTCTTCTTCCTTCCTTCTCTCTACACTCTCCATTTGTGCCCCTCCTCCACCACATTTCTTCATCATTTCTCTTCACTAATCACATTTCTACACTCACCTCCATCTTCTCCACAACTTTCATTCACAAAGTTTCTTCAAAATCCAACCTTTTCTCCATTGACTTCCAAGGTAAAGTCTCTAGCTTTGAGGTCAAGATCCAACCTTTCTTCTCTTTTCTTCTCATTTTCGTGCTTCATGGCTTCTTTAGTGGCCATGGATCCATTCTTTTTCATGTCTAATGGTTGGTTTTGATAATTGAAAATCCTAGGGTTGTGGAGCCACCACAACCGAAACTACAAGGAAAAAGGAGGAGCTCATTTTCATGTTCACCTCTTTGGTAAGAGGGAGATCACTCTCTTCAACCTAAAATGGTGGTTGGAAACTTGTTTATTTAAGGATTTGTGAGAAACCCTAACATGGGTTACTCCTTGATTTTATTGTTTTCTACTTGATTCTTTAAAATTTCATTACTTTACTTCTATTTGTTGGATGAATTTGATTCTTGGTGATATTGTAATAATTTGATTGGATTGGAAATTGTGGTTGTGAGACAAAAGCCCCTTGCTTTGGGCATGGAGGCTCACGGCCAAGTACCCTTGGTGTGGTGTTGATGGTTCAAAATTTTTGTAACCTAATGGAATGGTATTATTTGAGTAGACAAGGACCAATGGAGAAAATGAAAACTTTGACTCCTAACTCTATGATGGCTCACAGCCATAGAGGAGAAAGATGGTGAAAAATTGTGACTTGAATGAAGGATTGATGAATTGGACATTAAAAGGTAATTATGGATCCATAATGTGTAAGAACAATTAATCAAAGACTTAATTTGGTAACTTAGAAAATTTTAATCAAGACGAAGAACATGAGTGTGTGAGTTAGAGGAATTTAAGAAAAACCTATAAAGTGAACTATAATCAAGATCAAAGAAAGAAGTAAATTTATTAAGGTGTTAAGAATTGGATGGAGAACATAAAAGAACTCCCTTAAAGATAAAGATCCATTATGAAAAAGTAATTAGGGTAAGTTATGATAATAATGTCATTAAAAGGTAATTAAAGTAATACATAATCATAATAATGTCATTAGAGATGTAATCAAAGTGAAAATCAATAATAATCCTATGAGTGATGTTAATTAAAGCGAGACCTTAAGATGAACGTTGTGTCATTATGGGTCCAAAATCACGACCTAAACCTCATTGACAATTGATTGAGCCATATGTAGCATAATACGGACTATTACGCTTTTATTGATGATGCATAACTACTTATTGATGAGAAAGTACATTGTTGTAAATACGTACATGAGAATGCATGGGGTCATCATGCATTAAACATTTGCTCAGTCTGTGACTGTTAAAAGGCTCTATTACCTAGGAGTTGAATTACACCTTAGTGCGGGTGCGAATAGACAAGTGTATGTCTTTGTTGACCTTGGGGACGTCGGGGTGTGAGTATTCCATCATGTGGCCAGTTAGTAGCTCTTTTGCGTAGTGGCATAGACCAATGCAACGCACCGACGATCCGGACCGAGACACTGTCCTATGATCGTGATCTTGTGAGAATGCCGCTGTATAAAGCCTTGATGCGTAAAAATATTATTTTTATGGGAAGCACTTGTTTTTATGGCTGACGAAATACTGGCACGTCTCCTCGATTATTCACTTCAACGTTTATGTCTAGCTCCATGGAGTAGGAATTTGTCAGTACCCAATGTGGGATCTTGTTACCATATGCATACGTACTTCGAGTCACATATTTTCTGACATGTACTCATATGCCTATTTAATTGCTATTCTATATCCATATATATATTTGTGATTTTTATTGATGCTATAACTGCTGGAAATTATCATTAAATTGCCCTCTGCCTGGATTTTATGTTGTCTATTATCCTATTGTATTGTGTGGGCGCCTTGCGCCATTTAGTTTCTTACTGCCATATTTGGTAATGAATGACGAGTATCTCACCTCTTTATTGTATATTCTATTATTCTGTATTATTGTGTGATTTACTGAAGACGTTCGTGAGAAAGAAAAGAAAATTCTTAGTTTTCTGGCTTTTGGCCTATCTCGACTGAGACCGAAGTTGCCGAGGATGACGTCTCGCCCCCGTGGATTTTTTGGCTATGTACGGATCAACTTTCACGGAGGTCCTGATTGCTGCCACATCAACGTGCAGACCGACCGTTGTGTGTATTATGGCGAATTGACTGTGTCCTTATCTTGGGGACGTTATGATACTTCTATTTTTTATTTCCATGCTTTTGTGTGGCTGTTTACCTGCCCGTAAGGGACATATGGGCTGACATGTATTACACCCCTCGTGAAGATTTGTCTACTGCTCGGGCTCCCGCCCATTGCTCTGTCGTCCTAATAGATGTTTCCTCGGACGAAGAGGATCCCGAGGAGGACCCGGCTACGGTCCCTTCTCGTTAGTCCTAGTGGCTGAGTTTATTGGTAGCTACTGATGGCTAACCAGTTATATTTATTTTGGGAAACCTGATGTTTGTACATGTTGGGGTATATTTGTATCTCTTTGGGTGGGTACATATTTTGCTTTTTGTATATTTTGAAAATGTAACTAAACAGGCTTATATTTCTAGTACAATGTATGTAATTACCCATATTGTGTAGGATTGTATGTTTTATTCCACGCTGATTTCACTATGATCATTTAACGGATGTTTCATTTGAAAAGGAACCTTTAATTTTTATTCATTTAACATTATACCTATCCATGAACAGGTACATACGTATATTAATGGAATTTCAATCGGACTCATTCTCAAATAGGAAAAGAAAAAAAAATATCTCAACTTTTCCGTATTTATTTGTATGTCATTTTTCTATAGTGCGACGTTCCCTCTTCTTACCCATTATGACTAAGAGAAAGGGGCGTTACACTAAGAACCAACTCTAAGCATCCTTTGTTTCCTCTTCAACAATGGCAAATGCAATGGGCAGAGGTTTTCTATCGCCATCCTGTGTTGTTGCAATCAATAATTTATGACGATATTTACCATACAAATGAGTGCCGTCAATCTGAATAATGGGCTTACAGTATTGGAATCCAACAACACATGGTGTGAATGTCCAAAACAAGCGATGGAATACAAGTTTTGAACGGTCAACTCTATTGGTCTCGACATAATCAACGGTTTGCAACTCTATCACTGTGCCTGACATGTCTCTTTGCATGGCAAGTAACCATCTAGGCAATACCGCATAAGAATTATCTCAGTCTCCAAATACCTTCACAATGGCAATTTGTTTTGCCTTCCAAGCTTTCTGATAGGACACGTCATATCCAAATTGACATCGAACCCTTTTAATAATTAAGCATACAGGTATATCGGGTTTTTGCTTAACTATCTCCAGAATGCAAGAACAGATCATATGAGAGTCTAACTTCTGATGATCTTGTGAAATGGCTGGGTTGACATAGTTGTGGCCCATTATATTTTCTAATTTCCCACATGTTTGATTTCTTGCTTAGAATGACCCTGACCCTCCAATTACAACCATCAGTAGCTCTGGGACACTTAACAGTTAGCCGCTGTGTATCAAAATCCTCAATCTTGTAATTCTGATGTCTAATAATGGAATAATAGGGCCAAATTGACAGCATCTTTAGAGGGAAATTGTAGCCCGACATATAATTCTTCATCTGGACTCCAAATACCATGAGAATCTAATTCAGACAGATTATTAGGTGTACTCAGCGCATCCCAATTGATTTCAGAAAACTGAGGACATGGAGGCACATACGTAGATTCAGGAGCAACTACCAATGGAGGGATTAGTTGTTGTATATTTACTTCAGGGCAAGATTGATCTTCTTCTAAGTCAGTGTCTGTATCTTCACCCTTAGGCATTTCCCCTTCATCATCGCTTGTGTCAGATAATGCATCTGCCATAAGCGGGTTATCGGTTTCAAGGTCCAACCTAAATGAGCTCCCTTCAAGCATTGCAGACGTACCAACTTCTTGAGATTGTACTAGGACAGGAGCAGCATGTGTCATGGAGAATTGAGTGTTGATAGGGTATGATGATTCAACAAGATTAGAAGGACCACTGAACAGAACCTGTTTTGAGGAGAGAAAGACGCTTCATCGTTGGCTTACTTGTTTTGTCTCGACATTCAACTCCATAGAAGTTAAGTTAAGATCTTGATCAAAGCAATCAATCATCCAAGCAACATCTTCATCATCTTCTAATGGAAGAAATTTATCCATCTTAGAACATTATTCCGTTGTGGAAATCAGACACAACACCTGACACAACTTGATTTTCTTATAGCTTAATTTTAAATGAATTCTCCTTTTTAAAAGTTACGTTGAATCACGATAGACTTGGGACGACGGCGACTCATGACATTAGGCCTTCTTCACCTTCATAACGTTCTCCCATTTGTAGTAAATGAGAATAATAAGGTGTTTGGTCATCTTACACACGAATAATAACCACACAAATAATTCAATTTTGTACAAACAAATTCTAAAAATCGACTAAATAACAATAAAACATATATAATAAATACACAATTCATAATAATAATAAAACAAATAATAATAATAATAATAGTAATCAATAATAATAATAAATAATAATAATCAATTATTCTACCAAGTAAACAAATATAAATAATATAGAAACTAAAAAAACATAAATAATAATTCTAACAATAAAACAAATGTACAATACACAATTGATATAAAAACTAAAAATCATAAATAATAATTCTAAAAATAAAACAAATATACAAAACATAATTAATATAATAACTCAAAAACATAAATAATAATTCTAATAATTAAAATATTCAACAATATATATAACAATAACAATAATAATATAATGATAGAAATCTTTACGAATATGATTCTCCCACAACTTACAGGCACAAGAGAGTTTGAGAGAAAATTTAGATAGAGCAAAATCTAGAGAAAAGGTAAAAATTTGATAAATGAGGGAAGTTACCGTAGAAGGAAGAGGGAAAGTGGAGTTATAGGGGTTCACGTGGGATCGTCAGAAGCGTTTAGCGTATCGCGGGGGATATCTTGAAATTCTCTGGCGATATTAGCATGGATACGTCAAGTCTTCTGACGACGATCTCATGCTATGGTTTAATAAAAAATAAAAAATACTATCATGGTCAAAATGATAATATTTAAAAAAAAATTTTAAAATAAAAATATTTTGAGTGACATATTCCACGTTGATACGTCAAGTGCTCTAACGTATTCTACGTATTTAATAAAAAATAAAAAATACTATTATGGTCAAAATGATAATATTTAAAAAAATAATTTAAAAATAAAAATATTTTAATAAATAATTTAACACAATTGACAGTTTGGTCAAAAACTCCTGTAGCCCGAGTACCTCCCTCCCTACTTCTCAGATCTGTGTCTCTGTTTCAACTTTTGGATAAATCTTTCAACTTTAGGCCATTCCATTGGTGGGTCTTTCTTCTCTTCTCTCACTCTCACTCTCACAATGGCCACCGGAGTCAACAGAAAAATTTCTGCTGCATCAGCCCGGGCTCATACCAGAAGGGCAAAGAAAACCAATTCTATTAAGCTCCCTTCAGGTGGGTCTTCACTCTTCCACCCTCTTTTCTTCTTTCCATGGCAACTTTTCATCTTTGCTCATCGAAGTTTCGATTTCGGCATCGTTTTTATCGCTTGTCTTGTCAAGTTATAAATTTCTCTAGGTCATGCTGTAACTTTAGAATTTAGGATATAGGTTATAATCCGACACCTTTTGTTTAGTTTATTTAATGAACTTTTGGGGAAAAAAAATGTAGATAGAAAACTAGCCAGAGTTTTCTCTATCAGTATGAAGAGTTCTCTTTATTAGTAGTATATGGACATGTACAGATCATTTTTTTGGATACATAAAATGAACTGTCTTGTATGTTTCAATTCAATAGTAGGGCTGGGAATGTCCTGCACCTGGCACATTCCCCTTGGGCGTCATCTGTTGTTTAGGAATTATGATATTTTTTTCCCTTGTCTGTATGCTATAGACAGGTAACAGTGGGGAATAAATGGACAGCCACTGCCCTCACAATAGAGGAAAAGATAAATGAAAAGGTTGTTAACAGTGTGGAATAAATAAAGACAAATGAAAAGGTTGCTTAACAGCCAGAAATAAATGATTGTAGTATCACCACCAGAAGGTGGGATATAAATGGTTAGGGAGCAGAGTGAAGGACTTATGCAGAAAATTGAGCGAGAGTAGGGGCCTTTGGGCAGGGAGGTTTGCAGACCCTCGAAGTGCTGCATTATCTTTCTTTTCTATTTTCAGTTTCCTTGTTCTTTTACAGAGAGTTAGAAAATTTGTATCCGTCTTCGTATGGAACTTGTAATCTACCAATTTTGGATGCAAGGCTGTTTTTACTTATAAATTCAATAAAACATATTCTGATTTCTGGGTTCCTATCAGTGTCGATGGGAGTTCTTCACCTTTTAATTTTGTTTAAATAAATCTCTTACTAAAGAAATAGAATATTTGTTTTTTAGTAAACAAAAGTTTAGGAAGAGGGGAGGCTACCCCATTCCAGGGCTAGGCATTCCCCAAGCCTTAGCGAGAGTACTTACAAAGCGCCTACCAAGGGGGATTGATAGTAGCCAGAATCAAACCTAAGCCTTTTAAGTGAAGTGCTTCAATCCTTACCAGCTGAACCAACCCCCCCGTTGGCTTTTTGTAAGAGATTTATTAGTCCTACATGTGTTGGAGAATAGGGTAATTATTAATTTGTATTGATATTCTTTTGCTTGACTTATGGACTGCATATTTGTTATTTCTGTTTTAAATTCTATTTATCTGTTTTTGAATTTGGCATTACAATCTCTCAGGAATGCTTAGAACAACACTAGTAGTGTTGTTTATTGGTTTTCTAGCATGGGCTTATCAGGTTATTCGACCTCCTCCTCCCAAGATATGTGGCTCTCCCAATGGACCGCCTATAACAGCAACAAGAATCAAACTAAGAGATGGAAGGCATTTGGCATACAAAGAGCATGGTGTCCAAAAAGAAGCAGCCAAGTATAAAATCATCTATGTCCATGGTTTTGATAGTTGCAGGCATGACGCCGTGGTTGCCAAAACCCTATCACCTGTAATTATTTATATTACATTTTTCTGGCTTTATTCTCCAATATCTTTGTAGTTTGTACTATTTCTATTTAAGGTGGGTTTTTCCAGGAAGTTGTTGAGGACTTGAGGATCTACATTGTATCTTTTGACAGACCTGGTTATGGGGAAAGCGATCCTGATCCGAATCGTACATCAAAGAGCATTGCCTTAGATGTAGAAGATCTTGCTGATCAGCTGGGATTGGGGTCCAAATTCTACGTAATTGGTTTCTCCCTGGGCGGACAGGTTGTTTGGAACTGCCTTAAACACATACCTCACAGGTATGATTTATTCAGGTTATTTGTAGTTCTGTTGACACAATTTTGAAAAAAATAAAAATAAAATCACTAATATTTCTTTTTGTATTATTTGCTCTTTTGGTATGTTAACATCCGCTTGCTTGCCTATACATGTTAGTGGTGTGAGATAGAGTTGTCAACCCTTCTTTTTATCTCTCAGTAATAAAAAATTTTCAATGCTAATAGGCTGGCAGGTGCAGTGCTCTTAGCCCCTGTTGTCAATTACTGGTGGCCTGGTCTTCCTGCAAACTTAACTACTGAAGCCTATTACCAAAAAAAATTACAAGACCAATGGACACTTCGTGTTGCTCACTACATACCGTGGCTAACTTACTGGTGGAACACTCAAAGATGGTTCCCAGCTAGTAGTATAATTGCTCATAGTCCAGATGTCCTTTCCCATCAAGACAAAGAGCTTGTGTCTAAGATGTCTGATAGGAAGAGTTATGTGGTAAGTATCCAGCCTTTTGGTGGTTACAAAATTGTGAATTTTTTCTGAATGCTAAACAGTGGAAGGCATTTTCAGTGAGTGATTTAGCTTATAATTTTTATTGGTTAAATTCTTAAAATTTGATTTTGAAATTTGTTGGTGATTGTTTTGCCTAGGATCAGAACTCACACCAACTGCACAAATTCAGTTTGTGGAATGTATTCTCTAGGAGTATGACCATCACAAATGTGTTTTTCTAACTGCTTACTGCTGCATGTGGATTTCTGCATTTTTTGAAGTCAGTTGTGAACAATTCTCACTACTTGTTATTCTTATGTTTCTGAATTCTTTGTACTCATACTCTGTCCTGTTGTTTTTTATGTTAGACCGATCAAAAAAATTTCAGCCATATATTTTGAAATTAATAACTACAACAGTTTGTCTTTAGTTACGAATATTAAAAGATATATTATACATAGAATAGACTGAAGTATTGAAACTATGATCATTAATGCATTTTGTCGGTATCAATTTAGGAGTAGTTGCAACATTTGTGGGCAAATATTAGACTTCTTGATAAGGCCTATTTCATAAGTATTTGGTTTGGATCATTTCATTCGTACATGGATAATTGTGGGAAAAAATGCCTGAAAATTCATTGCTAAAGGTTTATAAACTTTTAGTTTGTGTCTTAGTGTTTGACACAGAAGATAGGGCTATTAGCCTTGTATGATTATTGACTGTAGTTTAAGGCATTTCATAATCAATAAAATTGATATATGATGGAAACACAGCCTGCATCCATGAAGAGTATGGAATATGGACTATGGAGTGTCACTTTATGGTTGAAATGTATTTACAACATCTGCCAATTTAAAAGCAGAATAAAGGTGGCTTGTATGATGCACCTGAAATTTGTGGTGCATCCATGCACCTTGAATATGACCAACAGTAACCCGTTTATTGGGTTATTATATTTGAACCCATAAATTATGCTATATTACAATTGAGCCCATTTTATTATAATGATTATAATTTAACATGAAAAATGAATCAGACAAATCGAATCAGTCTCATTCTCAGACGAATTGAATCACCAAAAGTTTGTCTATTCCTCCATCCCCACAAGAGCCAACATGAAATAGTCCAAACAGATTGCCAATTTTCTCCATTATCCCAGCCAAAGTCGTGACTTAACTTCTGTAAGAGCCACTGATGGAGTTCACCCACAAAGAACCTAAGTCTCTTGTTTGAAGGAACTATGTGGTACCAGAGAGCTACTGCCAAAGGGCAATATCTAAGAACAAGGATAAGGTTCTTCTCCCTATCACCACAATGTTGACAATAGGGATCTCCAAGGGCCAACCTGCTTCTATGCAAATTGGTCATCAATCTACATTGGAAATCTACTTTTTTAATTATCATCTAGCAGCTGTTGCTGCATTCCAGCACCTGTAAACACAATAAAATTAATCAATTACAAATCAGCACCAAGGTATACAACTACACAGCAAACTCAATAAAACTCAAGATCTCAATATAAAAGGACACAGCAAATTCAATAAACATTAATCGCACACAATTGCAGTCCCAATAGCAATCATCATTCCTCTCCCCTCCTCCCCCCCCCCCCCCAATCTGCGCCCTCCTTTCCCCAATAATATAAGGATGCCAAAGACCCAACCCCAAATCAAAACTAGAGAGTATCAAATCTGCCTTAAATTCTGCACTCTGCATAACAATTCCACTCAGCAAGTGAATGCCTTAATTGGACTAGCCATTCCCTTTGGAGTTCCTGCCTCACCTACCTGATTATTTATGATTTAAACAAGTCATATCCATTCTATACCCCTCAATTACATGATTAAGGGAATGACTGAGGGAAACCATAAACACATAGCCTGCTAAACAATAAAACAAATTTGTGCCTAAGGCCATTACCACCACCAAGCTGTTCATCAAGCAGACCAACATGAAACCCTCCACAGCTGCCCATTCTGTCTGCCAAATTTAACCAATAATGTTGTGTTATTTTCACTTCTTTACAAAACCGATAAACATATCATATTTCCACTACCTATCACTGTACTGTTCCTACATGATGAACATTCGAATGTTCCTACAACATACACATCCCACAAAAAACCATCACAATGTGGGATTCTTCACAGAATTTTTCTTTTGCCCTTTAAACCATTCCCAAATACTTCCCACCAATCCATTCCGGAATAATTTTTGTCACAATTGCAACCACCTTCCGTAGCATTCAACCAAACTCAACCCTCCTCTGTACATCAATTCCAATAAATTGTATTCATTCCTAAAACACTTTTCCCTCTTATTCCATCACTCAATTGTATACTTGAACTCAACAATCTTAACAAAGCCCTAACCCATATTTATTGTGCTTTATCTTACTTACCATGCGATAATCGTCGTTGGAGCTATGCCTTCCACCAACAATCTCTGTTTCTTTCTATCCTATTCGCTCTTTTCCATCTGCGGCGTAGGCGGCCATGTCCATGTCCAGAAACAGAGGAAAACAGCACCGAAAGACATTTGCCAATGTAGGTCAAAACAAAATCCCTTTTTTTCTACAAGGACTAACTTCTGCAATTTTATAAACTTCTACATGACCACTTCTCATGGTTACCCGTTATTCATCCATGCCCTTTGTTTTTTAAATGATTTTATCCATGGGTACTAATGTATGGTGCATGGATGCACCACATTTTTTCACGTGCATGTTAGAAGCTACCGGAGAATCAATGGGTTGCATGACAAACATTTTGTGAAGTAAATATTTATCAGAGAGGAAAAATGTTTATTTATGCTTGAGGCTTTTGGTGCATTGCACCCGTCAGTTCTTCATTTTCTTTATTCTTTTATCTTTATTCAAAATTACCTAAGTAGCGTATTTAGAAAATTATTAGAGCACCGCTGCTGTGACTTGGTTAGCTTGGCATAACAAGTAAATCAACCTTCATGGTCTTATTGTCTTGTATTTATCAATTTTCTCTCCCCCTCCCATGGATAAACTGCCTGAAGTTTATTGATTTTATGAATGTTATGTAGTAAGAGTTGTTTCCCAATATGTGATGGATCTCTAAGTAATAAATTGAATTTTAAAGGCCCTATTGAAATTAGGGATGTTGAAATTCTAAATTTTTATGTGTATTATATTCTTGTTGGAGCACAACACAATGGGGTTGTTTGATCTATGTAGCTGACCTCAACTAGTGGAAAAAGGCTTTTGTTTGTTGTTGTTGTTGTTGTATAGTCTTGTTTAAGCAAGACAATTTGGCACTTGTGCACACTGTTTGACTGGATAATATTTGGTTAGCATGTCCCTTTGGTAATTGATTTGACAGTTATCTGACAAATGCAAAAGCAACTTTTCACTTCTATTGGCACCCTTATGGAGAAATAGTTTTGTGAGATTGGGTTCATTTGAGAATTGGTTGATTAATTGAACCATCTAATTTCTGATTAGCCTCATTTTAATTGGCTTTCATAGAATTATGCAGTTGTTTTTGTCTTCAACTAAGTATTTTCTCTCATGATATCTAATAACATGTCTTGTTTCAGTTGGAATATTGATATGGAAACTTTTTAGCTCTTCAAGCCCCTAAACCATCTATTTCTTACCTCAATACTCAATAGATATAATTTTTTAATTTGGCTTCCATAGGCACAGGTAAGACAGCAAGGAGAATATGATACCATCCACCGTGACTTAATTATTGGATTTGGTAACTGGGAATTTAGTCCCATGGATCTTGAAAACCTGTTTCCAACTAATGAAGGTTCTGTCCATCTTTGGCAAGGAGATGAAGATTTGATAGTGCCTGTTACACTGCAACGATACATTGCACAAAACCTTCCGTGGATTCATTATCACGAACTTCAAGGTTCTGGTCACTTGTTCCCTCATGCTGATGGTATGAGTGATACTATCATTAAGTCACTTTTACATGGGAAGTAGGCTTCTATATTGGTCACTGGCTATCTTAGGTCTGCTTCAGCATTTAATATGTCTGTTCTGGAGAATTCAAACAGTTGATCAGAATGACATGTATGATCAACTTTGAACAACGTTGAGTACACCTAACTGTAGGGAGAATCCAGTTACTTTTTAATAATTAAATATGAACTTTGTTCTTCTGTTTGAAAATTTATTTAACAGAAGCTGGAATGTTTCTCTACAGCCTCACTCAGTTACTCTCAAGCTGACTCGACGTGAAATATGAGCAGACTATCCTCTGGTAAATTGCTTTTTAATAAGATGAATGTGATGGTCATGATTGGTAATTAGGTGTTATCTACCTATACAGCTTATAGCAGATAACTGCTACATACATGGATATATTTGGTGTAGGATTGTTTATCTAGGTAGGGTTTGATTTTATTCTTCATCTTTGGTTATTTGAGTACAAATTTGATTTAGTAAAGGAGCTATTCTTCTTCTTAATATGATTGATTTGGTATCTCCTATTGCCGTTGTTGTTCCTTTACATAGTTCTTGTGTAAACAATACTTGCACTCTTTGGTCAATTAATCACGTTCCAACCAATTTCAGAATGTTTTCCTTTTTGGTTCATGGGCGAGGAGGGGACTTAAAGTTTGTAATCTCTAGAAGTTGAAAACAAATGCAAGTTGCCAAAAGAAGGGAGATAATGGGCAGGTGGAATACTTGAGTAATGCCACATAGTACATACACAATCTTTCTTTACAAATAAATTGCCTAGGCTGGATGAGTTTGTCATGAAAGTTTGAATGAGGTTAGATGCTACCATATTAGCAATTTGTGTATAATTTATGAAAAAAAGATTGTATAAAAATCAACACACTGAAACCATGCAAGGCCAGGTGTTGACTGTTAGTTACCTTTTAGTCTCAGACTCTGGTTAGAATTTGGAAGTAGAACACTACATTTCTCTCAGCTTAAAATTTGGATGCTCACAACGATAAAATACTTGTCAACTCTCACTGCGTATCCCTTTTAAGTATTAAAGTATCAAAATGCCCCATTGAAAAGTCTGGGGTCCATATCTTCATTGCTAACGGCTAACAATTGGTGGGGTAGATAAATAGGATGGAAAAAAAAAAGTTCAAGTGATGGAGGCACTAAAAATAACAAGTGATACTTCAATAGATCGGTTCCCGACTGTCATGATCTGTATTGAGCCGCCGTCCAAAGCAAATATGGCTATACAAATTATTGTCGATATTAAGTTCTATCTGGTTTTCAGTCCCTTGTAGCCTTTATTTAGTCACGTGTAAGGCCAAACATTATGAAGGAATATTAATAATATATTCTTTTGAATATTTCTTTTAACACTTGTTTTATTATTAGTTTATTTTATATACTTAAAAGAATTATTCAAAAAAGAATGATAGTAACATTTACTTTTGAATCAATAATAAAATAAATATTAAAAAAATGTTTAAAAAAGTATCTTTCTAGTATTTCTAACATTATGTATATATTAAGTGTTTGATAGGTATGTACCTGAAAAAAAGAGTGATAGGTGGCCGTTGCTGGTTGGTTTGATATAGCTTCGGTGTTTGATTTCTCTTGCGTTAACAAAACCATATCCTCCACCTAAATAAGGGAAAAACATAAATGTTGGTTTCTCATAAACTTATAGATTTTGATCGTGAAGCTTAATCATCTCCTGTTTGTTTTGGTTTCTCTTTCACTAGCTTTCTGAATTCTCCATCCCACTTCCTTTCCCCTTTTCTTAGTTGGCAAAGCCTTATGATTGTTATCATCTCTTGCAAAACGCTTATGATGACTTTTTAGTTTTATAAAGCAGTCGGGGAAAAAAAAATTAGTTTGCCGCACGTTTAGGTTGCCACGCCTTTGTCTATTCTTTATCATCGATCATCATCATCTGCTTGACATCGAATGCATCTTCAAAGCATCATCACCTAAATAGTATTATATTACAATGACACAGTATGGTGACCAAGCTGCACTCCATTCTTCACGTATAGTATTGTACCATTACAATGACACAGGAAAAAAAAAGGTAAAGGGGGGGGGGGGGGAGATGAAAACTCTTGAAAACAAAGAAAGAAGCAAGAAAACTTAAACCCCAAGATCTGACTCAAACTCTCAAAGGTAATGGACAAACAACACAACTACCTTTAGTGATCTACCTTGCTTTTTTGGGATCAAATTTTCTTCTCATAGTTCCAATCTGCTTAGAAGACAATCCAAAAGCCTTCTGTAAAAGCTCCTCATCAATCCCTGAGCCGAATACAGCAGATGGTATCTTTTGCATGCCAGGGTTTTGGCTATTGAAACTTCCAAATAACGTGGCAGGCTTATCACCAACGTTCATCAGGAAGTGCACTAGACCTCTTGGAAACACCATGACCTCTCCTTGTTCTAGTATTCTAGCAAACACCTTATTGCTGGAATCCACGAAACCTGAATACACTTTTCCCTCTATTACATGAACTAGTTCTGTTGCTCTTGGATGAAAGTGTGGTGGATTGATGCCCCCCACTTCAATATCTGCTCTTGCAAAAGACATGCCTAGCGTGTTGAGGCCAGGAAAATTAGTAGGGCTTGCAGATATTACTGCTAGGCCGGTATCAGAGAAGTTCCCAGCGGCTTTCGTGCCGGAGAAGACAAAGTCATCAGTGGTAGCCTCAGAGGAATTCTTGCATGGGAGAATGGTGAGCAGGCCATGAGCTGTTCTGATGGAACCAAACTTTGGGTTTGGTATGCAGAAGTCTTGAACTGGATCAGGGTCAGAGGCCAATGTGATACCAACATGCAGGGAAAAAACAGCAAACAAAAGCAAAAGGGTCTTTTTTGAAAACATTTTTCCTCTTGTTTTGCCTCCTTTAGGTTCAGTATTTGCCTGTGTGTTGAACAAGTGTGAGTTGAGCTGGCTTATATAGAAATGAAACAGATACGTGATATACTTTTAGAAGCTTCTTTAAAACTTTAAAATGAACTACACTACGCTCTTGGAATGATTACATAGTATAAGATGCAAAACCTTTATTACAGGATCTTAGGCACATATTCTGCAATTAATGCTTTTAAACCATAATTCTAGCAAATCCGGGCCCTACTAATAGTCATATTTGATTACAAGACCATTCTTTGGGATATTATAACATACGACACTTGTTTAAATTAATTAACAGTGATTAAATCATAAGCTATTCCACGCCTTGTAGAAAGCGGTGCTGACAATAACCATGATTAAAATGATTTAAGAATATGTGTTTGATTTGTTAGGAAATACACTATGCGTGCACCACTAGCACTAAGGTGTGCTGATGTTGGTTCATTGGTAAACCATTCATTTTATTTCATATGCTCATGCCATGTATTCATCGATTGTATGGTATTGTTATCATTGCTTTGCTTGTTTGTGAAGACAGGCATGCGATCGAGTTGACAAAATCAGAATGATGAATTTTAATCCACGCATTGGTGACGTGATTTTTTGTCAGCAATAGCCGAGGTGGTCCTGTTGGAATAGTGGGATTCACACTCCAAGGGAGAGTTAAAGCGCAGAAAATGAGACTCTTAAGTATAAAATACTGTTATTGAGTATTAGGCTTGTGAGAGTAACGGTCTGTTTGTGCATTAGGCCTTAGCTCCTCAACATCAACTGTGGCTGTGAGCAAGCCTTTGCCCACATTCCACATGTGAAACAAACACGCCATAATTTTATTGTCAATTTGGTGTCTCGTTCAAAATGTGAGTAAAATGTTTTGAAATGAATTCTATATGAAAAATTATATGCAAAACTCATCCTTAAATTTTCATCTCAATTTTTTTAAAAAAACCTAACTGATTTTGAAGGAAAAAAAATTCATGCACACGAACCAATATGAGTGAACCAATTTGTAATATTTTGTGACTCAACCTCGTGTCAATATTATTGAACGCCTAAAGCCCAATAAAAAAACTACAAGTCTAAAGCCCAATAAAAAAACTACAAGGACAGTTGAATATTAGACCTTATAAATTTATAGGAATTTCAATAGGTAATAACACAAATTAATAATCTTTCAAAAATGCTTCTTACTATTCACACCATTCAAGTATAGGTTTGACTATAATTAGCCTCAAATGATACTCACTTTTCACATGATAGAATTAAGTGAAGAGAGAAATATATATAAACATTTTAAATAGGGTTCCACAAATTTTGATAGGACCCTATTATTTAAAGTATTTATATTTATTGTGTTTTTCACGTGATATAATTATGTGAAGAGAGAAATAGATATAAATATTTTAAATAAGGCTCCAAAAATTTTGATAAGATCCTACTATTTAAAGTATTTATATTTATCTTTCTATTTATATAACTTTGTCATGTAAAAAAAATACTTAAGAGGATCCATTCTCCTCGTAGCCTCGTATACACAAACAACGTTGGTTGTAAGTAGATTTTTATGGTTTTTATTTTGAAAGGAGTGTAAGCATATGGCTGTTACTACAAATCAAATGTATTTGCTAGGCTTCAACTCAAATATATATAAGTGGGTTCTTTTGTTAAAAATGACCTCAACTCAAATACATACCTTGTGCAGATGCCTAGTTGGGTAGTATTTGGGCCTAAATATGCTTTAGGTTGTGATGAACTTGGGTCCCACTAGAGCAAGGCCAGCCCATAATCTTCCAGATTGGGAGCTTTCACCGGAATCTCACGTGTAGAAGTGGGAGATGAAGATGCCTTTGTTTCTGGAAGCATGTTTGCTTGCTTTCGTGCGCAGGCTATGCATGTGCATCTTTCCACCAGAAAAAGACACCGGGGCATCTTGGTAGCAAAAGATTCTTAGGTGCATTTGAACAACTTGTGGTAAGGATTTCACCCATCCACGTGAAACTTATATGGGTTCCATATCTAATGATATTATTCCATTTTTTACATGAGTAGGTGGTCTTGAGACAACCTAAGATTGTTAGAGAGTTTCACGTTGATTGACAATGGCGATCCACCAGTTGGAGGCGAGGTGGGGGTACTTGCAAAAATACTCCAATACTCAAGTCAGTCTCAGTCAAAAAAGGAAAAAATAATAAAGGTAGAGAAAAAAAATCAATCTAAGGTATCCTTAAGTGTGTGCCTATATAGGAGTGAGACCCCTAAGAGGGTCTAACGTAGTGGGTCACGTCAACCCGAGGGATGAGAGACTCAGTCTTGGCCAAAGTGACCCAGTACAATCCACAACTCCCAACTTGGAGCTCAAAAGTCTCTGGGTGATCGAGCTTGGAGAGTTGTTGTCACTTGGTCCTCCTTGATCTACCAATTACTTAGGAGTTGATAAGCTTGGTTCGTCGGGTTATGAAATGTATAAATTGCAACAACTAATAAATATGGAGAAAGAACATGCCATATGATGTCAAGGTGTCGACTGATAGATGTGAAGATAAAGAACATGTTATATAATTTCAAGGTTCCAATAACAAGGTTCTATTCAAGACATAAGAAGAAAATTCAAGAAATATCCAGAATAACATAACATTAGCTATTATAATCGATGTTGGCCTCTAAGAATCAAAGAGATATTGGACATTGTTCAAGTATATTAACACAAGTAATAATATTTGTTTCCATCTCATCAATAACATTTTGAAGACAAACAGGGAGCAACTCAATCAATTCCAACATGTTTAGCGTAAGTGAGATAACTTGGTATATTCCAAAAAAATTGTCAATAATATAGTCATTCTGATAAGCAATATACTCCATCCATCATACTATGATAAAAACATTCCTGTCTAATATAGAGAAATTGCTGCTAACGAGATTAATATCAAGAAAATAAAGGTAAAAGCACATCATGTTCAAGAATAACCAACCATTGGATATTCAAGAATGACCAACCATAAGCCTCACTCTCATAATAGATGCGACAAAGAACACTGATCAATAAGCATAAGTCAAAGATCCATATAAGACATGGTATGAAAATCCAATAAATGTCAAAAGTATCATAACAACAACCATTATAACACAAAGCAACACATTCAAGAACAACCATAACAAGTAAATGTCAAGAGTAGCAAAGTGTAATAGCAAGTAACCAACAATCAAAGTGATGATAGCTTGGTGTAGATGAGTGAAAAAGAATTATAAAGTCCATGCGTGTAGTGGTACATCGATCTTTTCATATAGTTAAGGTAGCAAAAACTAATGAAAAATAATTAAGATATCAATTCCCTCAGATTATTCCTTGCATGATGATCTCAGATTACCTGAACACTTAATGATATCTGAATGACTATTAGGATAGTTATGTTCCTGCACAGCAAAGCAGAGCAATATATGATTATGCCATCTTAAAGAATTGATATAGGTAGAATAGAAAGGCCATTGAGATAGTTGAAAACATAAGATAGAGGACCATCACATTGTGGATATACACTGCATGTAACTAATCAGTAATGTTTAGTAAAGCCATTTGGAAAAAAAAAGACATCAAATTCATGTCAAAGCACCAGAGTAGAATGAAAGAAAGTTAGGAGACACATTTCCTTCTCATTCTGTATGACATGAGGTATACACGAGTGCCCGAGCTAGAGGTTGGGACTTACTCTTCATGCCTAAGCTAGATGTCAAGACTTTGATCTTCATGCCTGAGCTAGAGGTCGGGACTTTGATCTTTATAATGAAAATGATGAAGTATATTTAGTAGTAATGTAAGCCTAGTATAAAAGAGTTGATGGCATCCTAACCAAGATCAAGAATAATTAATCAGATATAAATCATATATAGCAAGATATCCAACCATGCACGTAAGATGTAACAAGGTATCCTCCTTCAACAATAAAAGAATAGACTTCCAAATGTGAATAAGATATAGCAAGATATTAACCGATATCCAAATATGAACCAAAGATAATTAGATATCATGAGCCATTATTATTCTCCAACAACAAAAGAACAAATTAACAAATGTAGATCAAAACATAACAACCAAAGATGTAGATAAACTATATCAAGGTATTTCTCCTTCAACAATAAGAGAAAAGACCACTAGATGAGAATAAGATATAACATATATTTCCTTTAACAATGAAAGAACAATCCAACAATGTAGATCAAGTAAGCTCACATATTTAGATCAGAAATAGCATACAACAAAGTATTCTTAGTAAGATAATCTCCTTCATACTTGATAGGAGAAGTTTGGTTTTCAGAAATGTGGAGAGGCTTAAACGTTATGATAGGTGATGCTATGCCATGATAATATATACCTACCTTCTTGTTGATGACTGATATAGCAAAATAATTATCAAAACATAGAAATAACCACGAGAAATTATAATAAAGATGTAGGTAAAATTTAATTAATGGCATTAATCCCATATAGGTAAAATTTCACAATGTAACATGCTAATAAGCATTATAAACTAAAAGATGTTGATTGTAGGAGATGTGGTAGGATACTGGACTTTGCCCGTTGTGTTGGTAGGGCGCAAGGTTTAGAACACTTAATTGGTAAGGCAAGGCTTTGGTGTGAAGAGCTTTAGGACAAGAGCATGGGAGACTCGACTGACTTTGGCGATTGACTTTTTTAACAGGAGTGGTGTTTGGATGCTCATTCTTGTTTCAATTTTTGAGGAAGTTCTAATTGACTATGACCTCCAAGTTCTAACCCTTGGGCCTTATGGGGGGTTTTTTGGAGCGCTCGACAGGTTCATTGATTTGGAGACCTGAACTGAATGTATCCGAGTGACGACCTAGTCTGAAGACTGTGGGCACATGATTTTTTGGAGGACTCGACGGGCTCAAGGGCCCTAGGTCGTCCCTCGAGTCAATCAGGTCAGTTTTCCAAACCCGTGAGCCCACTGAGCACTCAAAAAAATCCTGTGCACATGGTATTTTGCCCAGGTCATCACTCGGATCAATCAAGTTAGGTTTATAAACCCCTGAGCTCAAGGAGTGCTCCAAAAAATCATGTGCTCATGATCTTTAGCCCAAGTCATCACTCGGATTAATTGTGCTCCCTTCAACACAGAGGGACATGTTTCAAGTGTTAAAACCTTGGCCTCTCATTATAGCCCAGTCTATCTGAGCTTCACCGTGGACCTTGGTCTAGCCAACTATACTAGCTAGTCTTGTATCCTATTTATCCTCCACAATTAATAGCTTTTGATTTATAATGCTTACTGACAGTTTATATTATGGAACTTTACTTGCTTAGAATTATCGCCATTGGTTAAATCTTATCTTTATTATAATTGTTTATTGTTTAGGAATACTCATTTTAGCTCTACCATGTTAAATAACAAATTTGACATATGATGACTTTTTTTAGCATATTAGTTATCAACAGAAAGACATGCATATTACTATAGCATAGTATCAACTGCCATAACATTCAAGCCTAGCCACCACTACAAGTGAGGTGCAACATTTTTTAAAACCAAACTCATTTTATCACTATTGAAGGAAAATATCTTATTATACCTAATCTACATGTTAGGTTATGTTGGTTCACCCAATCTTAATTTGTTGGTTTGTCTTTTTCTAAAGGAGAATATCTTACTATGTTTGATTCACATTTGGTGGTCTATTGTTTTATTGTTGAAGGAGGATGCCTTGCTACATTTGATCTACATGGTTGGATATCTTGCCATATACGATTTATATCTGATTGCTTATTTTTTATCCTGACTAAGATGCCATTATGCTCTTTTATAGAAGGCTTACATTACTACTTTATACACTTTGTTAATTTCATCCTAAAGATCAAAGTCCTATCCTCTAGCTCGGGCATAAAGATCAAAGCCCTAACCTATAGATCGAGCATGAAGAAAAACTCCCAATCTCTAGCTTAGGCATGAAGACTAAGTCTCGACCTCTAGTTTTGGCGTGAAGACTAAAGTCCTGACCTCTAACTCAAGCACTCATGTCACCTTATATCATAAGGAATTGGAAAGAAATGTGTCTCTCACCTCTCTTCATCCTAGTGTGAACTTTAACATCTATATGATACTTCTCTTACTCTTTGGGATTTGAATGACTATATATGAAGATCGATATACCATTATGCATAAGTACTTTCTCTCTTGCTGTCACTCATCCACGTTAAGCTATTATTACTTCAGTTGTTGGTATCTAAATAACATGCACATCTTGTACTTAAATATTTGCTATATCTTGCTTCACTGTAATGCTCTAGCTATGCAACTCGTGCTTATTAATTAGTGTTCTTAGTCGCCTTTAGTATAAGAGTGAAGCTTATGGTTAGTTGTTCTTGAATGTGTTATGGTCAGTCATTCTTGAACATGATATGCTATTAACTTTATTTTTCTGATATTATTCTCGTAACTAGCAACTTCTCCATGTTAGACAAGGAAGTTTCCATTATAGCATAACGATAGATTTGAAAAATGTTGCATATCAAGCTAGACGTATTATGGATAAGTTCAGGATCATATCAGATTATCTTACTCAAACTAAGCATGTTGGAACTAGTCGAGTTTCTCCTATTTATGTTCAAAATTAGATCACTAAGATTGACACTTATATTGTTGCTTGTAGTATTTAAAGGCCAACACTGATTATAATGGTTGCTTTTATGTTATTCTGGGCATTTCTCGAACTTTATTATCACGTCTTGAATAGACCCTTGTTATGGGCACTATGGCATTATATAGCATGTTCTTTCTCTCTATATCTATCAATTGTGGCAATTTGTACATCTCACAACCCGATGCACCATGCCTATAAACTCTCAAGCAATTTGCAAGCCTCGGAGGTTCAAGTGACCACAACTTTTCAAGCTTGATTTGCTCAAAGACTTTCGAGCTCCGAATTGGGGGATTGAAGATTGTACTAGGCCCTTTGCGCCAAAGTCGAGTCTCCCTCCTAAGGGCCACCCCTATTTAAGCAAACACTTAGTGTACCAAGGTTAGTTTTTTTTTCTTTGTCTTTACTTTTTTTCTCTTTTTTTTTTTACTCTGAGATTGACTTGAACGTCGAAATGTTATAGGTACCCTCACCTCACCTCTAACTAGTGGACTGCCATTACCGACCGATGCAAAACTCTCTAGCAACCTCATGCTATCTCAAAAACACCTGCTCAAGTAAAAAATAGACTAGTTATCTTTGTTTTAGTAGGTAAAAAATGGGAGATAAAAAAAATTGAAATGAAACTTTATATTTTTTTAATATTACAAATATGAGAGACTTTAGTTAAAATAAAATACAACTCATTACACAATATTCATAAATCAGAATCTTTTTATCCTACTCTATCTTCATTCCCATCTTTATTATTCCCCTCTTTATTTTTCACATATTTAAACAAGCATAGCCTAAATGCATGATAGTTGCACACATATTTGTGGTAAAGTTGATATTATTTTAATTTTGTTATAAGAATTGGTTCGACTTTTATATGACGAACTCGTCATATGTAAAAAGTAGTCGCTCTAATATTTAAGGTTGTAATTTAATTGATACAGATTTAAGGAAACTTAGATGTTGAATTATTTTTTCCCTTTCTTTATTTAAGTGTTTGCACTTCTAATATTAAAAAAAAAAAACTAATCACTTATGTTTATAATATAATAGCAATATCCCTTACCAAAAAAAATAATATAATAGCAATATAAGAGAAAATGAGGAGAAAATCTATAGCGCAAGAAAATTGCCTTGGCATGAAAATAAAATATTCATGAATCACAGCTACCGAGGTATTGTTATTCACCACAGAATAGAGATCCTTTTCGTGGTTTTGTCGTGTGATCAGATACCTCACAATTAAATCAAAGCACTTATACATTTGTTTCAGAGAGAAAATAAAAATTTTGGAGATGGCAAGCAAAGGGGATACGTGTTGAACTTAAAGCAGTGACTGCACCAAAACGAGGTTGCATATGCGACACCTGTCCTAAACGTGGCGAGTGATGCGATCAGGCTCGGGAAGTTGGTCTCTGATTTTTTTGCTTTCTACATGGGACAATCTGAATCTGACTTATATAATATGTAAATATGCTGCGGCATTTGACAACTTTTTTATTGTTTAATAACGCCATGTTTTTGTGGGGTCCCTTTCAAGCCGGAATGGATGATATAGAGAAAGGTGGTCACCATAGTTTACAGGGCCTTTGTAATAGTTATAGCGCTTTGTGAGTTTGTCTTTGAAGTTTGAACATACACAGTGTGAAAGTGTTGTCACTGCTAACGCTCAAAACAAAACTCTCTTCCTCTTCCTCTTCCTCATCCTTATCCCAAGTCTCATGAATAAGCTCTAAAATTGTTCTCTGGTACAAAGGGAACGTGTTCGGCTTTATCAATAACTAGCATTTGTGCTGATCACAGAGTTTCCAGGTATCTCTTACTCTATACTTTATTATTATGTATTTATTCATGCCGAACATCTGGTTTCCACTTTGGTTCCTTGGATCTCTTTGGTTGATTTGTTAGCTTTACTTATCAACCACAATTTTTTCACATAAATTTTTTATATTATTTTTTTACATTAATTAATAAAGTATAAATTTATAATTAATTATATATATAAATTAATTAATAAATATTATGTTAACTAATTAATACACATAATTTTTGTTAATTAATACACATAATTAATTACAAATATATATATTTCATTAACTAATCTTAAAAGTGATAAGATGATTATTTTTAGTTAGTTAATATCTGTTGGGTTGGATGAAATATTGATTCAACAAAGCACAGGGCGCATGTTTGGTCCTTAATTATAAGTGTCAGCTTGTCAAAGCTGGAAGCTGATCGTTTTGGTTTGATTTCATGGGATTTCTTTTTATTTTGAATGTTCGTGCCAGCATGAGGATATCGTGGTAGCTGCTTTTTTTTTTTTTTTTTGGGTGATTAGAGTAGCAGTATGTTATCTCATCTTTCTTTAATCTCTCTTTTAAAGATGTTTTTTTAATATTTATATGAATTTTGTGCCACTATATGAACTTTTCAAATGAAAAAAGATTCTCATCCTTTAGATATCCGACAACCAACTCCTAACCACTAAATATATACTTGATATTTAAGGGATTAGACATTTTTATTCCCCTTTTATTTATTATTATTTTTATTTATTTTTTTAAAGTACGTAAATAAAGAATGATATTTTCCCAGATAAAAAAATAATGATAATTTCTACTGTAGCAATCAGCTAAAGTTAACTTCAGTAGATGAACATATAATGTGTAACAAAATATATGATCGTATGTTTGAATTTTAATTATATTATTTTTTAGGATCAGGCGGCAAGATCCTTGTGAATCCTCGACGTGGATAGTATATCTTTGATTGAATTAGATAGATAAATTAATTGAAACGCGCACAAATTGAATCCGGACACGATCCAACAGTAAAATAAAAAAAATCAGCTAAAGCTTAGAAATCCTAAAACTTAGAGCAGTTTTTGACACATATTTTATCACTTTGTCAACAGATCTCTTTTTTTTAAAAAAACTTTTAAAATTATTTATCGCATGTTTCACAATTTTTAATTTAATTTTTACATAAAATTTAATGTATTATAATAAATTTTTTCATAAAATTTAAGCTTAAAGTTTATGATTATATATTATAGATTATTTTAAAAATTTTGATATATAAAGATTATTTTATCCATAATTAAATAAATTTTTTAAATTATTTTATATATTTTTTAATAATTTAATGTATAAAAATAATTTTTTTATATTATTCAAGTAAATTATTTTAAAATTATTTTTTAATTAATATATCTAAATATAAAATTTATTTTATTATAATTAATTATATAATAAATAATTATTAAAACAATCAAATTTTCACTAAACACATGATTTATGATTAAGATAACAATTTTTATATTTTTATTATAAATAATATATATATATTTTTTATATTTCATCTAATATTATTTATCATACTTATTTTTTTTATTATTTTTTTACTTAATTATATATTTTTTAAAAATATAATATCTACATTTCTAAAAATATAGCATCATCTTTTTCCTTATGATTAACGTCTATATGTCTACCTCTTTACTTGGCACAATATTAATGGTTGTGGAGGTCCATACGTTCCGCTCTTCTGTAGCCAATAAAATCGGTAGTAGTTGCTTCTATATTTATAGACAGGTGGCAGTGGTGCAGTTTTCAACCTTCCGTGGAAGCTGGTGCTGATAACATTCTGGATTTTGTAAGTGGAATTCAGTGGCGAGAAATAATTTCTCTTCAGTGGAATCAAGAATCACGATCAACATCTATATCTCGATCTAGTTTTTGATAATATTAAATACTAATACACAAAATATTCGAAAACATTTTGTTGCACCCAACCAAAGGAAAAAGGAGCTGTTTCTGGGGGCAGAACACAAAACCCCAAATCAATTTTATAGAAAATCTATTTCTGTTATTTTAAAGAAAAAAAAAATACTAAATGATTCATGACTAATTGTTGATGTTGCTAGTCAGCATGCAGTGCAGTTTTGATTAATATTAATGTATGTATCGTAAGAATTCACAGTAACTATAAAATATCACATCCACATCCTCATAAAATTAATTAAGATACAATTTGTCAATAATTAATATATGTTCAACAATCGTCACTATTGTTGGATCTAGTGCTAGTGATAAGAGTTGGAGCATATCTCTATTCCTGTGCATGACAGAAGCAGATTGGTTCTGTTGTCTTGAAGCAGCTCGTTCTTTCACGCGTTGACATCCTATATTTGTCAAGGTTCTTGAATTTCTATCATGAAAAAGACAAGGAACAAAATAATTTTTTTGGTAGATAATTAATATCATTTCAACAAATTCGTGTATGATTTGTCTAAAAAAAACTAAGGCAGAAAAACAATTTAAAAAAAAAAAAGTGGTTAATCTCTCACTATTTATAAGCATAAAAAAAAAAATAGTGCTAGCTAGATTGACTTCGTGGGAAAAATTGAATGGTACATAATTTGCTGCTTTCGTCATAAAAGATCACCATCCTAAGACTTTTATTTATCTAGTTATCTTTGTATGTTCTTTTTCTTAAATAAAATTTGACTTCGACTTTAAGAAGAAGAAATTTCTTTTAATTTTATTTAATCTGTTATTACATATTTATTAATTAAATTAAATAAAATTAAAAATAATACATGATAACATATTAAATAGGGAGGCAAATTCACTCCACTTAAAGTTAAGTTTTGTTCTTTTTAGCTTTTGAGAAACACCACGAGTCTTTTTCAGCTCGCTGTTGCCAAATCCGTGTAAATAAAAGAACAACACTTGGGTTGTGGTCGACTACAACTTTTAACATTAGTTGCGTTTTGCAGCACAAAGTAAAGAGAAACCAAGAAGAAGAAAGATGGTGGTGGGGGAGTCAGAGATGAACTCCCAAGGCAAGGTGGAATCGTCACTACAATCTGACCAACAACACAACAAAAACCATTCATTCTCATCGCTTGGAAGACAATCCTCAATATACTCCCTCACCCTTGACGAGTTCCAACACACTCTATGCGAGAGTGGCAAGAACTTCGGGTCCATGAACATGGACGAGTTCCTCAGCAGCATCTGGAGCGCCGAAGAGAACCAAGCCATAAATTCCAACCACACCAACAACTCCAACAACTTGTCACTAAGCGAAACCTCCACGGAGAAAGGGATAATAAGGAAGCAGCCAAGCCTCCCTCGCCAAGGTTCTCTAACCATTCCTGCACCGCTGTGTAGGAAAACAGTGGACGAGGTTTGGTCTGAGATACACAAAGGACAACAATCTCAGCAGCTTGAGAACAGCAATAATAATAACAACAACAACAACAACCATGGTGCAGGTGTCAGCGATAACGACAATGCTCAGAATACCGAGTCTGTCCCTCGCCAACCTACTTTTGGAGAGATGACTTTGGAGGATTTCTTGATAAAAGCAGGGGTAGTTCGGGAACCATGTGCAATGCCTATCCCAGCTTCCCATCATCACCAGAATCAGCACCAGCAGCAGCAGTATGGCATGTACCCAAATAAAAACTCTACAATGGGACCCTCATTTGTTGGTAGACCTGTGATTGGGATTGGTAGTGGTGGTGGTGGCGGTGGGGGAGAGAATGTGGTTGTGCAGCCTTACCAGGCGGTGGCTCAGGGAGGTGGTGGTGGTGGTGCAATTGGGGAGTCTTCTGGGTATGCTGGAAATGGAAAAAGGGATACTGGGTATCCGCCAGCGCTCCCGGGGGTTTGCTATGGAGGGAGGGTGGTGAACGGAGGGGGTGGTTATGCTGCAGCGGCGCCGACGATGGGAATGGCTGCGCCGCTGAGCCCGGTTTCGTCGGATGGGATAGGGACGAGTGAAAACTCTGCTGGTCAATTTGGGCTGGACATGGGTGGGTTGAGAGGAAGGAAGAGAATGTTAGATGGTCCTGTGGAAAAGGTGGTGGAGAGAAGGCAGAGGAGGATGATCAAGAACAGAGAATCAGCAGCGAGATCTAGAGCCAGAAAACAGGTACCTCATTGATTTTACGAGTAATATATAGCTAGATAAGTTAATTTATATATATCTAATGAAATATCCTTGTTGCTTATGTGGTTATCAGTGATTTAATCTTTATTTTTTCACATTATTTTTTTATACCATTTTTTATATCACATCATTTATCATTAAGATAAATATTCATAGGTTAATATTTTTCAATCACTTAATCATAACTATTAATATGTGATGTAAAAAGTGACTTAGACAAAAAGTGACGTATATTTTTTTAGGTGATTATTAGTGTGCACTGCAGCTTGTATGGTTTCAGTATTATATACTCTTACGTCACTGCTCTAGTCGCTGGACGAAGGCACCAGGATTGACTTTTCTTTTCTTTTTTTTTTTCCTCCAGAAATTAGAAGAAAGGGTAACCCATCTGTAGGACTGCTACTAGAATCAGTTACTAATTAACTAGCCACAAGTTCTTATCAAAATTGTGATTCTGATTAAATACGGATTGATTTAGTTTTTTAAGTAGCTTGGTATGTAAAGATGTCAATAAAGGAGTGTTATCGATTGCATCTTGTTGACGGTTGCATATGAGATGCATTGTGTTTTGATCACGTGGAGTGTTCCAGCATATAGGCGATGATAGTGAAAGCATGAGATGGAAAAGTAGTTTGCAAAACATCTAGGGCCAGATTAATTAGTAATCTGATTAATTAGCAATGGGGAGGAAGTAGATTAAACATATAGTGGTTTAGGTAAGTAGGGATCACTCCTGAGCTTTTGAGTTATCTTGTCCTTTGAGAACTCCCTTGTGAATGCAGACAAGAGGAATGGAATTACACTAGAAAGACGACAATTTTTAAATTATTAAGAAATTATTAGATTTTGCAATCTTGTATACATATATATTTGAGGAAATATTGTTAATGAGCTTCCTTTGCATAACATAACCTTTTATTTTTTATTTTTTGCTTTGGCAGGCATACACAGTTGAATTAGAAGCAGAACTAAACCAATTAAAAGAAGAGAACGCCCAACTTAAACAAGCTCTGGTAGTGCCAAATAATATGGACTTCGAACAATGTTGATTTTTTTTTTTTTGGGTACTTATATATGCTAGTATTTCAATTTCTGACAAGGATCATGCTTCTATTCTTCAGGCCGAACTTGAGAGGAGAAGAAAGCAACAGGTAATTAATGCTAATTTAATTACAAACCTTTATTTGTGGTTCAGATTAAGGGTAGAAAAACTAGGACGTATGGTTGTCCTTTCAAATTTCATAACCATCAGAACAACCTACGATGAGAACTATTTAACATTTATACAGTTGGCTATGCACGGCTATGCACAGACTGCATGCGAATTGCAGATATAGTATGCACCTCAATGTAGATTTGGGTAAATTATAGATGACTTTCCTAAGATTTAATTAATTTTCACTTTTCATACAAGAATTTTATTTTGTAAGACATAACCCTTAAACTATGATAAAAAGTATAAATTTATATTTTTTATTATGTTTAACAATGGCATACTGCACTTGTTTAGAAGTTGAGCATTTGAGGATTAGATTGAAAGAAATCGTGTGTTTCTTATGTGTAGCCTTTTATGGTTAAAGTTAACAGAAAATACTAATTTACACCTTTTATCATAGTCTAGGGAGATTATTATTCATTACAAAATGAAGTTTATGTATGAAAAGTGAAAATTGACAAAGCTCCATAGAGATAATGTGTAATTTACCTTAGTTATTTTATTTCCCACGATGATATATTATAAAAACTCAAACTCTTATACCTTCATTTTCACTAAACAGCTATGGTTTTGAGAAAATTTGTTATGCTATGCAGTCATGATTAAAACAGAAACAAAAAATTATCATATTTTATCTTTTTATTGTATTTGGATTCCACCCTTTCTTTAAACCAAATAATTCAAAGCACATCTAAATTCTGATCTTTTGATCACCTGCTGCAGTGTTTCGAGGAAGTGAACGTCAGAGTTCAAACCAAAGCTCAGAAGGCCAACAAGAAATTGAGATCGTTTAGAAGGAACCTAAGTTGCCCTTTATGAACAAACTAGCTAGCTGCATGTACAGCCAGTGACGTTCTAGGATTTTAGTACGCAGAGGAGTTAGTTATGGTGCATCTTGTTGTCTGTTTGCGAAGAAGGCTACATGACGCAAAGCAAGAGGGAATCAGAAAACAAGAAAACTCAGACTAATGCCAAAACCAGCTAAATAGAGAGAGAGAGAGAAACACATGGAGAGTTGAGAATTTAATTTCGAGAACCAAACTGCTAGAGTAAGTTCGTGATCAATCAAGGGTTACATGACTCTTTTTCAAATGATAACTAGTTAATCAAATGTATAAAATAAAATATAATTGTCTGTATTGTATTATTGATGGCATTCTAAATGTTGTAATTAATATAATTGTCTAAATATGATGTATTATTGATGGCATTCTAAAGTCAATCAAGATTTAATATTTTTATAAATTTTTATGTCTCATAATTAATTTTACGATACTTTATAAAAATATTAAATTTTGATTGATTTAGTGTACCTAATTAAATACATCATATTTATGAAAGAATTTCTCTGTTTAATGTTTGTTTGCGCTAACCACTCCCTTGTTTAATTTCTAATATAATCATTAGTTGGCACTAATGTCGGTTATGCATATAAGCATATATCAGTTAAATCATACACTTTTAAAAAATGGTGTGAATAGTATACAGATTATATTTTTCCATAGAGAAAGATTTTCTTAATTTCCAGATTAATATATCAATTATTTTATGAATATTACTAATGAAAGAAATAGTGCTAAATTAATTATGTTCTTCAAAATGTGTTGTATTCAAGGTTGTCAAGATCGCGATTTAGACCGTAGAATCGCACGATTTTAAGATTTTCCGATGGCTGAACGATTCTGTTCCCAACCCACAACACGTTTTGGTTAGATCAGGTAGGATCGCAGTGCTAAATAGCAAAATCGGTGGGATCGGACGCTTCCACTGTGTTGGCTAAGTCACCTTTTTTGGTGGCGGAAACAACCTCACCTCAACCCCAAACCTCTTTTCGGTATTTTCGCCTTTGATCTGGTTGCTATTCCTCTTTTGTGTTGGTTTTGCGTTGATTTTCTGCCATGTGTGCTTCATTTGATTGTTGTTGTCCCCCTTCGATCTGGGGAGTGTTTCATCGAGTTACTACATCTGAGTTGTTGGTGGTTGGGTCATCTCTTGCATGTGCTGCAACTTGCAACTGTGAGTGGGGCTGTGGTCTATGGGTGTCAACAATGGGATGGGGGAGACGAGAGACCATACTTAGCAAAATGCACAGTTTTAAGCACTTTTCCCTTTTTTTCTCCCTGAAATACAAGACAATAGCCCACAACCTAGGCCTAAAGTATTTACTATACTAAATATGAAAATAAAAAATATATTAAGATTAAAGATTTAATTAAAAAAATGTAAAAAAAAATCACTACAAAAAAAGAAGATTTGCAAAGGATAAATCCACCGTAAATCACTCAAAATCTGTCACAAATTAATAATTTGCGATGGATTTGCGGCGGATTCGAGACCGCCACAAATACGGTCGACGCAATATAGTTTGTGATAGATTTTTTCGCCACAAATCTGCCGCAAAACTCGCCAGTGACACGCCAGAATAGTTGTCGGAAAAAGGGGTAATTGGGTGTTTTTTGCCGCTAATTTGTGACAGATTTTTCCGCCGTTAATTTGCGGTGAATTTTTTCGCCGCTAATTTGTGGCGGATTTTTCCGCCCCTAAGTTGCGATGGATTTTTTCGCCGCTAATTTGCGGCGAATTTTTCAACGCCAGATTTGCAGCGGATTTTTCCGTCCCAAATTTGGGATGAATTTTTCAATTTGCAGAAGAATTTGAGGCGGATAATCCGCCGCAAAAATCTACCCAAATTTGCAACTGATATTTCCGCCGCAAAATCCATCGCAATTTTTTTTTGAATATTAAAAAAAATTAAATTGAATATTCAAAATCCACAATATAACAAAATCTACTCAGACATCAATTTCAACCTGTCAATGCATTTAACTAATCCATAAAACAAACATAACAAATCGCATACAACATAACTCATTGTTCAAATTCAACATAACAAAGTTTGTTCAAATACAAAGTTTAATAATCCTCATTATCATTATCATCTTCATCATGATCATCTTCACTATTCTGATTATCTTCTTCTGTTAGTTGTAGTTGTTGGCTTGGTTGAGTGCCAACGACTTGTACATATGATTTCAGCTCATTAATCATTTGGTTCTGTTGACACTAGTATTGTTCAAATCACATTTTCAACTCTGCCTCACGTTGTTGTTCACGTTGTTGGCTTTCTTTGCTCCATTTCTTTGTTGAATATCTTGAACCCGATCCAACATCTCTATTTGCAATCGCTCCTTAACCTGATTAATATATGTAAACATAAATTTATCAATTCATTTCACAAATAATGAATTAACCAAAAATACGAAAAATAAAATGATTGACTACATCTATCAAAATACAAAAATCAATTAATAAAAAATATTACAGCTATTACTTAACTTGATTAATAATGTGCTCAGGAACTTGACCCGACATAGGCCTTGAGGAAGATGAATCTATATGGTCATAAATAGATACTTGAGAACCAAAGCCATAAACACGACCCTTCTTAGGACTGCCAACAGTTTTAATCCAAAGCTCTCGACTGGTCATTTGTGTACCAGATGCCGCTTCTTCATTTGAGCACTAAGAAGATTATTCAGATTCCTTTGTTTTGAATTCCTCCTAAGGATGGAAATAAAAAAGTTCTTATGATTATTGTTATAATATGATTGTAGTATTAAAGGCAATAATTTCTAAAGAAATACTAACATATAAATCCTTAGCTTTTGTAGAAACTCATACAATACGGTCTTCTTTCCTCAAATGTACGTGACGAAATGTCTCATCAACTGTGGGCTCTCTACCCAAAGTCTTAGCTTGTAATAATGAGAAAAAAGTTAATAACAAAATAATAAAACATATTACTAAACAACTGACGATAATAGTTATCAATTTTTGCTCATGCGTGCCTGTAGAAATGCAACCACCAGTGTGCAAGCATCCACTAGTGTCAGAAGCATGATTCATCTTTGCTTATTGACATTTCTCCTTATACATGCTACTAGCCTAATGCCTGCATAGGTCTTCCCATATGCCTTCTCCAATCCAAAAAGGTCTTTCATTTAAGTTGTGTGCCTGCCCCAGCAAACCTAATAGTCTCTTCGAACTACGACTATTATATGTCTTTCGCATATGGTTATGATGCTGAGGCATCCACCAAACATAACCCTTCAAAAAAATTATGTAAATAACGTTAAAGTTTTAAAAAATTGCACTATTACAAGACAAACAAACATAATTACCGGAATAAAAATTGATACATACTTGAAACACTCGAAACCATATTTCTCTAGTATCCTTGGGTATTTCTCCCCAAGATGTCTAAGGTTGATTATACATAGATCATATAATCTTTGTTATGGCATCAGCAGCAGGTTTAGATGGCAGAAATCTACGATACAACTTAAAAAAAGAAATGTAAAAATTCTCAACAAAAAATTTGAATGTGCATTAACTATAAATGAATAACAAATAGTTGTCCACATACCCAAAATCACCATCTGGCTCAACAAACATCTTGTTGCTTTGATTTATTACTTCCACATTAGAATCACGGGTATCCGGTAACTCACGGGTACTTGGTGACGGGCCAATAGTAGGTAACCCAGAATCATATGTTGTACCATGCGGTGTATGGGAAGTTGGTGACGGACGCTGAGGTCCAGGTGTAGGTTCCCAATAAAAAGGAGCACTATTCTATTTCATTTATTACATTCAATAGATTCCCAACAATTGCCACAATTCTAAATATTTCCAATCATATCTGTTTATTAATTAATCTTTAAATTTATTTATTAGGATAACAATTGATTTACATGCATCACGAATACACTTTATTAAACACCCTTACTAAGGTTTCATCACACTTATAAATGCATACAAGAAAGGTCCCTACACTTAGGAAAGCTAGTTTTTCCCAAAATAACATTTTGGCATTTTTCTCAATTTCAACCCTTGACCTTTGCTCAGTAAAATGAGCATAACTTGAGTTACGTATGTCGAAATGAGGTGAATTAGGTGTCCTTGGAAAGCTAAGAGAAAGAGCTGCAACTTTCATGAAGAGCACAAAAGCTAATTCTCATTATATCTTTCTACACGGACCATGTTGTTTTATAAGGGCCGTGTAATTTTACACAGGTCGTGTCCTTCTCTATCCGCACGTTTCCACTAGATTTGCACTGCCAGAAAGGGACACGCCCCCCCTCCCCCCCTGTGTATTCAGATACGGGCCGTGTTCCTAGGATAGAAGTTTTGCAGAATCGTGGTTACGGTTCTATTGGCTAAAATCTTGGATTTTGGCTACTCTAATCCAGTTTCTAGGTGAGTTTAAGTCTCAAACAAGTTCACAAACATGAAGGGAACATAAAACACCAAAAGATTTCGCTAAAAATGGATCAAAATACTATAAATCTTATCCTTGGTTATTCAAAACCTAAAATTCCAAATTCTCATTTCAAATGGAAAATCAAGGTATACAAGTAATGAAAAACTTTTCTCATGCCTCTAGCAAACCAAATTATGTTATTCTCAAGTTTTCTAACAAGATTCAAGCCAAAATATGTAAAAAACAACTCAAAACCCCAATTCTCACATCAAGTCACAACTTAAGAACAAGATGAAAAGAATAGAAAAGTGAGTCAAGAACAAGGTTTTCTCCCTACCTCAAGGTCTTGAAGATGACGAAAGTTGCTCATAGAAGCTTTTATCTTGAAAGGGGAAGGGAGAGAGGAGAGAGAATTAGAGAAAGAATGCTATCTGAAAAAAAAATGACAGAAGGAAGAAGATGAAGTAGATTTAATTTTTTGAATTGCAGCATAATTTGCGGTGGATTTTTCCGGCACAAATTATTTTAATATTTTATTTAGAATTTTTTATTATACTTATCAAATTTTGCGACAGATTTTTCAGCCACAAATTTAAATTTAGATTTGTGGCGGATTTTGCGGTGGATTTTTTCGTAAAATTATTTTTTTGAATTGCGGTAGAATTTGCGGTAAATTTTTCTGCTGCAAATTTAAATTTAAATTTGTGACAGAATTTGCGGCGGAAAATTTAACATTTTTTACGAATTTTTAATTCTAATGTCTATTTTGCGGCGGATTTTACCAACGTAATTTTTTTTTGAATTGCGGTGGATTTATCCACCGCAAATTTTTTTTATCAGAAAAAAATATATTTTACTCTAGAAAAGTCGCCGGAGAATTTTAGTGGTGAAAAATCCGCCGCAAGATCCGTCACAAATTGAAACGGATTTTAATCACCAAAAAAAAATTGCTTCGCAAATTCGCTATTTTCTTGTAGTGAATCTATTATGCATATTGAATTAGAATTTATTTAAATGTTAATTGTGATTTAAAGGTATTTTACTTATTTGCTTTATTTTTATATGTATATATAATTTTTTAATATAATTTATATTAGAGGTAGGATCTTATGATCCGTATTATGTTCTCACATTTTATATGTCTAACTCCATCTTCCAATCTTAAGTACGATATCGATCTTGATAACCTTGGTTGTATTAGTCTAGATGACTTTTGTGTATGTGTGTGTGTGTATGTGTCTGTCTCTTGGGGGAAGGTGTGGGAAATGTTTCATTGTACTAGTCTTAAATGACTTGTATATTAGTCTTAATGTATGATGTATAGGACACGTGTTTGGTGTTTGGATTTAATTTTTGTTCTATCTTGGATGAGTGGGCTCCTTAGGTTAGAACTAGCTCATTATAACAACTTTCTTTTAGCTTAGAGTGTTGGAGAGGAGGGTTGGGTACCTACAAGATACTCTAACACTCAAGTCTGTGAGAGTGCAAGGTGAGTGCAATGAGGGAGAAAAGATCCTTACCCTCATGGCTATTGTAACTATTTATAGAGAGGAGTGTCTTAGGGATTAAGTATTGCGTAGGGACATTTTGGTTATCAAAGTACCATAGTGGAGGTTTCTTGATAGTTTCCTAGCCTTGCTTGTTGGCTTGTGATTGACCTCCTTTGAGATAATCGTTTCTACTGAGGGGAATAAGTCACATCTATTTTTGCCTTTAGGCTTGTCTTATTGGGCCTAGAATCCAGTACGGATCACTGCCCCCAAGTCGGTGCTCTGGTGCCTATTAGAGCTTCGAGCTTTGAAGTTGTTGGGGGGATTTAGGCCAAAGTCATTGTGATTTTGACTATGGATGGTCACGCTCAAACGATGTCACAAGCATGAGTTCGACATCATGGGGTTCTCCCTGAGTACGGGACATATGTGAGTCTTAAAGTCTTCACTGTGATGAGGGAACTTAGATCTCTGTGGTCGTGTTCCGTGTTGGGGTGTCCTGTGATCATATAAAGGCATAACCCTTGGCTTGTCCAAAATGCTTCAGTTGCTTTGCAGATGTCTTTTTGCCTATGCTCCACGTGGCAAGCGGTGATTCGTGTGTGCTTAGCAGGTAGCTTAGGGTTACACGTAGCATCATTTTTTGAATTTAAAGTGCCTGGACAATTTTGCCCCCATTAGTGCGTGACAGTTACTGCACTTTTCCCCCATAAATAAGGAGGAAGGGAACTAAGTCCCATTTTTGCATGCTTTTACATTTCTAGAATTCTCTTCTTCCATCTTTGGTAGGTTTTTCAACATTTCCAAGCCTTCAACCGCCTCAACTGCGATGACTCACTACTTTGAGTGGGTTGCTCCTCTTAACACAACTCATCCTCTTCCTCCTCAAGGTATCCCCTTTCGCCCCTTCTCCACTCTATATTTATTTCAATGGTTAGGATTAGGATACTGGGGAACAAAGGAGAAGAGAGGTCTTCTCTGGAGGTTCTGGAGTAGCCTCTGTCAACACAGTGAAGAGGAGCCCTAGGGAGTGCTTTTGCCTCTAGGGGGAGGAAGCCTATTCGACATGCCAGGCTTTGAGCTCATGGTAGAAGAGCTAGAAAGGGTTCCAGGACAAGGCACATTCTCCACAGACTTCAGCGTTATTATGAAATTACGACATACTTGGAAGAGTTGCTTGGTCCCATAAGTAGTCACACTGATAGCTCTTCACCCTTTGTAGGTACTAACATCTAATGCAATAGGTAGAATGAAGCTCATTGATGAGGACATTTCGAAGAAATTTTTGCCTCCCTATGATGCGAAATTATACTCTTGAGTTCATTACGAGCCCTTAAGGATTCCCTCGTTGATAGAGTCCCATGAGAGTGCCGTCCAGCTCTGTGGTTATATGTAACTTACACATGGTAGGGCAGTGGAGGGTAAATATCTTGTGCAATATTCCAGTAAGGATGAACGCATCTGCAGTTTACCGCGACTAACTCCTTTGTACATTTTTATGTATGAGACTGTCTTCACCAGACTTAGTATCTGGGTTCTGTTATATGACTTTTATATCAATATCCTAAATTGGGTCCAAATAAGGTCCAAGCGACTCTGTCCTAGCTTTCACTCTACTAGCTAGGCATACATTAGATCGTTTGAGATCGTATATCGGCATTTTAAAGTGGATCTAACTACCAACCTCTTCTTTTATATATTTGACGTGTTAGGGTCGACTGGAAGGGACAAACCAACCTAGATCACAATCCATAACCAATTTAAGCGGAAGTGCTTCAAGTTGTACAATGAATTGTATAAGAAGTTCAAAGAAACATACTTCAAGCTTTGGGGAAGCGGATCTCGACCTCCGTTCTTTGTTGGGCAAGATCTCGAGCCCTGAATCCACTTACACTAGAACAAGAACTTTTTGTACAAGCAGAAAGTCCAAACTACGTATAAGCAGAGGTTGGAGGTTGAGCAGACTGCCTTCAACTTCTTTGTTGCCACAACTAATAGGTTTGACAACCTTAGTGTACCAAGATGATAAATTAGTCTCCCAAGGAAGTCAAGGGATATTTGAGTAAGTCAAGTATTAGATATGTCATTTTTCGCATTCTTTATATTATGCATTTTTGTCATCTTATTGCTTTCCTGCTTTTGGAGGTTTATAACCCTATTTGTTAATTTTGCAAATAGTATGACGAACATTGACAACAATCGCACTCTGAGGAAGGCTCTCAAGTGGCGACAACTGCTGCTACCAAGGGCACTTTTTCTGCCACTGATTTGGAAGCCACAAGGACTGACTTTAGGGTTTTGAGGGTCGCGATTGGCCCAACGGGGGGCTTCGAGCTTCAGACCCTTGACTATTTCTGATAAGGGGAAAAGAAAGAAGCGTAAAAAGTGTGAGGATGCATGCGAGAGCCGTTTGAAGCGAGCCCTGACCTTGGAGGCCCCATTGTTAATTTAATAAATGCCTCTTAATTAGTCCAACTGTGCCTCTTTCTGGAGCAAATGTTTCGATGTTCGATGTCATTCTGATGTTATTTTGCAAAGGGAGGAGGAAATTGAGGTGGTAAGATCTATGTCACCCTCTGAGCTCTTCCTCTATATGCAAAAAAGCTCAGTATTAGTCGGCCTTTGTGCTTCGGTACTTGGAGAAGAAGCTAGATACAAAAAGAATGTCCACTTTAGAGTCAAACAACAAGATCCTCTAGGATAAGGTTGCCAAGCTGGAGGCGGGACAAAAGGAGGTGGAGGAGAAGTTGATTGAAATGGCGAACCAGGTTTTGATTGCCTCCACCCAGCACCTTGAAGCCCACAATTGTTGTGAGAGGTTAAGGACAAAGGCTATGAACTTCGATGCCAAGCTGAAGGCGTCCGAGGCCCGAGAGAAGGAGCTAAAGACTCAGGTTGAAAACCTAAAAATTGAAATGGTAAGTCTTAAAGCTTAGGTCTCAGATCTCGAGAAGGAGAAGGCGAGTCTCATTGAGGTCGGAGGTGAGGCTTCTGGAGAGTTTATGGCAAAACTGGTTGCTAAGCGAGACTAGTATCTAGCAAATTGGAATGCTACAACAGAGAGGTCCTTCTAGAATACACTAATGCAAGTGTCTGTCCTCTATCCAGAGATCAAAAAGTTTTTGAGGGTAGACTGCCTGAGTGCCATCGATGGCCGAATCGTGGAAATTGGCGATTCTTCCTCAAAGGATGAAGAGGAAGGTAACCGCCAGACTATGGACAATGACCAATTCGAAGAGGACATTACTATGAATGTTGAAATGCAAGATCAACCTACCCAACCAACTAGGGTTCCGGGGACCAGAATTGGGGGAGTTGTTGACAGGGACGGAATAGCCCCGACATAAAGTCTTTTTCATTCTTCTTTTTGTTGTTTTGCCCCTATGTGGGTTTTATTATTTTTTGTATGAACATATTCTTCCGTTGCTCGAACTTGGGGGCCTTTTATAATATTTTTTCTTTTGAATCTCTATTGTTCTTTTTCATTACCGATTTTATTTGATTCTCTACCTTTTGAGGTCCAACGCTTGGGGAGTATTCGAATCTGAGGTCCCATACTTGAATTTTTAAGACGTTTAGGGATCCAACGTCCCTGTCACAATTTTTCACAATTTGTTTAGGATGGGATCCATGGTCCCATATCGAGTTAAGGTCCGTGGTCCCATATGCTTTAGGGATTCAATGTCCCTTTAGTAATCTATTTAAGGTAGGATCAGTGGTCCCATGACGAGTTAGGATCCATGGTTTGACACTTGTAATCCTTGGATGCTTCAGGGACCTAGTTTCCCATTAGCAATCTGTTCAAGGTGGGATTCGTGGTCCCTCACTTGTAATCTTTGGATGTTTTAGGGACCCAATAGCCCTTTAGTAATCGTAGTAGGGTTTGGAGTTGGGAAATGGATATGACGTATCACTGAACTTCCTCTTTTCAATCATCAGAGTTCTTTTTACAAAAATAAAAGTGAAACCATGAAGTCTAACTAACTCATCTAGCTGTAATATTTTTTCAAGTTCGTGGCATTCCAAGCTCTAGGTAACTCTTTCCTAAAGAGGTCAGTAATCCTGTATGCTCCTTTTTCGAGGACTTCCGACACCTGATAAGGTCCTTCCTAATTCACAACTAATTTCCTATCCCTCGCATTTTGGCCTATGATACTGGCCTTTCTAAGGATGAGATCTCCCACTTGAAATTGTCGAGGGGAAACTTATTTATTATACCTTAAGGTAGTTCAGAGTTTGAAGGCAACTTCCTTGACATGGGCTATATTTCAGTGTTCCTCATTCAAGTCAAGCTCTTCCTTTTACGACCCATTATTGGATTCTTGGAGAAATATTCCCTCCTTCAGCTTGGATCTCCAATTTCGACAAGAATCATCACTTCACACCTGTATATGAGCTTGAATGGTGTTTCACTAGTGGCTAAGTGAAGGGTTGTTCGATATGCCCATAGAACGTGGCCTAAATGCTTTGTCTATTCACCTTTAGTGTCTTTTAACCTTCTTTTGAGTCCTCAGAGGATCACCTTATTAGCAGCTTCAACTTGGCTATAAGCTTGGGGGTGCTCCATCAAGGTTAAGTGCTGCTTTATTTTGAGCTCGAAACACATCTCCTTAAACTTTTATCTACAAATTGGGTCCCGTTATCTGTGATAATGGATTCAGGGATTCTGAGCTTGAAGATAACTGTTTTAAAAAACTTCTTGACTCTTTCTGTAACGCCCCTTTTTGAAGAAGGAATGTCACACCAAAAACCATAATGTGGAAACTAAATCATAAACTAAGACTCGGTTCATTATAATATAGATAAGCCTGTTCATTTGTAAACGTATAATAATTTGGTGAATTCTTTTTTTTTTTTGTGGTTATAAATGGTAAAACATAGTTATAGCAGAAGTTAACACGAGAAGTAAACCATACATTCATAGATCTCTCTCTCTCTCTCCTTCTCTCTCTCTCTCTCTCTCTCTCTCTTGCCGTCTTTCTTTCTCTCTCTCTCTTTCTCTCTCTCTCTCTATATATATATATATATATATATATATATATATCATAAATGTTTAAATACATCATCAGGTATACAAAATAAGCAAAAGCTTTACTCGCCCCAAAATGAGTACACATATACAACCCACCAAAAAGAGACAAAACATCAGGCCTCCCAAAAGATTTATAGATAGCCATCAGTAGCCACCAACAGTATCAGCCCCTAAAACTAAAAAGAAGGAACCATGGCTAGGTCCTCATCGGGGTCTTCCTCGTCAGAGGAAATCCTCATCAGAGCAACCGAATTACAAACAGGGGCTCGTGTAGAGGGTAAAAACGAATCCTCTCGTGAAGTGTAGTCACGATCACCCCACATATCACGAATGGGCAAGTAAAACTCTAAATACAAGTGTACATTAAAAGTAAAAATAGGCAGATCATAACAATCCCATGCCAGAGACACCGTCACGTCTTTGTGGTAGACACAGCGATCCGTGCTCAAGTTGATATGCCAACAGTCCGGACCTTCATGAAATGTCAGCTTAACATACCCCAAAAAGCCACGTGGATGGGACGTCATGTTCCAAACAGGTACTAATCAAAGTCAGGCCAAGCCGGGGAATTTATGCACTTCCCCTTCTTCACCAACGTCTTCAAAGAAACACATAAATATACAGAATAACATAAAATACAGACAAGAGGTAAGATATCCTACATTCAGTACTAATTATGACAGTAAAGAAATAAAATTGTGCAAGATGCCACATAGCTTAGCAAAAATAATAATCAACATCCAGATTCAAATAATAAACAACTTAACAAATCCAGGCAGTTATAACATCAATAAAACAACAGTTCATCATCATGTGAATAAATGCCAAATAAAATGTTGACTTACTATGCACGTGCACATGGTACCAAAATTCAACATTCGATACCAAAAATCATACTCCATGGAGCTAGACACAAACATCAGAGAGAATGATCAAGGAGACATGCCAATATCTCGTCAGCCTAAAATCAAGTGCTTTCCAAAAAAATCAATCATTTGTGCAACAAGGCTTTATACGACGACATTCTCACAGGATCGCGATATAGGACAATGTCTTGGTCCGGATCGTTAGTGCGTTTGCTTCAGTCTATCCCATGGCCCAGAGTAGCTACCAACTGTCCATTCATAAGACGCTCGCACCTCGACACCTCCAAGGTCAACGACATGACCTACACTAGTCTATTCGCACCCGCACTAAGATATGATTCAACTCCTAGGCATACAGCCTTACTTCAACAATGCATGACGACTCAATGCATATTCATGTATATTTAGCAATAATATACTTTTCCATAACATGCCACAATTTGGCCAAGTTAAACATCAACAGAATTTTGGTCCCACTCATGGACCCACAATAACATATCATCAAATTTTCAAATGTGACAATACACTTTTTAAGGTTTATTATGAAATCTCACTTCAATTTAAGATTTCTTATGAAATCTTTCTCTAGAGGAATTTTCTTGAAATTCTCATTCAATCTTTATTTCTCTTAATTAGTCAAGTTCTTTACTTTAACTTAATCATAATCACTTAGAAAATTATTCTAAGGTTCTCCAAGTCTCACACACTCTTTTGTTCTTTTCTTAAGTCCAAAATTGTTTAAGTTATAAGATAAAGTCTTATTCTTCATTCTTCTCATTTTATGAACTTATAATAAATCTCTAATTTCCTAATTAACTAAGTCTTCACTTTAACATTACATTTTTGGAATTTTCACCTTAAGAGGTCGTGAGTCTCAAGGGAAATAGGGGTTCTAGATTTTTTTATTTCTCCATTGATTATTATTCACTTGATTAGTTATCTTTCCAACTTGTTACAAAATTTTAACCATGAACACCCTATTGAAAGGGTTATGGCCGTGAGCCTCATTAAGGAGAGCAAGGAACCCTTGCTTCCAATTCATACTTCCAATCCATTAAAATCAATCTAAGATCATCAATATACTCAAATACAACCAATAAAATCATATAAGAGAAAATTAATACAAAGATCATTTGAAAAATCATAAAATCAAGAGAGCAACCCTAACATGGGTTTCTCAAAATCAACACACAAACAAGCTTCCCATTACCAATAGAGGTTGAAGTGGATAGTCTTCCTCTTACCAAGAGAATATAACACAAGAAAGCAAGCTCCTTTGCTCTTGAATTTCGTCCTCTGCCACCTCAAAGCCCTAAAATATTCAAACTCACAAAAATTATAATCAAATCTTGAAAAAGGTATCCATGATCACCTAAGTGACCATGGATCACAAAAATGAGATGGAAAAATGAGAAAGCTATGAACTTTTACCTCAAAGTTTCAAGCTTTAAAACTTGATGGAAGAAGATGAAAATGATGGATTCAAGAGATGATTAGAAAAGGAAAAATGTTTTAAATGATGAGAAATGGTAGGAAATGAGGTTGGTTGAATGAAAAAGCTTGGATGACCAAAAATAGAGTCTTGGCTGTGGAAGAGGGGAGAAAATGGAGAGGAAAGTTGAGTTCTTGAAGATGGTCTTCCAACAAGAATGAAAAAGCCTCGAAGGGATGGTTAGCTCAAGCAAAGACTTTGCTTGAAATCAAGCAACAATGGAGGAGGAAGAATGGTGTGGGTGCCATGGAAGAGGAGAAGAGAAGAGGAAGAGAAAAAGTTTTGAGAGAAAAAGATAAACAGTGAAAAATGTGATAGATTTTTTATGATTCAAAATTAGAATGAAAAATAATAAAGTGAAAAGCTAACTTTTTGGCTCCAATTTTGGCCCATTGCCGTGGAGAAGGGAGAGAGAGAGAGAAATGGCTTCTCAAGCAAGCCAATAGGAAAGTGCAAGGAAGCTTCCTCCAAGTTTCTCCAACAAGCCAAAATCTCACTTTTTGAAAAGTTAAAGGGGATGTCATCAAATGATATCATTAAATTGCTCTCGAGAAAAGATGATTAACACTCTACTAAAATTATCCGGTGGACAAAGATTACAGTTAATAAAAATAATATTTATTTTCCAACGGATAATAAAATTATTCTGCGATTTTTTATTTATCAGATAAAATTCTCAAAAAACGTAAACTTCGTAAACTGTGCTCGGCCTTAGGTTTAGTAAGATCCCCCGTCAACGCTTTCACAATTCAAGGTTTACCAGCCTTGGGGAAAATATTTTATTTTCCCGGCTCTACTTAGCGCACATGCAAAACGAGGAATATAATTAAATATTCAACGTTTCCGGAAAAATCCACAAAAATTTATAAAAATCACAAATATTATAAAATGACTATTTATCATGAAACAAATAATTTTCGGGGTGTTACACTTTCTGCGGTGATTATGGCTAGAGATTTTGTCTTAATCCACTTCTTGAAGTAGTCCACTACCTCTATTAGGTATTTTAGCAAGCTCGATGCTTAGGAGAAGGATCCTAACAAGTCCAAGCCCTATTGCAGAAAGGCCACAGTACCGAGATAGTGGAGAGTTCTTGATGTGCACTATGGATATCAGTGAACTTTAGGCATTTGTCACAATTCTGCACATAGGACATGACGTCCTCTGACATAATTAGCCAAAAGTATCCAATACACAAGGCCTTCCGTGCCAAGGCTCTTCTCCATAAGTGCTGACCATAATATCCCTCACGGATTTTTGGGAAGACTTATTGAGCCTTCTCAGGGGTGAGGCATTTAAGCAACGAAAGGGAAAAACCTCTGCAATAGAGCTTGTCATTGAAGATTAAGTACCAAGCTACTTTTCTAATCACCTTCCTGGCTTCTACTGATCCAGTGGGAGCTCCCAATTTTTTAGGTAGGCTACAATAGGTTTCATCTAACAGTTGTCATCTGATATAACCATCATATGACCCTCCTCCGATTGAGATGCTGGGAGTGGGTAATGTTTTTTGGATCACAAACCTATTATTCCCAAGACTTTTATGTTTACTAGTTTGGATAGGATGTCCCCCTTATAGTTTTGTTCTTTGGGGATATAGTCCACCTTCACTTCCAAGAAACCCTCTATTAGCTTCTTCACCTTCGACAATTATTTCTATAATTGTGGGTCATTAGCTTAGTAATCCCCTAATACTTGGGAAGTTACAAGCTAAGAGTCACAGTAGAGTCTTACCTTCATTGTATAGAGCTCTTAAAGAGTCTCGCTATCATAGCCTTATACTCTGCTCAATTGTTCGAGATTGGGAACTCGAACTTGAGAGACTGTTCAAGAGTGACTCTGTTAGCATTTTCCAGAATTATTCTAGCAATGCTTCCTTTGGGTTAGAAGCTCCATCAACTTAAATGGTCTATTCTCCTTCACTTTCAGATGGTGGGGAGTATGTGAATTCTACCTGGAAGTCGGATAGGGCCTGTGCCTTGATGACTTGGTGGGACTCGTATCCTATTTCTAACTTCGATAACTCAACGAACCACGCGATCATTTGACCTGCCAATTCAGGCTTATGGAGGACCTACCTAATTGGTTGGTCCGTTCTCACAACTATAAGGTGGCACTAGAAGTACTACTCCTTTGACAAGGACCAAACTCACAGCTTCAGCTACTATTGAAAGGTAGAGGAAGAAAGTTTCTCCGATGTCCAACCTATTAAGGATAGGTGGGGTGGCCAACATAGTATTTAGGCTTTGAAATGCTTCTTCACACTCCATTGTCCACTCGAAGTCTTTTCCCTTCTTTGAGAGTTTGAATAAAAGTAAAGCTTTTTGGGAAGATTTGGAGACGAATCTTGTCAGTGCCATGATCTGACCTGTTAATTGTCCTTTAGGGAGTTTGGGCTTTGCATGTTAATAATAACTTGCCATTTGTCAGGGTTGACTTTTATCCCTTTGTTGGTTAACATGAAAGCCAAAAACTTCCCAGCCAGGACTCTGAACGTACATTTTTTCGGATTGAGTCTCATATTATGTTTCTTCAGTTGCGAGAACATTTCTGTGAGGTTAGCTACGTGCTCCCCCATGTTTAGAGTCTTTATGATCATATCATCAATATATAATTCTATTACCTTGCCAATTTATTATTTGAAAACCTTATTCATCATGTGCTGGTAGGTGACCCCAACATTCATGAGCCCAAAAGGCATCACTTTATAACAATAGCTTTCCGTAATGAAGGTTGTCTTCTCTTCATCTTTTGGATACATTGGAATTTGATTTTGCCTAAAATATGCATCCATAAAGGACAAAAACTAATAACTAGAAGATCCATCCACCAACTTGTCAATGTTAGGTAATGGGTAAGAATCTTTTGGGTAGGCATTATTAAGGTCTGTGTAGTCTACACCCATACGCCACTTCCCAGAAGATTTCTTAACCAAAACTACATTCAAGAGCCAAGTGGTGTATGATACTTCCTTAATAAAACTAACTTTTAAGTGTTCTTTCACTTGCTTCTCCATGGCCTTTTAGTGCTCTAGGCCCACCTTCCTATCTCTTTGGGCCACCCGTTTGGTGTTAAGGGAGCCAATAACTGGTGCCAGATGAAGTTGGGGTTGAGGCTAGACATGTTTGCTGACATCCAAGCAAAGAAGTCCTTGTTCTACTACAGGAAGTTAGTCAGTTTCCTACGATTTTCTTCTGATAAGCTAGCTCTGATCTTAGTATTTTGATCTTATTGAGGTTTGAGTTTAACATTTAACAACTGCCCTTCTAATTGTGGCCTGGTGTCTTTTATATTGGCTTAGACATTCGAGCTTTGTTATCATCACGGGGTGTTTATTCTTTCATTATGGTGGCGCCTTTACTTGATCAACCTTCACAGTCACCACTTGTCCATTTTCTATCAAGAACTTCATGGCTAGGTGGTGTGTGGAAACTATAGCTCCAAGTGCATTCAAGGATGGCCTCCTAATGATGACATTATAAGCTGAAGGGCAATCTACCACTAGAAACTTTACCTTCTTTGTTTTGCGCAGAGGTTCTTCCCCTAAGGTTACAAACATATCAATATAACTCTTTGGTCTAACCTTTCCCCCCGAGAAACCAACGAGGTTTGTATCAAAAGGTTTGAGGTTGGAAGTAGGGATGCCCATATTTTTAAAACATTCTATGAAAAGTATATCAATTAAGCTCCCTTAATCCTCAAAGACCCTCTTCAACCTGGCATTAACCATTTCATCGATGATCACCATGGGGTCATCGCCGCTTGAGATGGCCTCCTCACCATCCTCATTCGTAAAGCTGATCACTAGTATTCGAGATTCGAATCCTCTTTTGGTGATAAAGCATGATGTTAAATTGAGAACTACCCTCAGGTCCTCACTCGAGCTGACCTTATTTGCCCACCCTCGAGAAGCCTCTGGAGATAGTATTGATGGTTCTCATGATCTCGTTATCCCACCCTAGCTCTTTTTCGGAGGAGTCAGTCCTCTGATGTCAAGATTGATCCTGAGGTGGGAATCTACCATCAGGTGTTGAAGTTAGATAGCGTGAGCTTAGGGTCGTTTTTCTATCATCACTCATTTGATAATACTGATGTCTGGTTCCTCTGGCCCCTTAGATATAATCCTGCAAGCATTCGAGTTGTATTAGGGTCTCTATGGCATTCCAAAGGTCCATGCACTCGTCCGTGTTGTGGCCATGGGCATGGTGGTATTTGCAATGCTTGGATTTATCTACCTGTCCTCATATTCTCAAGGTTTTTAGTTTCAAGAGGTCGTTGAAATCCGTAGAATACACCTTTTTAGGATTGTACTTTAGGGGACCTTGAAGGGGTTTATTCATTGAACTTTTCCTATGGTGGCCCCCTAAGGTTATTCTTAGGACCCTTGGATTAGGTTCTTTGTCTTTCTTCCTGGGTTCATATATATTCTTCTACACCTTGTTTTTAACCTTAAAGACTTCCTCCATGTTAATGTACTTATCTGAGCGTTGCTTTAGTTCGTCGAGGCTTTTCGGGCTCTTTTTAGCCAACAATTTAGTGAATATAAGCTTACAATCGCGTGCATGGATACGTCTTGGACCTTGAGGCATACCTAGTTGAATTTATACATGTAATTGCAAAGAGTTTCCTTCTTTCTTTGCCTAATGCTGAACAAGCTCTAAGTAGTTTTGGGCTGAGTCTTACTCATGGCAAAGTGAGTAAGGAGACTTTGCACCAATTCCTCAAAGCAGTTAATAGAATGAGCGGAGAGTGAAGTAAACCATTTCTAGGCCGCTTTCTTCAAGGTGGATGAGAAGGCGTGGCACTGTACAGGGTTGAATTCCCCCATGAGTAGTATGGATGCCATAAAGGTGTCCAGGTGCTCTTGGGGGTCCATAGACCTATCATATGCTTCGATAGTTGTTGGTTTGAAACCTTTGGGGAGTTATACTACTATAATGAAGTCGGAGAATGGGTGGTTGAAACTATAATGGAACCTTATTGGTGCAAGAGGCCAAAAGTGAAAAAAGCCTCTTGCCTTCTTTACGGTTCTCATTCAGCACAGACTTGCCTTCTAGCACGAGGCTCTTTAGAATTTCGTACTCCATGAACCACGCCTACTTCAACATCATTTTTTGCCACTCGTTCTCAGTTTCAGTTGAGCACCCAGAGTATCTTTATTAGCTGTTGTTATTGTTCGATGAACGTGGTTAACAGCTCCAGGTTGGTGGGTGGCGGGTTTTATACTCTCATTTCTTGCAGAACTAGTGAAGGGGCATGTTGCTCTTGGTTGTGTGGTTTTGCTCGTTGAACCACAAAGTGGAGACACTGTAATAAGGTTGCCTATAACGAGGATGATTGGTTGTCACCGATGCTTGTGCTCTATCTCTTTGCTCTTGGTTTATGGCTATTCTTTTTCCCATGTTAAACATGTATGAATGTGGGGGTATCATTTTACCAGATCCTCATAGACAACACTAATGTTCTATCTTGGATGAGTGGGCTGGTTGGGCAAGAACCAGCTCACTGCAATAACCTTTTTCTAGCTTGGAGTGTTGGAGAAAATGGTTAGGTATCAACAAGACACTATAATGCTCAAGTCAGTGTGGGTGCAAGGTAAGTGCAATGAGCGAGAAAAGATCCTTACCCTCATGGCTACCATAGTTATTTATAGATAAGAGTGTCTTAGGGACTAAGTATTGAATAAAGGCATTTTGGTCATCATAAGTGTCATAGGGGAGGTTTCCTGGTAGTTTTCTAGCCTTGCTTATTAGCATGTGATTGGCCTCCTTTGAGATAATCCCTTCTGCCGAGGGGAATAAGTCACATCTCTTTTGGCCTTTGGATTTGTCTTATTGGGCCTGGAATACAATACAAATCAATTTTGATTGTGAAATCTCTTTATATTATTATTTAATTATGGCTTAAATATGTTTGTAGTCCATTTAGTTTTGGTACCTATAAAATTCTTGTTACGATTTTGGTCCCTCTAAATTTAGGTGTAAGTAAAGTTAGTCCCTGTCGTTATCTTAACTCTGTTAAATGCTGATGTAGAAAACGACGATCCATCTCAGCGTTGCCACATATCATTCATCAACCAATCCCCTTTGCCACATGGAGTCATATCATCTTGTGGGTCCATTAAAAAATTCACGTGCATGTCACGTGACACTTTATTCTTTTTCCCCCTCCCTCATCCTTTTTCTTCCTTGTTCTGTGCAGAGGCATAATTCAAAAATTACCATCTCCTTCTCATCTCCTCACCCCGATTTCTTCCTTCCCCAAAATTGCTTCCCCTTCCTTGACCATTTTGTTGGCTTTGTTCGTCCCTTATCCCTCGCATTTGTAGATACATTGCCATGGCTAGGGTTTAATGATCTTCAACACCAACCTCAGCTAGTCACACCATGTCCTTGCAAAGGAGACTATGTAGATGTGGATATGTAATGTTGTACTTTACCTCAAAGAGTGTGAAGAATCTTTGGAGAGCTTATTGGACGTGTCCAAATTAGAGAGTAAGAATAAACCTATTTTCTATTATTAGCAAATGTGGGTTTTAGATTTCTAACTCCCCAAAACTCTCTTGTTCATTTTTTTTAGCAAATGATGGCTCTTGTGGTTGGTTTGAATGGGATTGTGAGGCAATATATAACCAGGAACTTCTTTGTGTGTGTTCCCATAATAATAAGGTTGTGGTTGAAAAGATGAGAAGAAGGGTGACTAAGCTAGAGATGAAGCTTGTTTCTGAGAGGACCAAAATGACCATGTTGTTGAGGGTGGTTTTTGTGTCATGTGCAGTCACATTTTTAGTGTGTTTGTTTTGGGGTTTGAAATGTTGATATAGTATAGTGTCTGTTGAATGGTTTGAAAGGTTGATGCATTTGGGTTTAGGGTGAATGAAATTAGGAGCTATGTTGACTTTAATGTAATTGATTATGAATGAAATAAGGAGCTTTTGATGTTGAAATGAGTATTATGAACAAAATGCACTGCCCAATATGCACACATATTACCTGTAATTATGTATTTGTTTTGGACAGAAATTGATGAAGCCAATTAAGAAAAATTGTCAACTAAATGGATTGAATTTAATGAAGTAAATAAACTAACCCTTGCTAAAGTAAATGGATAGATCTAATCAATTATATAAATCGAGATGTACTAGAACCAAATCATGAATTTCATTGCATCCTCATGAAGGAGTTCATTACACTGCAATAGTATTTGTAACATATAATTTAGTACATTACATCATACTTATTGTACTTACAAACCAAAAAAAGATCAAATGCCTTTACATGGCTGATCTACTTCATATACATAATTTCTCACCCAAAAAATATACTATTCACCATAATGCATTTCCATACTAAAAAAAAGTACCAATACTTGTTAGAGACCCTATACTAAACATATCCAAAAAAATAATTGAGCACTTCAAAAAAGTTCAACTTGTCTTAGTAACAAAAACAAAGCTATACATTTCCTATCACAACTTCTCATTTCAGGATCAATGGTCAATATGCCCAGCGAATTCCACCAATGATCACAACTTTCTTTCTCAATCTTCTTCAACCCCTAAGTCCCAATGTTCCTTCTCGAACTGTAGCTCCACTTATCCCCCTTCCTTGTGCATTAGTTACTGGCAGATTAGCTTGTATGGTGGCTTCATTGGCAGGTGGTGGAGTAGGTTGCACAATTGGACTTGGTAACATTGATGGGACTGATGGTGTTGGTGCAACATATGGTTTTGGAAAACTTATACCAAAACTAATTTGGTTTAGTCTATCTATGCCTATTCTAGTATTGGTTGTAGTTGTAGTAGGTCCAGCATTTTAGCTTACAACAGGAGCAGAACTAGTAGCATCTTGAGTTATAGCAGCTTAAGGTGAAGAAACTTGTTGATCTGCAGTGCTTGGTGCACTCCCCCTTCCTATGCCCCTTCCTCTACCCCTTCCTCTCTGCAAAGTAGTCACAACTTGTTAGATTATAAGATACTTGCATACCCTTGTTTGATTGTAACAACTTATTAGATAAGTTACTTAATTTACAAGTGGTTACTATATTTGTATAACATATATGGTCCATATTTCTTACCCTATTATCAGTTGTAAAATTTTGTTAGGCTGTATCAGCTGCATTAACTTAGGCTTAGGCTGCATCAATTGCATTGACTTGGGCTTGGGCTGCATCAGATTGTGTAGTGCCTCCTTGGTAAGTTTCAGTGCCTCCATTATCTTGTACTCCCTACAACAAAGTATATAAGGTAACATGTAATGTTATTTTATTGTGTATTGGCTAAAAGAAATGACCAACCAAATTTTAACATTCCTTACCTTAACCTCATCAGCTTGTTGAACCTTCACGGACTTATGAGGGTAGTCCCTAGAGTTAGGGTCATCCTCATGACAATAACCACATTTGTAAGTGGTATTGGTCTTTCTCAACTTGGTTTGATTTTGATGTTCATCATACTCTATCCTTTTTAACTTCTTGGGCCTGCCTGGTCCTCTTTTATAATTAAGTGGCAAAATGGACTCATAATTAGTTGTGGGTCATCTATTCTTTCCATTATAAACCCTTTCTTGCACCCTTCCAAGCACATATAAAAGCTACCAAACCTTGGCCTATCCATTGAAATCTTGCAAGTATTTCCAAAACCTGCCCTTATCAATTTAGCATTGTAACTCCATAATAGTGTGTATTGCTTACTAGCATCTCCTTTAACTATCTCTTTAGCTATTTGCCTTGATCTTTGTGCCCTCCAAGTTGTGATTCCAGTTCCATAAGTCCCTTTAATTTCACTAATGATTTCTTTCAATGTAACCTTACTGTTATTCCTGAACTTGGCCACCATTGCCTTGGAAACCTACTTGGCATTGGCATTTTTATTGTCAAAAACTCTCCCGCATGTATGTTTGGCCTCCAAAGTCTTAATTCTAATTGTATGACTCCTCACCACTTTACTAGCCAACACCAAAAACCCACACTTGCCCTTGCATACCACCCTTCTCCTGACAACATTATTCTTCTGAAACTTCACAGACCTTCCATTTAATACTAAGTTCTCCAGAATAGCTTCCTTGAATTGTTCCAATGAAGTAAACTTCATGTCAAGCTTAAATTCAAAATCCTTACACATATACTCCTTCTTATGCTTAGAATACTTTGGTATATTGTACAAGTCAGAACCTGAGTCCAAATTACTGTCCAACTTCTCACTAGAGTATTGATCATCTATGTCATGAATTACATCAATATTTGTAGGTATAAGAAAGTATGGATCACTCCTATAAGCCTCACCTCCATCATTTCCCACACCCTCATACTCATCATTTCCAAGCCCCCTAGCATCATCATTTTCAACACCCTCACTTGGCCTTGCTGCTCCACTCCCTGATCCACTGGCCTCATTCTGTTCCTTTTGTTTCTTTCATGGGGACACCCAAGCCTTGGATTTAGCTACTGTCTTCTTTCTAATTCTTTTACTTAGTCCAGGTTTCTTATTATGAACACCCAATTTTGTCCGAGATATTTAAAAAATTTTAAAAAATAAAAAAATAACCCATTTTCTTGCAGAAACTTATAACCTGACACATTAACCCATAACCTGACTCATTAATCTATAACCTGACCTATTGACTCATTAATCTATAACCTAACCTATTGATTCATTATTCAACTCATAACCTATATGTCACTTAACACCTAAACAAACTTTAGCAGTTATCATTAAACTCACCCTAAATCCTAGCCACCATCATTCTCCAAACCCTATTTTTTTTTATAAAAACCTTTAACCTACACGTTTTTTAACACACTTCAGCTTAAAGCTAACAACCTAGCTCCCCAAACACACTTCAGCCTAAAGCAAACAACCTAGTCTCAAAACTGACTTCTACCAAAACCTAACACCCTAGCCATATTTTTTATTTCACACCACCTTTCTCCATCCACACGTTTATCACCTCATAACCAACCTCTTCCATAAACACCATCTCACCCACACCACCACTTCATCTTCAACCCACCGTAAACCACTCTCCAACCTTCACCCACGCCTCCACTTCAATCATCATCTCCATAACCATCAAGCGACCACCCATTACGACCCAAACTACCACTTCAACCTTTATCATTCACAATAGCTTGACCACCCATTATCACCCATACCATCTTCAATCTTCATCATTCACCATAATAACAACCCACATAAACCATCACCCATCTGCCAAACCAAGATCATGGTCTTCCACAACTTTCCTTAACCACCATCCAAGCTTCACGTAAGCCATCCCTCAGCATCGTGCAACCACACTCTCCTGAATCAGACCCAGATTTGAGCCCAACACCATGCCTCATCCTGCTACTGCCCACGCACGGCCAGTTGACGATGCAGACCCGCAAATCTTGAACTCGGATTTGACCAAAGCCGCAAGTCACGAACCACCACACTCCTTGAACCGCAGTGACCCGCGTCTGATCCACCACTGCTGGTAACCTGCGCATCAAACCCGAAAATAGTTGTCATACCTTTGGCCTCTTCACCACGTCTTGTTACACGAACCAATGCATTTGCACACCCGAAGCCACCGTAGTCGTAGAACCTGCTCTATTGAGTCCAGCTTGCACTGTTCCTAACCGCAGTCCTCGCGCCACATGGCCCAGATTCGCGACACCACCGAAATGCGCCACACCAGACTGGCAAACCCAACCAGCTCACCACCCGACTGGCCGTAATAATCGTTCTGTCACCCCTGCCTTTGCAACTATCCCAAAAATAGAAACACCATTTTTTCCTTTTTTTTTCATAAGCCTTTAAATTATTTTTTTTATTTTTTAGTTCTGTTAGTTTTTTTTTTGTAGAAAAAAAATAAAAAATGATAAAAAATAAAAATATAAAAATAAAATATAAAATAACCAAACCATTTCTAGAAGAAAAAAAATAGGATTAACTGAGTTGTAACAACTTGTTAATCTTGTAACTTTTATAATAATATGAGTTGTAACAACTTGATAATTCAAATTTTTAAACATAAAAAAGAATCAAGTGAATTTCAAAAATAAACATAAACTTTTTCAGAGTTAAACATAACCAATCCACAATCATTTTTTTTTACAAAACTACATGACTTTGAGTTCTTCATTGCACCTGAGGCTATGTAAGAGCAAAACTCTGTTGGTCCATAAATCCGCAAGCGCACGGGTCGACAAGTAATATATATGAGAGTAGAGTATCGTGTCCCAAGGGATTGACAATTAGAAGAATGCTAAACTTAACCAAATTCTACAGATTCTTATCCAAGTAATCAAAATGTAAGAGTGAGTTGCAATTGAAATAACAACTTAAAATAAACAAAATAAGAAAACACCTAACACCAATTCCACAAGAGAAGATGAGAATGATTAAAGCCTAGGGGTCCCTATTCACTTGCTACTTCAATAAATAATTGTAATTAACAAGCACCCATCAATGAAATGATATATGTAAGCTAATAACCATCAATAGATAAGAGCCTATGTCTAGGATAATTACCCATATGAAACCTAGCTAATCCACTATGTGTCCATGTGAGTTAACATAAGAATCACTCATTGAAACCAATTATCAAACACTTGTCATGCATGACCAAGAGGTATGTATCAATCCCCTTAGTTAATCAACACACCCATACCACTAGAGTGTAATTGAACATACATCAACCATACCATGTCCATATTCACAAAACCCTATTTCTAGTTCAATTGAAATATTGAAATCATGCAATTGATAGTCAATCAATAACAAGCACTAAGCATAGATATGGATGAACAAAACCAATTTCATTGAAGGAATACTCAACCAATTACAAGATATTCAAATCCATAGCAAGATCCTAGAGAGCCCCAAGATTAGAGTTTAGTTATACATCATGAAAGAGAAAAAAACAAATGAAATCAAATGACCCATCAAGTTACAAATTAAGAGGGAAAAGGGAAAGAATGAACAAAAATGGAGAGATTCCAAGCTTGATCTTCGTCCTTGATCTTGATTCTCCCTTGAGTCACCTTCAATCCAAATGGATTCCGCCTTCTCTCACTTGCTCTCTGGATTTGTGCTTAGGTCAAAACTGAAGATACCCTTTTTCTCTTAAAAATCAGAATATAAGGGTTAAACTCGTGTGCCAGGATTTTTCCCATGCCTAGGCGTGGTTATGAATCACGTGCCTTCCTCTGCTTGTCACGCCTAGACGTGACTTCATCACGCCTAGGCGTGGATGTCTCTGTCTGAAAACCCTGAAAACTTGAGCTAGGCGTGGCTTTTCCACGCCTAAGCATGGATGACTCTACCTGAATTGATCTGAAAACCTGAGAGAGCCATGCCTAGGCGTGTATTTGTCACGCCTAGGCATGGGCTGACAGCCTTTCCTTCTCTCTTGCTTCCTTCTTCATTTGAGCTCCTCTTTGCTTCCTCATCCCTTCCAAGGTCTTTCCATCTTGAATATCTGCTTCAAAACAACACCAAAGTCCATCAGATCATACTCAATTCAAATTCCTAATTAAAATCATCAAACATTTGATTCTCAATCAATTGAGACCACAAGCTTAGATTCTCAAAAATTATGCATGAATGGGACCTTTGAATATAAGAATTTGAAGATAGCATACTCTTATTCATTCAAATTTAAGATAAATAACTTCATTTCCTGAAGTTATCACACCCCCAAACCTAAAGTTTTGCTAGTCCTTAAGCAAACTAATCTAAGCAGGAATAAGAAATACAATCTAATCCAAAGGTCAAGAAACATGGGGCAAATTGAAATAGGGCATATCCAGCTTCCAATTGTCATTCATACCCTCAGAAATCACATTTCAACCTCACAACAAGGTCTACACATGCAAGAAATTCTCAACTATTATGATTACTCTTGAATGTCATTTTTGTGCATAAAAGATTTCCCAAGCTCATGTGTTTAAGACCCTTTCCTAATCATGAAAAGCAAGATGAATGAATTTATAAAATACACATGCACTCTCAAAAGAATGTCCTTCACCCCTTTTTCCACTAATGTAGGCAAGACAAAATCAAAGATCATGAGGCTCTTTTAAGCTTGTAATGTAAGGCTAAGGGTAGTGGTTAAGAAAGAAGGGAAAGGATTTGAATTCAAATATCAAACACATAATCAACTACTTCCATTGAATTATGTCAAGCATGTAGATGCACAAACAGAATCCAAATTGAAGAATCAACCTTCTTTATTCCATTTTCTTATCATTTTTTTATATATATATTTCTAAGAACATATGTACATCCTTATTTTCATTGCAAAAGGGCTTCAATTTACACAACAACCCACTTATTCATTTTCTTTCTTTCTTCTTTTTCTTTTCATTCATTTTTTTAATGAAAGCTGGTAACCACAAATTCCTAGATTCTTAGCTTCATACAAAACACTTTGGCTCAAACCAACAGAACTGCTCAATTATGTGTTCAACAAGGCCTGCAAAGAGGGGAAGAGATTTTCCTTTCATAAGCATGGTTTAAAAGGGTGGAGACATTATGTTTAAAGAAGGAAAAATCAGGCCACACACATGCACACTAGGCTTCAAAAGGGGTACTAGGGATATCATTCAATCAAGGTTGGCTTGAAAAGCTCAATCGGTCCAAACAAATGCCCTAGTCATTTCCTTGAAAAAGCATTACCTAGGATTTTGCCTCAATAGGGAATCAAACAAGCTTCTAAAATGCAAATAGACTTTACACATGCTAATCATAAATTTCTCCAATTGTGCATTTCATTCATATTCCAGAACCCACCACACATACAACATAGAAATTCTCTCATACATAGTTATGGCAGTAAGTGTAAGCACAAAATTTTGAATTTTTATAAGTGAGTTCCCAAGCAGTGAGGTGTATATATGATCCACAGAATAATCAGATATTCAAATAAAAAATTTGGCATGCACAAATTCAACCTGCCTCAAAGCACATTCATCAATTCAATTCATAATTCAAGCAACCCTCGAGTCATAATCAAGCTCACTCAGATCCAAAATTTGGGAAAAAAGAATTTTAGCAAAAGCAAAGGAAAGAGAAATGAGTCAATATATATATGTCCAAAACAATGATTCAGCAAGCAATCACAAAAAGATCATAATTCCCTCCTAAACCTAAGACATGCAGTGTCCCACTGTATCCAAAAGAACTAAAGTCTCCAATAAAGTATGTACAGTGGACTGAAAGTAAAGACAAAAAAATAAAGCAGAAAAAAGCATGAAAAACAATAGGCCCTGGTGCCTCAAAACAAGTCCTCCTTATCAAATAGGTCATCACCCTCGGCGCCCATCTTTGTATCATCCGCAGGTGGAGGAGGTGGAGGAGAAGGTGAAGCTGCAACTGGTGGAGCTGTAAATGGAGGAAATTCGGGAAAATCATCCATTAGGTGTCCCTGACCCAATGTCATCCAGTGAATGCCCTGGTAAATCGCAGCCAGCATCGCCTGCTGCTGGTCCAGGCACTGATTAATAGAAGCAGCCCAAGCAGCATCCAAGACTGGGGTGGGTTGTGGGACTAGTGCAGGTGCAGGCTGTGGAGCTAGTACAGGAGCAGGCTCGGGATCTGCAGCTGGGGGTTGACTTGGGGCTTGCCTGCGCTTCTCCTGGGCAGTCAAAATTGTCTGAACTGCCTTCTCCATCATAGGAGTCTTCAGCTTCACGTGCACCCCAATGTCTTTCCATTTGACGTGAGCTCTCTCACACAACCGACAGATGAGGAAAGGGAAGAAAATTGATTTGAGCCTGGAAGTGATGCACAGTCTGATCTGGTCATAGAGTATCTAAGCAGTGTCCACTTGCTGTAGACTATGGATCGCATACAACATGTACACCCATTCAGGATATATCTCTGACCTATGCTCAGTGAGGAGCAAGCAGGAACACACAAAGTGATTCCAACGGCGCAACTCATGGTGCATGCTCTCTTGTTTGATGAATCAGATGGAGTGATCGGAGTTCTGCTGAACCTGAATATGGAAGGCCAGATCACAAATGCTGGCCATGACTGTGCTGAATGGGGTTCCTCTATCTTCTTCAGGTAACTATAATGTTCGGTAAGCACACTGAAGTGGAGGAGGGCCAAGGTCCATGACCTGGTGAATTCGCTCTACAGAATAATCAACCACTTTCCTTCTGACTCTGGTAATTGCAGTAGAATGCTTCTCAGCATGAACATTGACATAGAATTCCTTGACTACAACAGCCACAGGCTTCTTAGTGGGATGCCCTGCAAAGGTCTTCCAGTTGAGTGCTTCAATGGCATCAGAAATGGCAAGATAGTGTGCCACATTGATACCATGGAACCCCCTTTCTGGAATAATGTTGATCTTGCGCAAACGCTGCTAGAAGTAGTCAAAGGCATCCTACGATGTAAAGAAGGATGGATCAAAGACCGAAATTTCATCAGCGTCCTCAGCTTGGCTTGGTCCAGCCTCAACAGTTTTTCTTTGACATGATCAGAGGATACCTGAAAAGAAATAAATCGTAGTTATGACCATTGAACAAGAATCAAACAATCAATGTAAGCAGCCATACCCAGTAAGAACAGTTTACAATGCAATCAACAAGCTCAATCATTCACAAAGGTCACTTATGCAACTTATGTAGCTCAAAGCTCACCCAAATCAACAATCCCAACTAAATCAATTTGAAGTCTTACCAATTCAAGAATTCACTAAGAATGTAAATTAGTTCTTAGCATGCAACAGCCACAACAATCAAAACCTCAAACTAAGCATTGCCAATTTATAGCTTAGCAAATTGAGTCATAACTCAATCAATTAAAAAAAAAAAAGCTAAAGCACATCTCAACTAGTCCAAAAATCAAACAATTTTGCAGGCCAAACTCAATCAACATGATGACAGTAAAATAGGGTAGAACCAAGCATCATAACATGTAATGGCACAATGACACAACTAACAGTCAACAATGAACAGGATCAATGATCATACTATTCAAGCAATCCAATATTGAAATAGCCAGACCATTAATAATCAGTATCCCAGCAGCCACACATTAATCACAGAGCAATAGCATATCCAAATGGGGGTCATTGATTAGTCCACACATCTAAACAAAATATGTCCAACATATCAGTCATGGGAACAGAGCATCGTAGCACCAAATGATTCAAAAATTAATCCAATCCCAGACCAAACCGCTGCACAACCTAGAACTAAACCAATTGAATGACCCAAAAATGGCAACAGTACCATTGACAACATGCACAACAATGCACAACCTGGAAATATCATAAATTAATTCAAACTAGTGCACAACCTAGAATTAAACCAAATTAATTATATCCACAGGATGGCTCAACCTTAATCAATCGCAAGCAGCATATCAAAAACTGGCAATAGGCACGTGATTAACAATTACAAATATTAATCATAAATTCACATGCTCATTTTGCAGCAGAACATCCATCCAACAATCTCAATAGAAAAATTCTAAAATGGGTAAGAAGTCAGCAACACATGTACTAAGCCAAGGAGTCACACAGATTAATCACACCACCACTAAGTAAAGCACAACACAATTCATTTAAACATATCAAAAACAGGCCCAGCAACAATGAAGTCCATAAAAATAGAAAAGAATAGCCTACCGTGTACGAAGCACAACTTGAGCCAAGCACCAAAACAACCAAATAGTAGGCCCAAGGAGAACAAAAAGGGCAAGGGAAATGGGATTATGGAAGAGGGGTAGCTACGGTGGAGAGGAGGTGGTGGTGATTGGGGTGGGAGAAATGGTAGTAGGAAAAGGGGTGGAGAGGAGGTGGTGGGGTTTGTAGAAGAAGGTAGCTACGGTGGTGATTGAGGAAAACTTGGGGGGGGGAAGAAATGGGGGAAGAAGAGGTGCTCTATGTACGAAGGGGTGGAAGAAATTAGAAAGGGGGTTAGGGCTTTTAGAGAGGGAAATAGAAAGAAAAGGAAGAACTACTAGATGTTGTACAGCAGCAGACTCATCACGCCTAGGCGTGACTTGTCCACGCCTAGGCATGGTTATTAATTTAATTTTTTTTATTTTTTTTGGATCAGCAACACCACGCTTAGGCGTAAAAAACTCACTCCTAAGCGTGAAGCTTACAGGTCAAAAATACTGAAAACATAGAGAGATCCACACCTAGGCGTGAAACATCCACACCTAGGCGTGGTACTCTCTGGAAATTCCCCTTGTTGCAGCTGAGACCTACACGCCTAGGCGTGTAAAATCCAGGCCTAGGCGTAGACTTCTGGACCTCAAATCTGAACAAAATAGTCAGAATACCTAACTTTTCATGCATCAAACACATCTTTCTCATTTTCAAACATCTAAGAAACAGTATGGGAATATCAACAACTATCAATGCATCAAATTGAAAAATAAACACTAAAAAGCAATCAAAAACAAAAACAAAATAAGAAGACAAATGAAAAATCATGCATAAAAATGTCCTAAGCTAATAGATAGGGTTAAGAAATTGAGTTACCTCCCAACAAGCGCCTTATTTATAGTCCTGGCTAGACTTTGTAGACTCTCAAGATTGAGGAACGAGGGTGAGTGAGGTTTTGTGCCTCTCCACCTCACCACCTAAGTAGAGCTTGAGCCACTTACCATTGACCTTGAATGTTGACTTTGAAACTAGGTCTTCTAAGGTTACGACACCATGAGGAAACACTTCCATAACCAAAAATGGACTTGACCACCTAGATTTAAGCTTGCCAGGAAATACTTTAAGCCTTGAGTTGAATAGGAGAACCTTCTGCCCTGGTGCAAAGTTTCTTGGGATAATACGATTGCCATGCCACTTCTTCACCTTGTCTTTGTATATCTTGGAATTTTCATATGCTTGTAGATGAAATTCCTCAAGTGCATTGAGTTGCAGCAATCGTTTCTCTCCACAAGCTTCAGAATCCTAATTTAATCTCTTGATGGCCCAGTAAGTATGGTGCTCCAGTTCAATAGGAAGGTGACAAGCCTTGCCAAAAACTAGTTGATAAAGGGACATGCTAAGAGGGGTTTTGTAAGCAGTGTGATATGCCCAAAGAGCGTTATCTATCTTCTTCAACCAATCCTTCCTAGAAGGGCTCACAATTTTCTCCAGAATCCGCTTTAAATCTCTATTAGAAACCTCTACTTGGCCACTTGATTGTGGATGGTAGATTGTGGCTACCCTATGTATCACCTCATATTTGGCAAGTAATGCAGCAAAGTACTTGTTGCAGAAATGAGATCCCCCATCACTAATAATAGCATGAGGGGTGCCAAACCTTGAGAAAATGTTCTTTTTCAGAAAAACCAAGACCACCTTGAAGTCACTAGTGGGTAAAAGCACAGGCTTTCACCCACTCCGACACATAATCCACTGCTACAAGAATATAACGGTTGCCAAAAGATGATACAAAAGGTCCTATAAAGTTTATGCCCCACACATTAAAAAGTTCCACTTCCAAAATGAAGTTCAAGGGCATCTCATTCCTCTTTGAGATATTTCTAGCCCGTTGACAACGGTCACAGTTAGCTGCAAAGGAGTAATAATCTCGAAACAGAGAAGGCCAATAGAAGCCTGATTGCAACACCTTAGCCGCTGTCCTTTCACCCCTATAGTGACCTCCATATGGTGAAGCATGACATTGCTCAAGTATTGCACTAGTCTCCTCCATAGGAATGCATCTCCTAAGCACTTGATCAACACACTGCTTAAAGAGAAATGACTCATCCCAAATAAAATATTTGACATCATGAAGGAATTTCTTTTTCTAATGATAAGACAGTTCAGATGGCACCAATCCACTCACTATGTAGTTAGCAAAATCAGTATACCAAGGATTTGAACTAGCAAACACAGCAAATAATTATTCATCTGGAAATGCCTCACTAATCAAGGCTGGGTCTTATTGATATTCTCATTCTTTAACCTGGAAAGATGATCAGCCACCTGATTTTCAGCACCCTTTCAATCTCTGATCTCAAGATCAAACTCTTGTAATAATAAAACCCAGCGACTTGGCATCTTTTTTGCTTACTAGATACTTGATGGCAGAGTGATCTGTGAAGACAATGACTTTGGTGCCCACCAAATATGCCCTAAATTTGTCAAAAGCAAACACTGCCGCAAGGAGCTTCTTCTCAGTGGTGGTGTAGTTCAACTAAGCATCATTGAGTGTCCGGCTTGCATAATAGATGGGATGAAAGATTTTGTTTTTCCTTTGGCCTAACACTGCTCCAATTGCATAGTCACTAGTGTCTCACATGAGCTCAAATGGTAAGGTCCAATCTGGAGTAGTGATAATGGATGCTGAGACAAGCCTCTTCTTCAATTCCACAAAGGCTTCCATACAAGCTTCATTAAACTTGAAAACCACCTCCTTTTTTAGCAAGTTGCACAATGGTTTAGCAAGCTTGGAGAAGTCTTTGATGAACTGTCGGTAGAATCCAGCATGTCCAAGGAAACTCTGAACTCCCTTCACTAAAATTGGTGGAGGAAGTTTCTCAGTCACTTCAATTTTAGCTCGATCCACCTCCATTCCTTTAGGTGACACTCCATGGCCAAGCATTATTCCCTCTTGGACCATAAAATGACACTTCTACCAATTAAGCACCAAATTGGTTTCCTCGCACATTTGCAACACTAGAGCCAAGTTCTGAAGACAACCATCGAAGGAATCCCCAAAAATAGAGAAGTCGTCTATGAATATCTCTAAGCAGTTCTCCACCATATCAGTGAAAATGGCCATCATACACCTCTAAAAGGTAGTAGGGACATTGCACAAACCGAAGGGCATTCTTCTGAAAGCATAAGTACCATATAGGCAGGTGAATGTTGTTTTCTCTTGATCATCTGGGGCAATCGCAATTTGATTGTAGCCCGAGTACCCATCCAAGAAATAGTAAAACTCATGACCTGCCACCTATCCAATATCTGATCAATAAATGGCAATAGGAAATGATCCTTTCGGGTTGCATTGTTAAGCTTCTTGTAATCCATGCATATACACCATCCAGTGACAGTCCTGGTGGGAATCAAATCATTATTCTCATTTGCTACAATTTTCATTCCACCTTTCTTGGGCACGCACTGAACTGAGTTCACCCATTTGCTATCAAAAATAGGGTATATGATACCTACATCCAGCCACTTGATAATCTCCTTTTTGACAACCTCCTTTATAATGGGATTTAAGTGCCTCTAATGTTCAATGGTTGGCTTATGGTCACCTTCTAACAATATTTTGTGCATGCATATGGTGGGACTAATACCTCTAATATCCGCAATGGACCACCCCAAGGCCTGTTTGTATTCCATTAGCACTCTGAGTAACTTGGATTCTTGCTCTTCTGACAAGGATAAGGAGATGGTAACTGGCAATGTGGACTCCTCTCTTAGGTATCAATACCTCAAATGATCAGGCAGTGGCTTGAGCTCTAGTTTGGGTGGAACTATGATAGAGGGCAGGAGACTAAGCTTATCAGAAGGTATATTCAACGGTTCAAAACCTGGTTTTCTGTAAAACTTAACAGATGCGTCAAACAATTTAATACATTCTATCACGTCATCCCTATCTACATGCTCATGTATGGATGTTAATGATAAAGTAAGGGGATCATCAGTGAAATTAGTATGGAATGCAGTATTAACTACTTGATCAACCATACCCAAGTAAGAACATTCTTCATGGTCATTGGGAAATTTCATGGATTTGTAAATGTTAAAAGTTACCTTATCCTCATTGACCTGCATTGTAAGCTCACCTTTTTGGAGATCGATCATAGTCTTACCGGTGGCTAAGAAGGGTCTCCCAAGAATCAAAGGCACATTGCAGTCTTCTTCCATGTCTAGAATGATGAATGGTTAGCCTTGACCAATACATCTTGTATGACCCTTTTAGGGTATGTGAGAGAACGTTTAGCCAGTTGCAAGGTAACTGAAGTCAGCTTTGCCTCCCCTAAACCTAGCCTTTGAAAGATGGATAAGGGCATCAAGTTTATGCTTGCCCCTAGATCACACAGGGCTTTTCCAAATAACTTGAGTCAGTTATTCCTCCAATTTCTTCCAAGAATCTTCAATATATAGTCCTTTACAAGACCATCATCAACCAAAAATTTGTCCTTCAATTTTAATAAATCAAATGTTAGATAACATAAATAAATATTAAATTATACAAATATAAAGTCATAATACAAACCTTTATTGTCTTGTCATAAGCTTCTATTTTGGTTATGTCTGGAACCTTTGACCATTTTTCATAACAAATAAGGAATATTTCAAAGTCTTTCCCTATACATCCTAAAAACTCACCAAGGAGACCTCTTGCTTCCTTTATTTTTGACTTCATTCAACTCAGCACCTTCACCTCTTTTTCCTCTAGGGAGAACCCATACATCACTGACGTTTTCATATGTGCCTTATGTGTTGTACCTTCCTCCTCATCTGTCATTTGAAATTCAAATCATCAATCCAAACTAAAAAAGGCATTCTCAATCATTATGAAAATAAAAAGGCTCAAAGTATTAACAAAACAACAATTATCAAAGCATTAAGTTAGCAGACATACTTATGATATCAACAGTCCAATATTTTGTGGACTCTTTCTTGTTTCTAACTTGGGAACATCTAGATCTAACCTCTTGGGAGAAACCTCGTTGACTAGATTAGGCTCGGGAGGAGTCGAGAGAACAGCCTCCAAATTGGAAGTTAAAGTTAATTTGAGTCGTAGGACTAGCCTCATGAGCAGTTTGAGTAGCTTGGCTAGCCTCAGGATCAGATCGAGAATCATTTACATATCTAGCTCGCTTTGTCATCCTTGCCATGTCTGCAACTATTTTACAACATCATAACATTTATCATATATGAAAATAAACATTTTTATATCAACAATTGCATATGATGTTCATCCATAATGTTAATTTGTATCCAACAAAACATCAAACCAATTGTATATCCAATAAAATATCACAACATTCAAAACATCATAACATTTTTATATCACAACATATATGAAAACAAACTGATTGCATATCCAATAAAATATCACCTATAAGGTTTCACAAATAATGTTCATAGAATATTCTAGACATATTTACATATCAACAACATCATCATCATTAGTTAATATGGGAAGTTCATCATCCACATCATCTCTTGCTAATGGCAAGTTTACAGCTTCATCTAGAAAAAATCTACCGAGATCTTGTGGTTCAAACGGTTCATTCTCATAAAAAATCTCTCCATCATCACCCATGTCAAACAAATCTCTTGGCTGTAAATGCATGGGTATGTGCCAATTCTTTCCTTCTCATCCTCCACATAATACACCATTTGAGCCTCCGAAGCTTGGATATATGGCTCATCATCTACATGTTCACCAGTATGTATTAATCATAAGAAATTTATCTTTGTAAATCCCAAATCATCCTTTGTGATCCCTCTAGGACAGTGTTGTTAATAGCGGATGGCGGTCCATGGCGGAAAGCCAAAAATCCGCCATACAAAATGGCGGATGGCGGTTGCGGAAAATGGCGGAAGCATAGCGGTTGATTAAAAAAAATAAAATATATAAAAAAAAAATGCAAAAAAATCTGCTAAATATAATAAATAATAACAACTAATAACATACACCAAGAACAATAAAACTACAAATATATTCCATCAAATAAAATTCATCAAAAGTATCACAATTCGAAAGCATAAGGAAAAATCATAACTGTCACAACTCATAACTCAATCATTAAAATAATCAAAGTCTCATAAGTCATACATAACATAAGTAATTAAGGCATAAAAAAAAAATGACACATTATCAACAAGTTCAAGACAAGATACAATCACACAAGAATAAGTTAAAAATCTATGTGTCCCCTCCTCCTCCTCCTCCGGCTCCTCCACATCAATATAATCATCATTGTCTATGGATTTGAGGCATATCCCTCAAGGGTCTTTCAAGATTTGTTCTTCTCCTTCGAATCCTCAAAATCAATTTCTTCTAATTCTTCTTCCGATTCCTCATTGTTGTCTTCAAATTCCAATTCTTCGTCATCGTCAACTTCAACCACTTTCTTTTTTCCTTTTTTGGTTGAAGATGTACTTGTTGAACCTTTCTTAGTCTTAGAAACTCTTGCATTGCTTACATTGTGCTTGAACCACTAAATGTTGGTTCCTTTCTTTTTTAGTTTGACGCCTAGTATATGTTCTAGGCTCTCCAACCCCGAAGCCCTATAAACAGTTTCCCAATTAAGGCCATCATCATCCTCAAAAACCTTCTCATTCGCAAAGCATCATCATCATCACCATCCATCTCTCCAAGTAGCCATTCATTACACTCATCAATATCATCGAGTGAGATTGGGTCAATTTCATCCCTAAGATTGTATCTTCGGTTGAGTGCTTGATTATATTTGACATACACTAAGTTGTGCAATCTTTTATGCTCAAAAGCCTATTTCTTTTCTTAGAATGAAGGCAACATTAAGATAAGCAATTAAAAAGTGTTAATAATTATAAGAAAGTATTGATTATTATTGAGGATTTGAGGTAGACCAAAATGAAAGCAATTTGATAATTACTTGCTCAAACACACTCCAATTACGTTCACATCCCGATGCTCTTTGCATGTCAAGCTCAAGATCTTAATAGCTAGTTTACGCAAATTTGGTACTTTTTTGTCGGTCCATACATTCGCCACCATTGAGCTACAAAGCCAAAGATATTTTGTTAAGCAAATGACTTAAATTTTAAAAGTTAGAAGAACTTAGAACTCAACTTACTTAGAAGACTAGAAGTTCTATTCTTAGTTTCTCACACTGGTGCAATGGCTTTCCTCCGTAATATTGCAAAGTTATTTCCAAACATACCACTATTTGACTTTATAAATTGGTAACTCCAAGAGTATCTTATGTTTCACCTCTTGAGTTGGCACCAACTTCTCAATGCATGCATACAATCCATTTGTAACCTCAAAGTCATATTCTATGTCGGGATTGTCATAAAACAAATAACAGGTTTAAAAAGTGATTAGCGCATGTAATGGACGATTAAGTAGCAAGTCCACCTCTTATCAATGATTTAAAAACCTCTTTGTATTTGCTTTCATTATTTTTGAAAGACTTGATAATGGCTTCTTTTGCCTTGTCCATTGCTTCATAAACATAACCCATGATGTGGCTTTTTCTCACTATCAACAAGCGAAGCACTCGAACAAGAGGAGCCATCACTTTGAGTATAAACACCACATTATTCCAAAAGCCGACATAAGTACAATTCTTGTTGCTTCCTCCCCTTAGCCTCCATAGACAACTTGTTTCTTACCCAATCATCGAGGTAAACATCCTTCTAAGATTTGCTTTCTCTTTATGAATCCTTTCCAATGATAGAAAGGATGTTGCAAATAAAGTAATTGCATGCCTCACCAATTCCCTCTTGTTTGTAAAGTACCTCAACAAACTCAAGGTACTTGAATGGCTATAGATGAAGCCAACAAGAGAGATTCCCCTTTGAATTGTCTTCTTTATCAAAGGAAGCTTACCAATGTCTTCCAAAATCAAGTCTATGCAATGGGCTGCACAAGGGGTCCAATAAAGATGTGGTCTTTTTTCTTCCAACAACTTACAGAAGCTAGAACATAGTTGCTTCCATTGTCCGTTATAACTTGGACAACCTTTTCCTCTCCAATCTCCTCCACAATAGAGTCAAGCAACTCAAATAATTTCTCACCGGTCTTCACAAAGTTAGACCCATCAATAGACTTCACGAACATTGTCCGGCGGAGAGTTGACAAAAAATTGATCAAGCATCTTTGCTTCCTATAATTCCAAGCATCCGACATAATAGAGTGTGCCAAAACTTGCCCATTGTGTTGCTTTTGACCCTTCAACAAATTTTCGGTGTACACTAACTCTTTGTTGAGGAGTGGAACTCTTATGTCATGATAGCTTGGAACTCGCAAATGTGGTCCGAAGCTTCCAATGGCTGCAACCATGTCATGAAAGCTTTGCAATTTGATCCCTGTTAAACGACATGACTTGGTACCAAACCGAGCTATATATTGATGGACCTTTCTCTAGCTGTAGCTAATTTTCTTTATCACATGCCTCTCTAATGCTTGCTTGCCTAGGACCTCTCTTTCTTATTTTTTCCAATTGTAGTTTCGGTTTTCTAAAAAGCGGATCAATATATAATGCCCCTTCAAAGTACCCGCCCGTACCCCTCCTATTTGAATATTTTGAGTGCTTGGGTGAGGGTGCAAGTGTTGTATCTCTAAACTCATATGCTTCATCCATTGCACGTTCTTCATATATATCACCATCAAGATCAAGAATATCTTGCATTTGTAATTTGTGATTTTGAATTGTTAGATAATTGCTTAAATCTCTTGCTTCTTTTTATCTTTCAAATATCCCCATAACTCTTCTCTAACTTCCTTTGGACATTTAGAGCAAGCTTCTAACATTGCCTTTCTTCCCCATTAGATGCTCATTTTGCTCTAGTGATTCCTCCCCTTGTGACTTTACCACAAAAATTGCACACACAATTGTTGGTATCATTTTCAAAGTCTTTGGTGGCAATATTTCCACCAAGGAGTCTTGCGTCCTTTATTATTATTAACAACAGACCTTGAAGTGTTAGAGGAGGTTTCACTTTGTCCATAGATGCCATTGATCTAGGTTAGGTCCTAGAAATGAAAATAAAACCAGAGACTTAGATAGGAATAGCATCATAGGAAAGAAAAATAAAGTATTAACAATTAAGAATGTATCAAAATTAAGTTAGCAGACAGAGTTAATACAGTAAAACCCAAAATGAGAGAAGTGAAAAATTCAAAACGAACATCAGATCTAAAAAAAAAACCTGAATGTCATTCACGAGAATGACTAGCCTCGAACAATGAACGTAGGACTAAAAAAAAAAGTAATGTCAAACAATGAACATCGACGAGAAAAAAATCTAGAATGTCATTCACAAGAATGAATGAACAATGAACATAGTTTGAGAATAGAGAACAAAAAAAATAAAGAAAAAGTGAAGATTGAAGAAAGAAGAAGAAGTGAGGTTCATGAGAAGTGAAGATTGAAAAAGAAGAACCAAGTGATATGAGAAGTGAGACGTGAGAACAACAAAAGAGATAACAGGATCCGAGATATCGAGAAGGATGTTCTCACATTACCTCGCCGGAGAAGGTCGTCACGCCGGAGGTCACGAATATTCTAGACGGAGTTGATGGAGGAGAACGATGGATGGGAGTGGGAGGACGTCGAGAGGTAGAGAGGCAGAAGAAGTGGTCTTCGTAGAGAGGCAAGTGCCTTCGAATGAAATGGGTTAGGGATTTAGTAAATCCCTCATTCTCAAAAAAAATCTCTCCCATCAAAGAAGTCAAACAAATCTCTTGGCTTTAAATGCAATGGGGCGCCATAACCGCCATGGCGCCATACACCGTGGCGGCCGCGAAGCTTGGAACGAGGCGGAATCCGCAACTCAGCAACTAGCGAATGGCGGATTCCTGGAATTCCGCCACCGCAATCCGCCATGGCGCCGCCATGGCCGCCATTTAACAACACTGCTCTAGGATTAGTCGTATTAGCCCATTGACATTTGAACAATGTAACCATGAATCAACCATGGTAATTGAGCTCAATAATATCTACCAATCTTCCATAATAAGGTACACCTCCAAACCTCATATGACTATCACTAGAACTTGCATAACTTCTTGTTCCGAAAGTACCAAATACCCCACTATTTTGAGTCTTCAACCCTTCATCTCGCTCCACGGTTCGAAATTTGAAGCCATTAACATTATATGCACTAAATCTTATAACTTGATTGATTGGTCCTCGAGCAAGAAATTTCATATCATCTGAATAAGATTCATTTACATCATTCAAAATCTGAAATCATCAAATAATTGTGTTAGTCATATGTCTATGAACGAATATAAGTATCACAATTTACTTAGCTATTTACACGGCCTTTGAACCATTCAACAAATTCTCTAACCATCTTGTCTATCTCTGTAGGATTCCTTGTACGACTCCTCAACTTTCTCGTGACATAGGTTCTAAATTCCTTATATATGCTAATTATATTAGTTCTACAATAATGAAACGTGTGTGTGTGTGTGTGTGTGTGTGTGTGAGAGAGAGAGAGAGAGAGAGAGAGAGAGAGAGAGAGAGAGAGAAAGAGAAAGAGAGTAATTAAGTATCGTAATTTACTTACTGAAGAAAACGATCAACTGGTTTACAGTTGGTCAACACATGTCGATGTGCTTGTAGTTTCTCGACATATGTTAGGTTGAAATAGGAAGACCCCCCAACTGGTTTTCCTATTTGGTGAAACAATGCATCTTCTTCCAAAAATCGAAAAGATGTATCTGGTTCATCATCAACACGTCGAGGTTGATTCCATCTCGTCTCAATGTTGTCTAAATACCTTGAACAAAAGGTAAGAATCTATTGAGCTAGGTAACATTCAGCTATAGAGCCTTCTGGTTGTGCCCTATTACGTACATATGACTTCAATTGTCCTAAGTACCTAATATTTCGAAAGACATACATTAATATTTGATGCTTGAAAGTAATTAGAATAATAAGAAAATTAACAACAAATAATATATTTAGCTGCATGGTAATTACCTTTCTATAGGATACATCCATCTATAATGAACTGGACCCCCAAGTTTGGCTTCTTCAACTAGGTGGATGATTAAATAAACCATAACTGTAAAGAATAATGGAGGGAATAACATTTCTAAGTGGCACAAAGTGAGCACAACCTGATCTTGTAGCTTATCCAAGTCTAACATATTCAATACTTTACCACAAAGTTGTCGAAAAAATGAGCATAACTCTACCAAAGCTGTAGACACTTGGCTAGGCAAAGTATTCCTTATGGCTAACGGCAATAATTGTTCCATTAACACATGGGAATCATGGCTTTTTAACCCATTGAGCTTACGTTGCTTTAGGTCAACACATCTAGAAATGTTACTTGAGTAACCGTCTGGCACAGTGATATTTTTCAAAGTCTCGAGAAATGTATGTTTCTGAGCATTAGTCATTGTAAACAAAGTTAGAGGGTAATTTCTTTTTTTCATCTGGCCAAAGATCATCTCTTATGCCCCATGCTTGTAAGTCTTTTCTAGCATTGAGATTATCTTTAGTCTTCCCAGTTTCATTCAGCAAAGTGTAGATCACGTTGTCACACACATTTTTTTCCATATGCATTATGTCAAGATTGTGACACAACAAGTTATACTCCCAATAAGGAAGTTGGAAAAATATGTTTTTCTTCCTCCATTGATTTGAGTCAACATCTATAGCAATACTACCATGAGTTCTTTTTCCTCGAACTTCACCTTTTGGTCTTTTGTCAAATCTAACATCAACATTCTCAACCTATTTCTAAATTTCTGTACCAGATAATGTTACTGGAGGATTCCTCTCCTCTATGTTGCCATCAAAGCGGCATCAATCCAATCTAAATTTATGTCCTGACACAAGAAAATGGCGATGGCCCATAAAATACCATTTTTTACCATGTGTCAAATGACATTTAATAGAGTCAAAGTTACATGAAGGACAAGCTAACCCAGTATAAGTGTTCCAACCAGATAGTGTGCCAAGCCCAGGAAAATCACTAATTGTCCAAATTAGTGCTGCTCTCAGATTAAACATTTCATCTTTTGAAGCATCATATGTTTCTACACCACAAGTCCATAACTCCTTCAACTCTTCTATTAAGGGCTGTAAATAAACATCTATATCATTCCCAGGCATTCGCTTACCCAGTATGATCATTGAAAGGACAAAGGGAGTTTGTTGCATACACTTCCAAAGTTGGGTGTTGTATGGATTTAGGATCACCGGCCAAATACTGTAATTGGTACTCAAATTTCCAAAGGGATTGAAACCATCAATGGCTAAACCAAGGCGTACATTTCATAGATCCAAAGCAAATTAAGTGTGTATTTTATCAAATCTTTTCCATGCCTTAGAATCCCTTGGATGTCGCAATAGGCCATCTTTGTTATCATCTTCATCATGCCATCTTATATAAGAAGTAGTCTTGGAAGACATAAACAATCTTTGCAATCGTGGTTTTAATGGAAAGTAGCGTAGAACTTTTGCAGGCACTCATTTTCGCTTCTTACCACCAACAAATGCGTTATTCCCTCCTCCTTTACACCTTGGCTTCCATCTAGATGCGCCACAATGTTTGCATGATTGCTCTTTTTTATCATCAATAGGATACAACATACAATTATTAGGGCATGCATGTATCTTAATGTAATTTAGGCCAAGTTTGTTCATGATCTTCTTGGCCTCGTAAAATGAAGAAAGAATCTTCGCATTCTCAAAGGCATCATGCAATAGTTTTAGAATCATTGACATTAACTTGTCACTCATTCCACACAAGCATTTTATGTGATACAATTTCACCAAAAATGACAATTTTGAGTACTTGGTACACCCATCGTATAATTCTTGTTCTCCATCTCTAATTAGCTCATAAAACTCTTTGCATTTGTCATTCTGTCCGTGACTTGTATTTGGCATGCTTCCTACCCCTTCATCCATTACTACATTTGAAGTAAGGAAGTCATCATTGGCATGGTGCCTGTTGACCCCTAAAGCATCATTTATCATATTTCGCATTGGATCTTCATAAGGCAAAGTCTCATCTAATACATGTATCCTATTAATATTAATATTTTCTCTTGTAGCTGACTCCCCATGATGGATTTAAGTAGTGTACCATTTAGGAAATGGTTTATAAAACAAATGATCATAGACCACTTCTCTAGTCTCCCATTGATTGAAACGATAACTAGGACATGGACATATAATTCTACCGTCAACCGATCGATGTGCAAATGCAAAATCCAGAAAGCCCCTAAGCCCTTTTTCATATTGAGGTGTATTTCATGACAAAACAATCCAAGATTTGTCTATTGCTAAAGCTAAAATAACTGGATAACAAAGAAAGGAAACCAATGATTATGAGCCTTTTTCCAAGGTAGTGATACTTACACAAAACATTCAATCTAGCCATAATGCATTTGATGTAATATATGTTTTGTCATAAATGTAATCACGTCGCCAGCAAAGGTGGACTTTCTTTTCTTAAAATTTGCTAGTTCCAAGCATCTTCAAGACTTCAACATAATTTTTATTTTATTTTTTTATGTGAAGACTTTAACATAAAATTAAACAATTATTAAATATACAAAAGACATAATTGTATAACATTTCCCCCCATAAATATATAAACTGAATAAAAGGTTTATCCAAAAAAAACGAAAGTGTTCAATATATCGCATTCTATTATTATTATTATTATTATTATTATTATTATTATTATTATTATTATTATTATTATTATTATTATTTAGACGTAAAAATTCAGTAATTCATTATTAGTTGCCATTCCATTATTAGTTTACTATGAACATGATATTAGCTAAAAGATAATGTTAGTTAGAAATAATTATTAAATAGATACAAATATAATGTGTAGACTTTTTTTCATATATATTAGCATTGAATTTTAATTAAAAAAAGAAAGCATTCAATATATTTGCTTCCATATCATAAAAAAAAAAAGATATTTGCTTCCATAATATCCAAGTATCGATCTTTGAATAAAATTAATTGATAAAAAGTATTCAATATATCTCATTTCATAATTAGTTTACTATCAACCTGATATTACATAAGAGAGTATGTTAATGAGATAATTATTAAATAGATGAAAAATATAATTTGCATAATTTGTTTTTGTGTATATACATTCATGCACTCATACACTATTAATTTAAAACTTACACAACATCCCAAATCCCATTCAAAAAGTAATTTTGAGTAGATTGAGACAACATGAAACAAATGGGAAGGAAATAGATTGTTTCGTCTCCTTTTTTAAAAAATATTTCTTAAATAAAAGTTTTATAAGAAAAAGACAATAGGGGATAACTTGTGCTCCTGAAAGAAACAAGATTACTCAAAAACCAAACAAAAAGAGAAACAAAAGACACTAAAAGCTAAGAGAAGTCTTAATTTCTAATTAAGTCAACTACCTGAACCTCCAACCAAAACCAAACCTGAGTAGTTCTCATGGATAACATATCAAATAGTGAGATGTGAGAAAACACAAGATATGGGATTTTGTCAAAGTGGTATCAGTGACATGAATAAGAAACAGTGCGTTTGGGTATCTCAGTCATAAATCGAGATATCTTTTCAAATGCTTTCCAACCATGACATCCATTTACATCTTTCACACAACTATAACAACTTAAACATGCTAACTAAACAATCAAAGCAAGGTTACCTATATAATAAATATAAAAAACTAATCCCATTTCCAAAGTGCATTATATATTACTTTAATTGGATTTCCAGAAAGACCTTCCAGTTTAGAAGCATACATAATGTCTTATGGGCAGAGGCTGCAGAACACATTTAACTCGTGAATGTTCCAGTCCCAGAACTACTCCTACTAGAAGCTGGAACTTAGGAAATATAGCCAACATTGATACAAGCTAATGTTAATCTGAACTACTACCAATCAACTATAAGCATTCTAAAAGTTATTCAAACTTTACGTTAATCATATGGATGTCCACAAAGAGATACTTATCTTCTTTCCTTGCTAAATATACAAACAACAATGTAGAACTATAAGATCAACATTTCAATAGAATAGTCTATACCTCAAGTGCACTATGCATGGAACTCAATTCCTCAAATTCAACAAAGCCAAAATAGAATCCGTGCTACAAGAAGCCAAAAATATAAAATAGCTCATAAGCTTACCTTAGACAATGCTTAGATTGTTTGGAAGTGCAGAAAGTAATATCCAAACCTTACTACAAAATAGCTCATACGCATGTTGCTTAGCTAAGCCATAGTCCCATGGGTGCCTTACCATAATCTCTTTTATATTCTTTATGGCATTAGATAATAGTACAAACAAGTTTTATTTCACATTCTTATCATAGTTTATGGTTTTATGACCTGTCACAATAACTAGTGTACTATGTATTCTTATATTACATTTTTATTATATGTATCTCTAGTCAAGAGATAACAAACACATAATTGGCAATTTATGGTGGACGATAAAGAATGCAGGGAACATTTACATTTGAAAGGAACATAACATCACTGTTAGAAGATGGAAACTAACCTCTCTAGCCTCAATGGATAACTTCTGTGGAGAAAATTATCTTTATTTTTTTTTTTGCTGCTCTCTTGGAAGCAGGTTCCAAGACAACGCAAGCAACTGCATTACAATATTAGAAATTCTCATGAAAAAAAAATTCAAGACAGCAAAGTTGAATGGAGAATGAAAATGCTTTTGAGAAGTAGTCCTTTTTATTGCCACTATTTTGGAGCATACTAATTAATCTATGACTTCTCATTGTTTCTCATCAATTATAATAAGTCATTTTTTTGGAAACAGAGAAATGAAGGAACTAATTTTTTTTTATAAAATACTGAAAAGCAAAGGGAAGAAACGAAAGAAAAATTGAGAAAATGAGATAAAGGACAAGCAAAGCAAGTTGAAGAGAACACAGAACACAATAGTTCAATAATGCACCAATACTATGTAAAGAAAAGGAAGAAATGAATAGACTACTACAAAAAAGCTCACATTTTGTTTCTGTCTCAATATATTTTTTAAAATTTAGAAATAGTCATATTACTATTTCTTTTTTACATAAATTCACCTACATGGAATACACTAATTGTATGTATGATATTTACATGATTCTATAATTCAATTAGAAGATATTGGATGTGTATTATTCTTTACACAAGACTCGAACCAGTCCACCAAAAAAAAACCCGATCATGTACAAATAATATAAGAAAAAATGACATTGAAAATATCATTTCATATCTAATATTTGCCTTGATAGTATTGTTATTATGTAACTGTCAGATATATATTTAAAAACTAACTACCAATAAGGACCATTATATAGCATTGATATATTTAGGTGAAGAATCAAATGTCAATTCAAGCAACAATGGAAGAACTGTACTGAGTATAAGCTCAACATTGAATGGCAGAAGCATACTAAGAACTCCTCTCTCCAGTTTAACTAATCGTCATTAATAACTATATATATAACCTATTCATAGCAATCAACTTGCTTTCTTTTACATTCCTACACTCTACCATATTGATATAATATTTTTATGCATTTTTCTTTTTATACTCAGTTGATTTACTTACCAATCCTTCAAGCAAACGGAGAGACATGAGTTTTGGAAAAGAGAACATATCATATTATCAAGAAAGTCAGCATATATTATCGAAGATTTCTTCTGTAGCTGATTTAAGTAATCCTTACTTTTCATATCACTATCATATGTATATAACTTAATTTCCTATGATTTAAACATGTTTACTGTTGTCAGGTACTAATGTAACAATTAATTAATTACTAATCAAGAGTGCAAGTTGTACAATCATCTGAAAACATGAGCTTAAATAGCATCACAAGATCACCATTCAATTCTCAACCAAATAGTATTGGTGAAAGCTCAAGAAATTCAGAATTACAGTCCAAGAAATCAAGCATCACATCTTGAAATAGAAAGTATTTTAATGATAACAGAACATATTAGTAGGTTTTCATGTATTCCACTTAATAAATACTTGAGTTCACATTTTTGTATTTGCAATCATCCAATGAAATCTGGGAAGCATATTATACAAAGGTCAAGAGTTATTCAATCTCTAACATGTAATGCGTCTGAGATATTTGTAGATTCAGAACAATTTCATGAGTAAAGATTTATGTGTTATATATAAAGTCCAGTGACGCATGGTTGCTTGTGCTATTTTTTATGGTCAATTCCACCAACATATGGCAAATTGTAGTAGTGAGAAAGTTTATACTCGTTTAAAATTATCAAGATTGTAGATTAAGTCAACTTGTAGTTACAACTCTTTATGAAAAAATTGTGACAAGCCTAGTTACCCTAACAGTATATTCTCAGAAGCTATACATCCACCCATTTGTCTAAAACATATCAACCAAATGAAGCAACTTGGTATATATATAAATTAAAAATGAAAGCCTTGCTCATGTCAAAACATTGCTAATCTCAAAACACCAACTTCACATATGACTTTTTTTGCTTATTTGAATTAATAACATTTGAACAGGCATGCCAATACTAAAGCAGGAAGCAAGACAACAAAAATTATCAGCCAATATCGAGTGAAACAATATCATACTTTAACCAACAAAATAACGAGAAAAAAATAATACATTGTAAAATATGCAAATTTTAAAATAAAAATTTGATAGCACTAGGAAAGTGAACTACAGTGCATAAATATAAATAAAACGCTTTAGATATGCAATATAAATAGCCAGTTTCTACCAACAAAAAAAAAGTAATAAATAAATAACCAGACCCATAAGAAAACAATAATCATTTTCCTTCAGGCATTCTACCAAGCATCTTGCAGTCACTAAACCCGTGACTTTAAAATGTAAGAAGATACCTCTTAAACTTACAAGAACCCAATATAAATGAAATGAAGATGAAACGAAAATCAGTGCGCGAGTCAGACAGTTTGCTTTGGTAAGAAATTAATATGCACAAGTGCAATATAAATGCTCACCTCACCTTCGCTCTGTCGAAGAAAGATAACAAAATTGTGAAACAAAGGTCTCTACTCTTTCTCTCCGTGTTTGAGGGCCTTAGTTAGTTAGTTACCTTGCCTGCCACAATCTTTCTCTCAGTGAACACTGAGATTTTAGCTTGAGTTGAGATTTTAGCTTGGTAAGAGAAAGAGAAGGAGAAAGGAGATAGGTACGTTCACTGGCAGAGGGAGGTTCGAAAGGAAAAAGAGGAAAAGAGGGAAATGAAGGGAAAGGGAAAAGAGATAAAGGGAATGATTTGGCTTAATACACATCATTTATTTATTGGTTGAGTTACATTTATATATATATATATATATATATATATATATATATATATATGATCTTACTTTAGTGAGAGGAGTGTTTATTGTAAGAGGTGAGAGAGTAAATATTGACCATTAGATCTTACATGAATGGTCAAGATTAGAACATAAATTATATGACTTTTTAAGTGGTCACCTCTAAGTAACTTTTAATTTATGTATGGTTGTATGGTCAAGATTTACTCCTCTCACAATAAAAACTCCTCTCACTAGATATATATATATATATATATATATATATATATATATATATATATATATATATAGGATCTTACTTTGTGAGAGGAGTGTTTATTGTAAGAGGTGAGACGAGTAAATATTGACCATTAGATCTTACATGAATGGTCAAGATTAGAACATAAATGTATATGACTTTTTTAAGTGGTCACATGACCTCTAAGTAACTTTTAATCTTGGCCATCCATGTATGGTTGTATGGTCAAGATTTACTCCTCTCACAATAAAAACTCCTCTCACTAGATATGCCCTATATATATATATATATATAACTGCCAAAAATGACTTTAAATCGCCACAAATTCATTTATTTTGTGGCAGTTGACACAACCGCCATATAAATCACCATTAAAGTATTATTTGTGGTAGTTTATGAAAATTGCCACAAATAAACTGTCACTATTTGACCATTTTTTTGTAGTGGAAACCTCACGGCAGAGAGAAAGAGAAGGCAGAAAAAAGAAGAAAGAAGAGAAAAGAAAGAAGGAGAAGGAAGAAAAAGAGAAAGGGGAAAGGAAGAAGACCAAAGGGGAGGATCTTCCATGGCCATCCTTGGCTTCATCTTCATCTTGTCTACAAGAGGTAGGGGAAAACCTTGTTCTTGACTCACTTTCCTATTCCTTTCATCTTGTTCTTGAGTTGTGACTTGATATGGGAATTGGGGTTTTGAGTTGTTTTTGCTTGATTTGGCTTAAATCTTATTGGAGAAACTTAAGGATGTTTTGTTTATGAGTTGTTGGGTGCATGTAAATTGATTTCCATCCCTTGTATACCTTGAATTCCATGTGAGAAGAGATTTGGGGTTTAAGGTTTTGAATTGGATGATTATCCATGATCAATGGTTTTGAGTGAAATTCAAGTGAAATAAGAGTTGCCATGTGTAGTTGAACCTTGTGAAAGGTTGTAAATCACTTGGATGTGAAGTTTGAGTGATTGGAGGAGGGTTTTGTTCTAATAGAATAGTAACCCGCGACTGCAGAATTCATGTTCTGATGCTGGCTCTGCAGTGTAAGGATTTCACACCGCAGCTTGAGACTGATGCACTTTCAGCATTGTAATCCGAGAGTAGGGTGCCGCGGTGTGGCACGGGTGGTGCCACGGCGTGAGCTCTAGAATCTTCAAAAATGTATTTTTGATATTTTTGGAAGTTCTTAAGTGTTGGGACCTTTCATGTATGTCTTTACAAGTGTGATGAGACCTTAATAAGGGTATTTAATGAAGTGAGAATGTGATAAATCAAAGTGATTTGTAATTGCTAATTATGTGAGGTAATTAGGCATGGATATACAAATGTATACTGTGAAATATGATTTGAGAAAGTGAGTTTTCCTAAGTGTTGGAATCACTCATATTTACTCTTTTGAGAGTGTTAAATTACTTTTAAGAGTATTTGGATAAAATAGTTGTAAAATGAACTTGATGTGCATATAAATGAATTGTGGAACTAATTATGTGATGTAATTAGTAAATGTTGTGCATGATATGATTGTGAAACATAGTTGAGGTGAATGGTATACTCTTTATGTTTGTGTATTGATAAGGATGGATTTCCTTATAGTTCTGAGGATGAACTTCCTCTTTGTTTTGAAGACCGTGTAGTTGATGGATTTCACTACCCAGAGTGTTATTTCTGGATGGACTTCCAGTGCTTGTCCAAGGTTATGGATGTTACTTCCATTACTTTGTTCAGGACTCATGCATTCATGACATTACCATGGACTTGGTATCATGCATTATTCACTTCATACTTAAGTTATTGCATAGGCATATACATTAGACGTACCTTGGCATAACATGGTAATTGTATGGATGGTTGCTATGATGACATAAACTCATAAATATTGCAATTGTATGGGTGACTGCGTGTCTCTGAGATGGAGATGTTGTTATTGCATGTCTCTGAGATAGAGATGTTATTGTTGCGTACTTCTGAGATGGGAGTGTTATTGTGCTTCTGTGAATGAAGTGTATTCATGATGTATGTAAATCAATTGTTATCCTAATTATTGTAGGTAACTAGGGATTGTATGGTATAGTTTGACTAGTTGAGGTGTAATGCTTCTCCTAGTTGTTTGATTGGGTGAGATGCCTAATTATAAAAGAGTAGTTGTTCTTTACTCTTGGTGACCTAGAATAGTCGAGGTAGGGCGACGTCCTCACTACGTATGATGAGTAGTTGGGGTGGATTTATCCTCACTATAACTCATACATGTATGACAATAGTATATGATTGTATGAGCGGTTGTATATTATTGTTGTTTGCTTCTGGGAATGAAGTGTAGTTTACTTCTGTGATGTGAAGTGTGATTTTATTAGTTGAATGTAGAAATGAGTTTTCTATACAACTTATAAAATGGGATTCTATTTCGGGAAGAGAAAGGACATGATTTTGACTTTTGTCACCTTTAGAGTAATATTATATTTTCACTTGATGTTTTTCTCCGAAATAGCTGAAATGATTGTGATAGCATATTTTAACTGCGTGGAACTACTGAGAATGTATGATTCTCACCCTTGTGTGTGTTTCTATGATGATTCCAAGGAGGAAACTTTGTGGCGATTGAAGTCAGGAGCTTGGAGTGCTTAGCTTAGTGTAGCTAGGTGGTTTATTTTGAAATGATGTATGTATGGTATTTATGAGGAATACTGTTATAGTGTAATATTTATATATTTATTCATGACTCATATTTTCTATATAATGTTGTTATGTTATATTGAAAATCGCATAGTTGTTAAGTAGCAGATCCGAATCTAATGACTGTGGTAGTATACTATAGTTATTAAATTCGGGATGTTACAAGACATACATTGAGTTCTTTGCATACAAGAGCCAAGTACCTGAAAATAAAAAAATACAAAATAAAACAAATGAAACTTGAAATAAGAATTGTGAATAGATGTAAGAAATAACACAAAATCTAAATTTAATCCCCAGCAATGGTGCCAAAAACTTGTTAGTCCGTAAATCCGCAAACACACGGGTCGACAAGTAATATATATGAGAGTAGAGTATCGTGTCCCAAGGGATTGACAATTAGAAGAATGCTAAACTTAACCAAATTCGACATATTCTTATCCAAGTAATCGAAATGTGAGAGTGAGTTGCAATTGAAATAACAACTTAAATGAAACAAAATAAGAAAACACTAAACACCAATTCCACAAGAGAAGATGAGAATGATTAAAGCCTAGGAGTCCTTATTCACTTGCTCCTTCAATGAATAATTGTAATTAACAAGCACCCATCAATGAAATGATATTTGTAAGTTAATAACCATCAATAGATAAGAGCCTATGTCTAGGACAATTACCCATGTGAAACCTAACTAATCCACTATGTGTTCATGTGAGTTAACATAAGAATCACTCATTGAGACCAATTATCAAACACTTGTCATGCATGACCAAGAGGTATGTATCCATCCCCTTAGTTAATCGACACACCCATACCACTAAAGTGTAATTAAATATACATTAACCATACCATGTCTATATTCACAACACCCTATTTCTAGTTCAATTGGAATATTGAAATCATGCAATTGATAGTCAATCAATAACAAGCACTAAGCATAGATATGGATGAACAAAACTAATTTCATTGAAGGAATACTCAACGAATTACAAGATATTCAAATCCATAGCAAGATCCTAGAGAGCTCCTAGATTAGAGTTTAGTTACACATCATGAAAGAGAAGAAAACAAATGAAATCAAATGATCCATCAAGTTACAAATCAAGAGGGAAAAGGGAAGAATGAACAAAAATGGAGAGATTTCAAGCTTGATCTTCCTCCTTGATCTTGATTCTCCCTTGAGTCACCTTCAATTCAAATGGATTCCTCCTCCTCTCACTTGCTCTCTGGATTTCGTGCTTAGGTCAAAACTGAAGATACCCTCTTTCTCTCAAAAATTAGAATATAAAGGTTAAACTCGTGTGCTAGGATTTTTCCCATGCCTAGGCGTGGTTATCAATCACATGCCTTCCTTTGCTTGCCACGCGTAGGCGTGACTTCACCATGCCTAAGCATGGATGTCTCTGTCTGAAAACCCTGAAAACCTGAGCTTGCCACACCTAGGAATAGTTTTTCCACGCCTAACCGTGGATGACTCTGTCTGAATTGATCTAAAAACCTGAGAGAGTCACACCTAGGCGTGTATTTGTCACGCCTAGGCGTGGGCTGGCAGTCTTTCCTTCTCTCTTGCTTCCTTATTCATTTGAGCTCCTCTTTGCTTCCTCATCCCTTCCAAGGTCTTTCCATCTTGAATATCTGCTTCAAAACAACACCAAAGTTCATCAGACCATACTGAATTCAAATTCTTAAATAAAATCATCAAACATTCGATTCTCAATCAATTGAAACCACAAGCTTAGATTCTAAAAAATTATGCATGAATAGGACCTTTGAACATAAGAACTTGAAGATAGCATGCTCATATTCATTCAAATTCAAGAGAAATAACTTCATTTCCTGAAGTTATCAAACTCTTATTCCATCAAGCAAAAAATTAAATTTTCACAAATTATTTATTTATTTTTAGTTTATCTTTTAAAAAGGGTTAAAATAAATATATTTTAAGATTGTCAAATTATTGCACAATGTTCTTTGGATAAACGTTTTAGGACGAATGTATTAGAGGTGTTGTGGGGTTAAGTCTCCACCTTCCCTATGCATAATTAGACTCTCGAATTTGAATATTTGAACATAGACCATTTTTTTAGATTTTCTAATTTTTCCTAATAAAAATAAAATTGGTGGCGACTCTTAATAATTTATTTATTTCGAAGCTCTCGCCGCGATCTTGGTCACGACAGAGGGCGACTCCACTGGGGATACTAGAGATTCAAGCCCATATAAGTTGGTTGTGTAAAATTTTTGTGATCTTCATATATTTATCTTACCTTTTTGCTTTTTTTTTTCGTTTTCTGTTTCTCACCTTTAATTGTTTGTTAATTATTTTGTTAATTATTTTATTATGCAAACCTTATGATAGAGATTTTCTTTTGAAATTTTGTTTTGCATTTGTTTTTATTTTGCAGGATGCGGTTAGTCCTTAAGATTATGAATGTTTGTATGCTCCCTACACCTACCACACCTACACGTTTATTACAAACATCTGAGTAGGGCCTTATACCCAGGTCTGAGTGAAGCCTAAGTTAGGTAGATGTTGCGTAGTGGTAGCCATTTTGGATATACATCCTATTTAGTTATCATGAAAACCTCATCTAGAGTATGCCTTTTTCACAAATATCCCAAACCTAGTGGTTTACCCATTGTTTGTGGTCAACATTTTGAAGTGGGACTTAGCTCTAGAGACCTTTAGAATAATAGAGTCACCCAATGAAAGTTCTCACAAATCAAAAAGACCCATAGATCCTCAGGATAGAAATCTCCAAGTTTAAGGTAATCCTATTAGGACACAAATGGAGCATACCTTTTGTTACCTTTAGATTTATCTGTATCAAATACCTTGTGAGTTGTTTAGTCCCTTAATGTAATGAACCATACCTGTGTCCCTCTTAATTTAAAAAAAAAGGTTTTTCCCAAAAAAGGAGGTGAGTTACTATTATAGGACCAACAACTCACTCACTCATTATTGCATTTAAATCATCATACTTCACACTATGTTTCTTTAAAAACCATGCATTGATAATTCTTATATTTGTCATTCCTAGGTTTGTTGGAGAACCATTGGAACTAAGTGCTTAAGGACTAACAGTGAGTATCTTTCATTAAAAATGGAAAGTGTCGTGGGATCATATCACAAAGTTATAATTTTTAAAAAGTCCCTGCAACTTAAGGCTAAGAAAGTTAACACATAGAGCGTGGTGAGTTTGGGCTGAATGTTGAAGAAAACACAACGTCTGACCTTCACTGCCAGATATGGGAAGATCCTGAATCTATTAGAAGTGGATGTGCAAGTAAAAGCCATCACTGCATTAGCCCAATACTATGACCCACTATTACGTTATTTCATATTTCAGGATTTTCAGCTGGCCCCCACCCTAGAGGAGTTTGAGCAAATCTTGGGCTTACTTTTGGAAAAGGAGAAGCCATACTAATATATAGCCTACTATGCATCTATGCCAACCATAACAGATGTCTTGAAGATTCACGTAAAAGATCTGCAAAAGGAAAAACAAAATAGGAAAGGAACAGAGGGGTTTCCAAGGAAATATTTAGAAGAGCACATGTGTTACCTAGCCGAGGTTGAAGATTGAAGTACCTGTATAGATGTGTTAGCCCTCACCATTTATGGAAACATCATCTTTTCGAGTAATAAAGACTTGGTAGATTTTGCAACAATCGATGTCTTCCTTGCTCGAAGAAATGATACTGCAAATCCTATCCCAGCCATTCTTGTTGATGTTTATTACATTTTGAATTTTTGCTATGAAAAGAAAGGTAAGAGGATCTTATATTGTCTATCAATACTATTTGTATGGATTATGATTCACATGTTCAAAAGAGGCTACGAAGAACTATATCCCATTATAGATCTCAAGATATTCTAGTTGAAGACCATGAATGACCGTGAATGGGCCGAGGAATTGACCAAGCTTGAGGAGAGGAAAATTGTATGATACCCATGATGGAAAGAAGGGCAAACTATAGTTTATCAGTGCGAAGGCTTTCCTAATGTTCCTCTCATAGGTACTCACAGGTGCATTAACTACAACCCTGCTTTAGCATTGCGACAACTTGGCTATCCTATGATGAAACCACCATCGGAATTGGAAATCACTCCCTTTATTTACGACATAGAGATGAAGTGTATTGAGATACTCAAGAAGTTCCAAGACGCTTGGAAGAAAATCGTCAGAAAGGGTAGAGAGTTGGGAGTTAGAAGCGGACTCAAAGAAAGTTACTGACAGTGGGTCAAGAATCGAACTCATGAAGTCAAGTTACTCTTCAAAATTTCAACAGCCTCCATAGTTAGTAAATCTTTGCCTCCACTTCTGATAGAATATCAAGAAATAAAAGAAAAACTAGTATAAGCTAATGAAGAGAAAAGGAAATTAGAAGTATAGCTAGAAAACACTCGCCAAGCATATGCAATTTTAAAAGTGTGAAATTCTGAGAAAAGCCACGTTCTTGAAAGAGCTGACAAGAGGAAAAAGACATAACAAGATTATATGTCAAGGACCAGAAGATGTTTGGAAGGTGCAAATAAGGAACTAGAACTCCGAGGGTGAGAAAGAGATAGGACTCTGATCGAAAATCAATAACTTAAAAAGCTGCTCGTAAATTCCAAACCAGCACAGAATAATGCTATTCAGCAGGTGGATAGCATAAGACAAAAAATAAAATTGGTGTTAGTAAGATATGAAGACATAATCAAAACTAAGAGATTGCATACTGACAAGGCGATTGCGCAGTATAAACCAGCGTTACAACATGGACAAGAAGACTTGCAAAAGCTGATAGATCAAGTGAAACAACAGGGCAAGGACATCAGTGAATGGAAAGGAGAAGTTCACTTTTGGATGGAGCACTTCGCGAGACTAGCATGTCTAGCCAACACGACAAGTGCGAACGTTTCATATTATTTAAAGATGGCTGATAAAATGGTCAATCCTCTTATGACACCAACAGAGATTAATGATTTCATTATGTATTACAAGAATCTTATTGGATAAATGAAACAGATGATCAAGGTGCACTCAGTTAAGAATGATGAATTAGACTAGACAATGATGTATTTCGAATAAGGTGAAAATGATGTACTCTTCTCAAATGATGTTGATGATTTTTTTTTCAAATGAATAAAGTATGCCTTTTGTTTTCCTGATCCAATGTTTTACTGGAGACCCAATACTTTTGAATGAGATGTTCTAAGAATTGGTCATGACAAAAGATCAAAGATACTCACTCAAGTCCATTCAGCACAAACTAATAATGATCCTCTAACAAATCAATAATAATCATAGTTGTTTTTAATAAATTGTACTTTGATTGTTTATAGGAGATTTGGAACCATTGCGCAACCCAAGAAAGAAGACACTAATCAAACCCGAATTCAGAACACAAAGGCTCGAACGAAGCTTGTATCGATGACAGTCGAGAGTGAAGAAAGAAATTTGAGCATGGAAGTGGATGAGGTGAAGGGAAGGATAGATGAAATGACAAAGTCTCAAAGAAGAATGAAAGAAATGTTGTCAGCCATGAGGGAGACCTTCACCTTGATTGGGGCAGCCGGAGGTATAGGAGTAACAGGGACACATTCGCACCCACCAAATATCACTTCTATGAGGACAAACCCTGGGGTCACTAGTGAGATGCCTTTATTGGAGGAACCTCAAATACTGCATCGCTAGTGATTCCTATCGGAGAAGGGTATCGTTCATTAGAAGGTACTCAAAATAAGGTTCGTGGTAACACTGAGTTCACATGGGAATAACCGTATATGTCCATCCCAATATCAATAGGATTTCTTACTGGGACTGGTCATGCATCCATTCAAAATGATAAGATGAAGGAAGAATGGATGGAAAAAATAGAAGAACAAATCGAAGTAATCAAGGGTCCTAGCACCTATGGTCCCCTTGGGATAGAAGAGTTGTGCCCTACTACTAACATTATCATCCCAAAGGACTTTAAGGTTCCAAAATTCGACAAATATGATAGGAGCACTAACTTTTTTTTTTTTACCTAAAAACATACATTACCAAAATGTTAATTTAGTCAAAGGTGTTCTTTGTCAGCTTCTTTCATGAAAGCTTGACTGGGCCTGCATTGGAATGGTGTATCCAACAAGACCTTTCCAAAATCTCTTCTTGGGATGACTGGGCAAACTTGTTTATGGGACAGTATCGGTTCAACCAGGATACAGTCATAACTTGGGAGCAGTTGGGATCACTGCAAAAGAAAAATGAGGAAACCTTCAAGCAATATACCTAAAGGTGGAGAGCTCTCGCAGCACAAGTGCAATAACCATTGACTTTGATAGAAATATGCTTATCTTTCTTAGGGACCTTAGGAGTTCCTTATATTGGGATAATGACAAGTGTTGTTTACCGAGACTTTACTGAATTAATTGCTGCTGGAAAGAGGATTGAAATTCTAGTAAAAATTGGCAAATTGCCAACTTGCAATAATGAAAATGGATTCAAGAAGGGGTTTCCCCTTAAGAAAAAAAAGTCGAAAATGAGTTATATGCAAAACCTACAACCTCGCTATTCACCGTCTTACCTTGCCTACCGAGCCCCTCCATATAACTTAAACACTTACCATTCTTATCAGACACCTGCACCTTCTCATATACGTGGCCTAACTGCTCCACCCACAAATACACCTCAAATCCCATAATTCCAAATCAACAATGTTCCCGCACCACAACTTTATGTACCAACTCGCCTAACCTATACCTGATATCCACTTGCACCTCCACAAAATTACCCAAATCATCCACAACCTCAGTCAAACCTCCAAAATCAAGGTCATTTATGTCCCCAAAACCTACCATTTTCCCAAGATTGTTCATTTCAAACACAGACTTATTCCAAAGACTGTTTGATGCTCACCTTATCTCAGAAAATCTTATATGTCCCCTAGAACCACTATTCCCGACGTGGTATAACCTGAATTTGACTTGCAAATACCATATGGACATCCCAGGGCATTTAATTAAAGATTATGAATTTTTTAAAACAGCAGTAAGGAAGCTAATTGCTTATGCGAAGCTTAATATTCAAGAAGAGGTTAGACCCAATATTTCCAACAACCCAATTCATAATCATGGTGGAAGGAATGAGGTAAATACTTTAGAGATGGAAGGATCACCCATAAGAAAAGTCATGAGCTTGCGTACGCCGATGGCTGAAAAATTTGAGAAGTTGAAGAAAACAGGTTATAGCATTACTGCACCATCTGTCACGATGAAAGAAGAAGAAAAACATGATGAAGAGTTAAGTTATGCTTATCATTGTGGGGGGAATGAGACATGATATCGAGAACTGTTGGGACTTTAGGGTTCAGATCCAGGGATTACTCACTTTGGGAGTAATACAAGCTAGACAAGGGGTAGCTTCCTCTAAAGAGGTCAATGTGGTTGAACATTTTGTGCTCAAGGTGCCACCTCTAAACCAAGCTCTAACGCTAGGGAAAGTAACAATGACAGTCAAGAAGCCAACATCATTTGCTTATAGTGATACTCACATAGTGCCATAGAATTATGAGACTAAGGTAGAGACAAGGGGAGTTGGGGAAGAAACTTCAAGTGCCCGAGTTGTTGAAATACATCAGGAGAAAAAGTCGGTGTCTAAAATAGTTAGAGTATGAGGAATTATAAGGAGTGGGCGACGCTATAGCCTAGGAGAAGTAGAGAAGAGAAAAAACGTTAAAAAAGGGAGTAAGGAGGAAACCTAAAGAGAAAAGGAGAAAGGGAAAGAAGAGGAGGAAGAATTCTTGAAGATCATGAAACAAAGTGAATATGATGTGATGGAACAGTTGAAGAAGACTCTAGCCAGAACATCTCTATTGTTACTCATCTTGACATCTGAGTTGCTTCAGAAAGTGTTACTAAGAGTTCTGAATGAGGCCTATGTCAAACCTGATGTTACCCCTGAAAATGTTGTCAGGAAGGTGGACCTAGTGAAACATGTCAACATGATCATATTTAATGATGGAGAGATCGCCTCTTCGTCTGAGAAAAATCCACGAGCCTTACACATAACCCTTAAATCACTACAAGAAAAAAGGAGATTTGCGAAGGATAAATCCGCCGCAAATCACTGAAAATCCGCCGCAAATTAACAATTTGCGGCGGATTTGCGGCGGATTCGGGTCCGCCGCAAATATGGTCGACGCAAAATAGTTTGCGGCGGATTTTTATTTCCGCCGCAAAACTCTCCGGTGACATGTCGGCATAGTTGCCGGAAAAGGGCTAATTTGCGGCGGATTTTTCCGCCGCTAATTTGCGGCGGATTTTTTCGCCGCTAATTTGCGGCGGATTTTGCGGTGGATTTTTCTGTCGCTAATTTGCGGCGGATTTTTCTGCCGCTAATTTGCGGTGAATTTTGCGACGGATTTTTTCGCCCCAAAAATCTACCCAAATTTGCGGCTGATATTTCCGCCGCAAAATCCGTCGCAAATTTTTTTGAATATTAAAAAAAATTAAATTGAATATTCAAAATCCACAATATAAAATAAACATTTAATCAACTGTCAGAATCCACACATACATGAATTTCAACCTGTCAATGCATTTAATCAATCCATAAAACAAACATAACAAATCGCATACAAAGTTTGTTCAAATACAAAGTTTAATAATCCTCATTATCATTGTCATCTTCATCATGATCATCTTCACTATTCTGATTATCTTCTTCTGTTAGTTGTAGTTGTTGGCTTGGTTGAGTGCCAACGGCTTGTACATATGATTTCAGCTCCTTAATTATTTGGTTCTGTTGACGCTGGTATTGTTCAAATCGCATTTTCCACTCTGTCTCACGTTGTTGGCTTTGCTGCTCCATTTGCTGTTGAATCTGTTGAACACGATCCAACATCTCCTGCTGCAACTGCTCCTTAACCTGGTTAATATATGTAAACATAAATTCATCAATTCATTTCACGAATAATGAATTAACCAAAAATACGAAAAATAAAATGATTGACTACATCTATCAAAATACAAGCTATTACTTAACTTGATTAATAACGTGCTCAGAACTTGAGTCGACATAGGCCTTGAGGAAGATGAATCTCTATGATCATAAATAGATGCTTGAGAACCAAGGCCATAAACACGACCCTTCTTAGGACCGCCAACAGTTTTAATCCAAAGCTCTCGACTGGTCATTTGTGTACCAGATGCCCTTTCTTCATTTGAGCACTGAGAAGATTGTTCAGATTCCTTTGTTTTGAATTCCTCCTAAGGATGGAAATAAAAAAATTCTTATGGTTATTGTTATAACATGATTGTAATATTAAAGGCAATAATTTCTAAAGAAAGACTAACATATAAATCCTTAGCTTTTGTAGAAACCCATGCAGGACTGCCTTCTTTCCTCAAATGTACATGACGAAATGTCTCATCAAGTGTGGGCTCTCTACCCAAAGTCTTAGCTCTGTAATAATGAGAAAAAAAATTAATAACAAAATAATAAAACATATTGCTAAACAACTTGCGATAATAGTTACCAATTTCTCGCGCATGGGTGCTGTAGAAATGCAACCACCAAGTGTGCAAGCATCCACAGAGTGTCGAAGCACGATTCATCTTTGCTTGTTGACATTTCTCCTTATACATGCTACTAGCCCAATGCCTGCATAAGTCTTCCCATATGCTTTCTCCAATCCAAAAAGGTCTTTCATTTAAGTTGCGTGCCTGCCCCAACAAACCTGATAGTCTCTTTGAACTACGACTATTATATGCCTTCCGCATATGGTTTTGATGTTGAGGCATCCACCAAACATAACCCTTCAAAAAAATTATGTAAATAACGTTAAAGTTTAAAAAAATTGCATTATTACAAGACAAACAAACATAATTATGAGGAATAAAAATTGATACATACTTGAAATTCTCGAAACCACATTTCTCTAGTATCCTTGGGTATTTCTAACCAAGATGTCCAAGGTTGATTATACCTAGATCGTATAATCTTTGTTATGGCATCGGCAGCAGGTTTAGATGGCAGAAATCTACGAAACGACTTAAAAAAGGAAATGTAAAAATTCTCAATAAAAAATTTGAATGTGCATTAACTATAAATGAATAACAAATAGTTGTCCACATACCCAAAATCACCATCTGGCTTAACAAACGTCTTGTTGCTTTGATTTGTTACTTCCATATTAGAATCACGGGTATCTGGCGACTCACGGGTACTCGGTGAGGGGCCAATAGTGGGTGACCCTGAATCATATGTTGTACCATGAAGTGTATGGGAAGTTGGTGACAGACGCTGAAGTCCAGGTGTAGGTATCATAACGTACTCAGCAGATGGTGGTGATGCAAACCCTGTTATGGGTGATATCGTAACAGAGGGTGGAGATGAACCTGACGATTGCCCCATAGGTGGCCTCCCTAAATTGATTCGAAGACGTCGAAGTTGTTGTTTCTCCTTCTCCTTCCCTTTCCCCTTATCTCCTCGTGACGATGACATCTACACAATTAATAAAATATAATGTAAATATAATTCGAAGCATGACACAAAAATGTATAACTAGTAACTACAACATCTTAATATAATTTTATACTCACAGTTATGAGGAAACATTGTCCTCATCACTATTTGTTTCATATTCATTATTAGAGGAAGATATTTCATCATCATCATCATTAAAACTTTCTTCTTCTTCATCATTTTCAGCCTGTCTACTAGAACCAACATCTTGGACTACATCAAAAACCTCATTAGTGTCTTGCAAGTTATCAATGAGATCCACATCAACAATTGGATCCACAGGATTCATATCATCATCTTGGAATGCAAATTCTTGGGCACTTTCAATTTCAACTCGACCTCTTGCCTTGGTCTTTATTACCACCCACCATTGGACCTTATCCTTTTTCTTTCCAGGATAAGGAACGTAATACTCTTGTCTCGCAGAGGAAGCAAGGATAAAAGGATCAAACTTCTCATATCGTCTAGTGTGTCGAACCTCGACAATCTTATAATCTTTGTGAACTCTTGTACCTCTATTAATTGCAGGATCAAACCATTCACATTTAAAAAGAACAACTTCTTTTTTGGTTCCCCAGGATATTCTAACTCAACTACATCTTTTAGTATTCCGTAATAATCATTTTCATCTTCACCATTAGTTGAGCCTTTAACACACACACCACTATTGATTGTTTTCTTCCCATCTGACTAAGCATCTGTGTGAAATTTATATCCATTGACAAAATACATTGGCAAAGATGTCACACATCTACTAGGCCCCCATGCCAAATCATGCAAGTAAGAATTATTCACCATATTTTGTGGATTGTGAACCTAAAAAAAATATAGCTAATGTTAATGATCTAAATCATATATAATGATTGTGAAAGCGAATTTAGTAATGTTTGAATACTCACATAACTTCTGAACCACTCTATAAAATCTGCATTAATTCTTTCATTTGAATGTTCCTCAGGAATGTTGAAAAATTATAAAAAAACACTGAAAAATTAAAAGTTTATGATTTGGTTGTTAGTGAGCAATACATATGTCAAAATTTAAGGCAAAATTAATAGTACTACTTACTGGAGGTATGGTTCAACTTCATCACAATTTAGCAAGACGTGTAATGTCGCAGATTTCATCTCAGCATCATTTAACCACTGTTTTTTTGATGTTCCATAACCTCGGTAGGTTGATTAAAAATTGACAAAGTCAATTCCATTGACATATTTTCATCTATATCATCATTTCGTCGAACTCTAGTTCTCATTGACTTAACATGAGACTCAAAGTAAAATGAACAAAAATGAGATATCTCTTGAATCAAATAAGCTTCACAAATAGAACCTTTAACCCGAGCTTTGTTCTTCACTGTTTTCTTTATCTTGTTTAAGTACCTCTCAAATGGATACATCCATCTGTACTAAACGGGCCCCCCACTCTTACTTCATAAGGTAAATGGATTGGTAAATGTTCCATGAAATCAAAGAAACCTGGTGGAAATATCCTTTCCAATTTACACAAAATCACCGGAATGTTCTGTTCCAATTGGAGCATGTCTCTTTCTACCAAAGTTGTTGAGCACAAGTCTCAGAAAAATTGACTCAATTCAGCCAATGGCTTCCAAATCTGATCTGGCAACAAAGAAAAAGCAACTGGAAGCAAACTCTCCATAAACACGTGACAATCATGACTCTTAAGTCCAAACAATCGTAATTGATTCATGTCCACACATCTGGCCAAGTTCGAAGCATAGCCATCTGGTATTTTTAAATGCTGCACCCATTCACAAACCATCTTCTTTTGCTCTTTTGTAAAAATATAATTAGCCTTTGGTTTCATGATCTTACCATTGGGCAAATCAATAAGCTCCAATTCTGGTCGTTGACAATATTCTTTTAAGTCCATTCTTGCCTTCATATTATCCTTTGTTTTGCCCTTAACATCCATAACAAGTGTTGAATATGTTATCGAAGACATTTTTCTCAATATGCATGACATCTAAATTATGCCTAATTAAATTGTCCTTCCAATATGGTAACTCCCAAAATATGCTCGCTTAGTCCAATTATGATAAACACCATACCCATGGTGTTTGCACGACCGAATTTCAGTTATTTTACTAAAGGCACTAACAATCTCACTTAATTCATGTCCGGATAATCTTGGTGGAGGCAACTTAGTCACAATAGTTTTCCTTAAATGCATTTTTATTTCTTCTAAACATGTGATCAACGGGCAAGAATTGACGATGGCGGTCAAACCACGAATTTTTCCCCCATGCTTCAAAGTGAATGCCTTTATCCGATCCATGCAATATGGACATGCTAATTTACCAAGCCAATCATCCATCCAGACAACATTCCATAGCAGGAAAGTCATTTATTGTCCACATCAATGCAGCCTTCATCATAAAATTTTGTTTGCTTGACACGTCATAAGTTAAAACACCCGCCCATAAAATTTTCAGTTCATCGATTAATGGTTGTAAATAAACATCAATCTTGCTCTTGGGATTATGAGGACCGGGAATAATGCATGTTAGGAACATGTAGGGCAGTCATACACATTTCGGAGGTAAAATATATGGAGTGACTATCACGGGCCAACAAGAATAAGGAGAAGCAGATTGATTGTAGGGAGTGAATCCATCGGCACACAAACCAAGCCTAATATTTCTAGGATCGGATGCAAATCGGGATATGTCCTATTAAAATACTTCCATGCTTCACCATCGATGGGTGCGACATGTCTCCCTCCTTCCTATTGTTTTCAAAGATGCCATCTCATGTGTACAGATGAGCTCATAGAGGAATACAATCTCTTGAGCCTATGAATAAGAGGTAAATAATGCATTCTTTTCACCGGAACTTTGTTGTTATTCCCATTATTGGTTTTACGAAGTTCGTATCTTTTAGCACCACAAAACCTACATTGTCTGGCATTATCATAGTATAACATACAACCATTTACACAACAATCTATTTTTCTTGAAGCAAGCTCAAGTTTAGCAACCAATTTTTTTGTTCTATAGTAATTTAGAGGAATTCGTGATCCTGGTGGAGCAACCTCTCTTAATATATCCATAAATGAATCAAAGCATGCATGCGTTACATTATAATCAGATTTGAGGCTTAACATTCGAACTGCCAAGGATAACTCAGAATGAGTTTCGCAGCCAGGCCATAATGGCTGACTTGAAGCATTTAATAGATCATAAAACTCTTCGGCCTCTGGATGTGGAGCATCCTCAACACTGTTCAAAACGACTCCTAAAATCCCCAAAGTCTGTTCCAGCCGCATCACAAACCATATTTTGATATCTATCAACCACGTCTTCGTCCTCTAATATAGGACTATTAGCAAGTATTCACACTAGAGTTTATATCTACACCAATTGGATCAGCTCTTCCTCTCCGTGATCTGTCCAATACCAATACCTAGGTTTGAATCCTTTTTATACAAGTGAATTTTCACAATCTCGTGTTTCAACAATTTCCCACTATAACATATCAAACAGGGACACCTAATTGTTCATTCACTTAAGTAATGGGAAGATCGACATGCATAATTCACAAACTCTTCAACTCCACATACAAATTCTTGTTTAAGTCCTCTACGACCCGAATAAGTCCTATTATACATCCATCTATGATTTTCTGGAACTACCATTTTCTGCAATGATAATTTTACACTTAAATCAAAATACAAAAATGCAAAATGCACAACATATGTTACATAATTAATATATTCTAAAATTATACATGTATAAATATTTCAAGCCTAACTTTATACCAAGCCTAACTTTTAACAAAAGACTAAGCAAAAGCAATGCAGGTTAATTAACACCAATCAAAAAGAAGAAAGGGTAAATCAAAGAGTAGATCAAACCTGTTGGAGACTGTCACACCCACCAGTTGGAGATCTCCTCCTCAAGGTGTCACAAAATGCAACGTGATGCTAGCTTTAACAAAAACACAAACTGGATTTATACAAAGTCTTCAATGCCTTCTTTCGCTCATGCTTTGATCATATACTAGATTTACCATGAAAATAAGAAGTTGGGGTGAGAATTTAAAATTCTCAATAATAGATTTATACAACATAATCTCATAATAAATCCAATTACTGTATATAAAACAAGTTACTTAATTATTAAATAGAAAAGTGGCATAAGTCAAAACAATTCATCAATTAATCTTTAAACTTATCTATTAGGATAACAATTGATTTATATGCATCACGAATACACTTTATTAAACACTCTTACTAAGGTCTCATCACACTTATAAATGCATACAAGAAAGGTCCCCACAATTAGGAAAGCTAGTTTTTCCCAAAACAACATTTTGGCATTTTTCTCAATTTCAACCATTGACCTTTGCTCAGTAAAATGAGCATAACTTGAGTTACGTATGTCGAAACGAGGTGAATTAGGTGTCCTTGGAAAGCTAAGAGAAAGAGCTATAACTTTCATGAAGAGCACAAAAGCTAATTCTTATTATATCTTAAGACAGGGGCCGTGTTATTTGACATGGCCGTGTTTTTTGACACGGGCCGTGTTTTTTGACACGGCCGGTGTTGTTTGACACGAGGTGGGCCGTGTCCTACTCTGTTCTGCACTTTTCCACTATATTTGCACTGACAGAGAGGGACACGGCCCACCCCGTGTATTCGGACACGGGCCGTGTTACTGGGACAGAAGTCGTGCAGAACCGTCATTACGGTTCCATTGGCCAAAATCTTGGATTTTGGCCACTCCAATCCAGTTTCTAGGTGAGTTTAAGTCCCAAACAAGTTCACAAACATGAAGGGAACATAAACACTAAAAGATTTCACTAAAAATAGATCAAAACACTACAAATCTCATCCTTGGTTATTGAAAACCTAAAACTCTAAATTCTCATTTCAAATGGAAATCAACGTATACAAGTAATGAAAAACTGTTCTCATGCCTCTAGCAAACCAAATCATGTTATTCTCAAGTTTTCTAACAAGATTCAAGCCAAAACAAGTAAAAACAACTCAAAACCCCAATTCACACATCAAGTCACAACTCAAAAACAAGATGAAAAGAATAGGAAAATGAGTCAAGAACAAGGTTTTTCCCCCTACCTCAAGGTCTTGAAGATGACGAAGGTTGCTCATGGAAGCTCTTGTCTTGAAAAGGGAAGTGAGAAAGGAGAAGGGAGAGAGGAATAGAGAAAGAATGCCAGAAAAATGAAAAAGGGAGAAGGAAGAAGATGAAGTAGATTTAATTTTGCGGCGAATTTTTTGCGACGAAAAAATCTGCCGCAAATGTATTTTTGAATTGCGGCATAATTTGCGGCGGATTTTTCCACCGCAAAATATTTTAATATTTTATTTAGAATTTTTTATTATACGTATCAATTTTTTGGCGGATTTTTCTGTCATAAATTGAAATTTAGATTTGCTATGATTTTGCGGCGGATTATTTAAATATTTTTTTAAAATTTTTATTATATCTGAATTAATTGCGGTGAATTTGCAAATCCGCCGCAAATTTTTTTATCTGAAAAAATTATATTTTACGCTAGAAAAGACACCGGAGATTTGCGGCGGATATTTCTCGCCGCAATATTTTTTGGTGAAGAAAAGTCCGTAGTAAAATCCGTCGCAAATTTATCCGTCGCAACATCCGCCACAAATGTTTTTTATTCTTATTTTTTAAATTTTAAAATAAATTTCTATTTTATTTAATAATTTGCGGCGGAAATATCCGCAGCAAAACTTTTTTCATAAAAAAAAAAAATTTACGGTGACTGTTTAGCCGGAAAAATATTGGGGGGGAAAAATCCGCCGCAAAATCCGTTGCAAACGGATCCGCCGCAAAATCCGCCGCAAATTTGAGACGGATTATAATCCGCCGCAAATATGCCTCCATTTGCGGCGGATTTGAATCCGCCGCAAAAAATCTGCCGCAAAAACGTATTTTTCTAGTAGTGAATATAAAGGATATATAATTGCAAAGGTTTTGATTGATGGGGGGTCTACGCTAAATATCCTACCCAAATCAACTCTAACCTCATTATCAATAAGTGAGGATGAATTGTCTCCTCGAAAAATGGTGGTGCGAGCCTTTGACAGAAATAAGAGAGGCATTTTAGGAGAGATGATGTTATCGCTAAAGATTGGTCCAAGTAATTTTTAAGTATTGTTTCAAGTTATAAATATTGAGCCTGGTTACACCATGCTCCTAGGGAGACCATGGATCCATACCACTGGTGTTGTTCCTTTTACCCTGTATCAGAATGTTAAATACATTAAAAATGAGTCAGGCATTACCATACACGGGTTGTCAAAACTAGTTTCAATGTCATATGTGGAGAGTGCAAAGAAAGATGAGGATAATTTTTGGCATAGTTTTGAAGTAGTTGAGATTGGACTTAGTAGGAATGAATCCTCGACATAAAGTGTGAATTAGGTGGTGGCCCACATTATGGCTAATAGTGGATACTAGGAAGGAAAAAGCTTGGGCTCACAATTGCAAGGTACTCGGTCACCAGTGTCATTCCCAGAAAAGTTAGACAAGTTTAGGTTGGGGTATGAAGCATCCCTAGAAGAAAGAATATGGGGCATAGCTATAAAAAAAGAGAATGATAAGGGCAAAATGAAGCACATTCCTCACCTGAGGGAAACATTCCCCGCACCAACCGAGATAACCATACCTAAAGAAGTCATTCATCCCCGACATCATCTCACTATTAATGCATTGCATGAAGAAGGTCCAAAAGAGTGCAAGGCAATCTGTCCTTTTACTGATGAGGAGCTACTGAAGAACTGACAATCTGAACCAATGATTAATGTTATTATTTTTAAGTAATTGTCTAGTCATACTGTAACAAGCAAATATTTGAGACTAGCTATGTTTTGAATTTATATTTATATTATTTGAGATATTAACTAAATAAAGTTGCATGTTTATTCAGCATTTCTCCTTGTCACACTTTTGGCTTATCCTTTTGCATTTATCACTTTTCTTTTCTTTTTTCGTTTTTGTAAAATATCTTGTTCTTGCTTTATCAATTCTACTCTATTTTACCTTTCCAACTCCAAACAAATTACTTTCCAGGGATTTGAGTCTTGTAGAAAGTTCTCCTCATGAAAAGGACCTCAAAAACTCGTCAATTGATTTTTCTGCGATGTTTGATGAAAAAGACTCCGGATATGGTGAAGAAGTTGTTAAAAAATTTGAAAAATTGTTGGAATATTCAGAGAGAGAATTTGGTGTGAATAATGAGGTAGTATAAGTAATTAACATGAGGACCAAAGAAGACAAGAATGAGTTGAAAACAGTAGATAATCCTGAGCGTACATAATTAATAGCGCTACTTAAGGAATATCTTGATGTGCTTGCATGGTCCTACAGAGATATGCCTGGACTAGACCCTGAGATAACGTCACATAAAATCCCATTATACCTAGATACAGAAACGAAAAGGCAAAAGTTGTGAAGATTGCATTCTGATATGTCACTAAAGATTAAAGAAGAAGTGGTTAAGCAATTAGAAGTCAAATTTTTAAAGGTGTCAAGACACCCAGAAAGGGTATTTAATATTGTGCAAGTACATAAAAAGGATGGGAACGTCAGGATATGTGTGGATTATAGATATATAAATAAGGTCAATCCAAAAGATGAATTTTCGCTACCTCATATCGATGTTCTTGTTGATAATAAAGTAGGAAATCACAGGTTCTCATTCATGAACGGGTATTTTGGGTACAATCAGATCCCCATGGATGTTAATGACAAAGAAAAGATGACTTTTATTACCCTTTGGAGAACTTTTTGTTATACAGTAATGTCCTTTGGATTAAAGAATGTTGGGGCTACATATCAACGTGCTATGGTTGCATTATTCCGTGATATGATGCATAAAGAACATGAGGTTCATGGTGGCCAAATCTAAAGAAGGGAAAAGTCATGTAGCAGTCTTGCGAAGGTTATTTGAAAGACTCGGAAAGTATAAGTTGAGACTCAATCCTACTAAATGTGTCTTTGGAGAATCTATTGGAAAATTACTTGGGTTCATGACTAGCAGAGAAGGAATAAAGGTGGTTCCAGATAAGGCGAAAGCAATACAAGAGTTTCTTCCTCCTAAGACGGAGCGTGAAGTGAGAAGTTTTCTTAGGGAACTTAACTACATTGCTAGATTCATTGCTAACTTAACTAGCACCTATGAGCTTATATTCAAGTTATTGAAGATGCATTAGCTGGGTGAATGAGATGAAGAATGTCTAGGAGCTTTTGACAAGATAAAGGCTTATTCAATGAATCCTCCTGTGTTGGTACCCCCTACATCAGATCGTCATTTGATATTTTACCTAATCATATTGCCAACCTTGATGGGAGCAATGTTGGGGCAGCATGATGAATCAGGAAAGAAGAAGTAGGAAATTTATTATTTGAGTAAAAAGTTTAATGACTGTGAAGCCCGTTACATGGCAATTGAGAAAACTTGTTGTGCTCTAATATGGACCTCAAAACGGCTAAGGCAATACATGTTGTATTACACCACTTGGTTGATTCCTCGAATAGACCCTCTAAAGTACATATTTGAAATCCCTCATGTTTCATTAAAGGCTTCAAAATGATAAGTGATGTTATTAGAATTTGACATCAAGTACATGACTCGAAAATCTATCAAAGGAAGTGCAATTGCGAATCTCTTTACTGAAAACCCTCTTGAGGGTGGACAACTAGTAACTTCTGAGTTCCATGATGAAGAAATATTGTTAGTAGAAGGAGAAAAAGAAAGCAAAGATGAACCCCTTTAGAAGATACATTTTGATGGAGCAGTCAACATGTATGGTAATGACATAGGAGTCGTGGTTGTTTCACCAACTGGAAAGCAATACCAAGTTGCTACCAAGTTGAATTTTGAATGCACCAATAATGTCACAGAATATGAGACATGTGCTAGTGGTTTATGAGTTGCAATCGACTTGGGTATCAAGCAACTAAAAGTATTCAGAGATTCAGCGCTTATCATTTATCAGCTGAATGGTGAATGGAAAACTAAAGACCCAAAGTTGATGCCTTATCAAAAGTATTTGATCCAGTTGATTGAGAATTCTGAGGAGGTGACCTTCTCTCATTTGACTCGAGATAAGAATCAGTTTGCAGATGTCTTGGTCACTTTGGTTGTAATGACCAAGTTGGATATTCACAATAATGTTCAACTCATCCAAGTGAAGACACATAGTGAGCCTGCGTATTGTGCCAATATGGAAGACGAGTCAGATGGTAAACCTTGGTATCATGATATTAAGCAGTACATTCAGCATCGAGAGTACCCAACTGGGGCAAGTGAAATGAATAAGAAGATTATTTGTCGGTTGGCAATGAACTTTTTTTCTTAAATCGGGAGGTTCTGTACAAAAGGAGTCATAATGACACTTTGTTCAGATGTATGGATGCTCGTGAACCTCGTATAATCATGATTGAAGTCGATGAAGGAATATGTAGAACTCATGCTAATGGTCATATTATGACACGAAAAATTTTAAGGAATGATTATTATTGGTCCACTATGGAAACATATTGCATAGAATATATTCAAAAATGCCAAAACTGCCAGATATATGTAGATCGAGTCAATGCACCCTCATTTCCCTTGCACAATTTAGTATCTCCATGGTCTTTCTCGATGTGAGAAATAGATGTCATCGGACCCGTTAACCCCAAAGCTTCCAACAGTCATCGCTTCATTTTAGTGACAATTGACTATTTCACTAAGTGGTTAGAAGCTTCCTCGTATGTCAATATCACTCAAAAAGTATTTTTGAAATTCCTCAAAAAGGACATTGTCTACAATATGGAATTTCAGAAAGGATAATCACATATAATGTTGTCAATCTCAATGATGCTGAGATTCAGAAGTTTTGTGAAAATTTCAAAATCAAGTATCATAATTCAGCTCCCTATAGATCTCAGATGAATGGTGCAGTTGAAGCAGTAAATAAGAATGTCAACAAAATTGTTTCAAAGATGGTTGTGAATTACAAAGATTAGCATGAAATGTTACCTTATGCTTTGCATGCGTATTGTACCAATATACGATCAAGCACTGGGGCAAAACTTTTCTCTTTGGTGTATGGGATGGAGGTTGTCTCTCCCATAGAAATTGAGACTTCTTCTCTAAAAGTTTTGATGGAAGTAGAGTTGGAGGAATCTGAATGGGTGAAGACTTGGTATGACTAGTTAAATATGATAGAAGAAAAAAGACTAGTAGATATTCATCATGGACAATTGTATCAAAGCAAAATGACTAGAGCCTTTAACAAAAAGTTCATCCCAGATAATTCTGTTCAGGAAATTTAGTTTTTAAGAAGATCCTTCCTAATTAAAAGGATGCCAGAGGAAAAAAGGGCTCTAAGTAATGAAGGCCTCTGCATAGTCAAGTAGGCATTTTCAGGAGGTGCATTAATTTTGCAGAATATGGATAGAGAAGAATTACCAAGGCCCGTAAACACTGATGTTGTTAAGAAATTTTATGCCTGAAAAAAATGCTCGTTAGGTTGAAAACTCAAAAGGACAACCTAAGCAAAAGTTGGAGTAATAAATAAATAAAAGAGCCTGTTAGAAGGATTCACCAAACTGGGGCAATTTTATCTACGTTTGATTGGCTACACAAAGGTAATTTTGTTTGCATTCGATTGGCTATACTAGGGCAAAATTTCTGAAAGATTAAGGAGAAGATGTGTTGAAGGAAGTAACAACAAACACAATTGCTGAAGCAGTTGCATAGAATCAATTGAATGAGGAATAAGGAACCAATACTGGGGCAAATTTTTCTTATCCTTGCAACTTTCTTTTGTTTCTATGCTTTCATCTTTCAAGTATGTGTCTTACCAAAAGTTTATGTACGATCAGATTACCAAAGTAATAAAAGAAAGTTTGTTCATTCAATGAATTTTTATTCATTCATGAATGCATGTTTACTCATTAAGTTATGTCTCAAATAAGATAAATTTAAGGTCAACAGTTTGATTTGACAATTCTACAGTAACCCTTCAATGATTAAGTTGGATTAAAAGATCTCAATACTTCAAAGTACATATTGCAATGCAGCATTCGTTGGACATTATTACAATACAATCCACATAAACTTTTGTTACTAAAAAGAAAAGGGGGTCGAAGTAATATAAAAAAACAGAAGAGATAAGAGAATGAAGAAAATAAGAAAGAAAATGAGGAAGTCAAAAGGATTCCAAGTCAACCAAAGGGTTTGATGAACAAAACACGTGAACAAGGATTTGATTGGTCAAAACTTTCCAGAGTTATGGTTAGGTTTAAATGATTTTTAAGAATAATAAAAAAGAGAAAAAGAGAGAGAGAAAAAAATCTTAAGTCCATGTCTAACTGACACAAATGTTTTCATGTCATTCATTTTTTAACGCATCGGCTCCTTGCCTTTTAAATTTCTATCATTTATTTTGAGCACATTGATTTCTTGCATTTTAATTTCTACTATTTACTTTTGAATGCATCGGCTCCTTGTATATTAATTTCTTGTCATTTACTTTTGATCACATCAACTCCTGTTATTTACTTTTGAGCGCATCGGCTCCATGCATTTTCAATTCCTGCCATTTACTTTTGAGTGCATCGGCTTCTTGCATTTTAAATTTCTCTCACTTACTTTTGAGTGCATCGCTCTTCGTATTTTATTTATCATCCTATGCATTCCCGGACAAAATTCGAGTTCATGTGTTTACTCGTGTCTTACACTAGTAAGAAACAAGTAAAGAGGACAACTGTGAACATCTAATTTTGTCTGGTATGTCATAAATAATAAAAAATTATCTATCTTGCATAAACCCATAACTTGACCCATTAACCTATAATCTGACTCATTAACTCATTATCCAAATCATAACCCATATGTCACTTAACACTTAAACAAACCCTAGCAGCTATCATTAAACTCACCCTAAACCCTAGTCACCATCACTCTCCAAACCCTAATTTTTTTTTCTCTATAAAAACCCATAATCTACACGTTTTTTAACATACTTCAGCCTAAAGCTAACAGCCTAGCCCCCAAACACATTTCACCGAAAGCAAATAGCCTAATCTCTAAACAAACTTCTGTCAAAACCTAACACCCCAACCATATTTTTTATTTCACGCAGCCTACCTTTCTCCATCCCCACGTTCATCACCTCCATAACTAACTTCTTCTATAAACACCATCTCACCCATACCACTACTTCATCTTCAACCCACCATAACAACCACTCTCCAACCTTCACCCATGCCTCCACTTCGGTCATCATCTCCATAACCTTCAAGCGACCACCCATTACCACCCAAACTACCACCTTCAACCTTTATCATTCACCATAATGACCACCCATTATCACCCACACCATCTTCAACCTTCATCATTCACCATAATAACAACCCACATAAATAATCACCCCTCTTCCAACCTCAAGACTACGGTCTCCACAACTCCATAACCATTGTCCAAGCTCCACGCAAGTCGTCCCTCCGCGTTGCGCAACCGCGCTCTCCTGAACCTGACCCAGATCCGCAAGCCCAGCACCACGCTATTTCCCACTACCGTCCATGTACAACCAGCTGACGTCGCAGACTCGCGAATCATGAACTCGAATCTGACCAAAGCTACGACTCACAAACTACCACGCTCCGTGAACCACCACGAATCGCGTCTGATCCACTACTGTCGGCAACCTGTGAGTCAAACTCGACAACAACTGTCACACCTTTGGCCTTTTCACTACGTCCTGCCGCACAAACCACTGCGTTCACACACCTGAGGCCACCGTAGCCATAGAACTCGCTCCATTGAGTCCAGCCCACACCGTTCCAAATCGCAATCCTCGCGCTACACGGTCCGAATTCGTGACACCACCGGAACGTGCTGCACCAGACCGACAAACCTAACCAACGCGTTACCCGACCGACCATAACAATCGTTTCGTCACCGCGGCCTCTGCAACTATCCCAAAAACAAAAACCCCTCCTTTTTCTCTTTTTTTTTCGTAAGCCTCTATATTGCTTTTTTTCAGTTTTGTTATTTTTTGTTTTGGTAGAAAAAAAATAAAATTAGAAAAATAAAAAAATAAAATAACCAAACCTTTTGTAGAAGGAAAAAAATAGGATTAGTTGAGTTATGATAACTTGTTAATTCGATAACTTTTATAATCATTTGAGTTGTGACAACTTGATGATTCAAATTTTTAAACATAAAAAAAGAATCAAGTGAATTTCAAAAATAAAAATAAACCTTTTCAAAGTTAAACATAACCAATCCACAATCGTTTTTTTTTTACATAACTACATGACTTTGAGTTCCTCATTGCACCCGAGGATACATAGGAGCAGAACTCCTATTCCGTCAAGCAAAAAGTTAAATTTTCACAAATTATTTATTTATTTTTAGTTTATCTTTTTAATAAAGGTTAAAACAAATATATTTTTATATTGTCAAATTATTGCACAATAATCTTTGGATAACCGTTTTAGAACGGATGTATTAGGGGTGTTGTGAGGCTAAGTCTCCACCATTTTTAGTTTATCAGTTAATTTATGTCATAATTTGAATAGACCATGTTATTTTAGATGAATTATGTCATTAATTAAATTTCAATAATCTTTAGTAGTGATCAAAGCTTGTAGTCGTAGACACTCCATAAAACATGATTAATTCTCATTCAAGTTAAATTCATCTTTGCATAGTTATTGATAAATTCGAGGTCCTGAAATTGTTCTTTGATTGATCTTGCATTTTAATTTGAGTTATTTCATTTAGATTTATTATTTAATTTTAGTTTTAGTTTAGCACATAATTTAAATTCATAGATTAATTAAATAAAATTAAAATATCTTTTCTTTTTTGCTAAATTAATTTGGGTAGATATTAGATTTTAGTTAATCATGTCACTCTTTGTGGGTACGACACCCTTATATTTGTCAGATATTATATAGATCTTGTGCACTTGCAAGTAAAGGACAATTTTATTACTTAAAAATTTTCTATCAATCAACCATTAAAGAAAGGCCTTTTCTTTTCAACCAAATAGGAAGCTAAGCTCTGAATTGATTTTCATTATGGAAAATTCCCCACCTTTTGTTATTACTTTAATATGATAGGCCATAAGGATCGAAATTGTGCCTCTCTGATTAAGGACAAGCTTTGTAACTCTATAAAAGAGTGGTCGCGTTATTTGTCCACCTAAAAGACTCCAACTTTTATCCACCTCCGTATTTTGTTGATTCACCCGAGAGTATTTAAAATTTAAAATTTAAAATTTAAAATTTGAAGCTGAACTGTTTACACAGCGATACTGTAAACGCAGCACAAGATTTTTGGTTAATGCATTAGGAATAAGTGGTTAATCAGTATAAGTTTTTAGTGAATCTCATTAATTGGTGAATCTAGATTAACTGGTTAATACATTAGAAATAAGTAGTTAATCTATATCAATTTTTGGTGAATCCAAGTAAGAATTCCAAATAATGAATAACTGGTTAATATATTAGGAATAAATGGTTAATTAGTATGAGTTTTTGGTGAATCTCATTAATTAGTGAATCCAAATTAACTGGTTAATACATTAGAAATAAGTGGTTAATCTATATCAGTTTCTAGTGAATCCAACTATAATTCCGAATAATGAATAACTGGTTAATATGTTAGGAATAAGTGGTTAATCAGTATAGGTTTCTGATGAAAAAAAGGAAATAAGAAAAAGGAAATGAAAACATTGGCATACGGAAAAGTCAACAAACATACGTACGGAGGCATACAGTGGATGAAAGTTTGAGTATTTAGTTGGACAAATAACGTTTTCCATAAAAGAGAGGAAATTGGGGTCACTACTATGCGTAGACCAAGCCAACCACAAAATTGATAATGCAGCTAAAAAAGCAAACCTACACTTGTATGATAGGGGGTCTTCGCACCCTAGGATCAGTCATAGCAGGATGGTGATTAACAATATGGCATCTAAGCTCTCATCCTTTTCAGTCAAGGACCAGACTCTGCTCTTTGAGGAAGATGACCATGTTAAATTAAATGTCTCATAAGATGAACATGTGACTTATCTTATTAGTTTAATAAGTAATTAAATTAAATTAATAGGCTAAACTCTTATTGGGTAAAAGAGAAATGATAGTTTTGGAATTATAGTAACTTTCAACTTGATGAAAGTTAGTAGTATTTAAGAAATAGTTTCTACGTAAAACTCAATGTCCTATTCCTGATCATAAAGGGTTTATTCTTCCATCACCATCACAAAAGTAGAAGAAGGGAGTAAAGAAAGACAAATGAATAGAAAGTGAGTTTTGGAATCTCTCTAACACTCTTGGAATACAGTTCGCTCTTATTTATAGATAATAATTAGTGTCTTTATATTTTTTTGTTTGTGAGAATTATGAATTCTAAGATTCTTATGTTTTAATAATAGTTTTTTATATTAAGATTCTTAAAAAAGCTCTAAATTTATATGTGATATCAAAACAATGTTATAGAATTTATAATTTTCTATTAATGATAATTGTTATTTTTTTTAATTTATATGAACCCTAATTGAAAAATTTGGGAGGAGGAGGGGGTTTTTTACGTTATTTTGATGCACTGTATAAGTTAATTTGATGGCATATTTTTACTTCTAATAATGGACTGTCAATCCTAATTATTTGTTTTTGCACGTTGTCTAATAAAGTATTGTTTTCGTAAATCAATGAAATTGACGACTTCAAGTTTAGTAATATATTATTGCACGTCAGTGCTTGTTTGCAGTATTGTATTTCGTAAAACAACATATTATAATTGATTGCGTGCTCATTGGCAGTGTTATAGGATGGCAATGGGTGTTGGACCCGATGAGTACCCGCAAAAATTACTCATAATAGGTAGGGTAATTACCTGCTTAATAGGCATGGATAATGGTACGGGTAATTACCCGCAAATTTTGATGGGGATAGGTGCAGGTACGGGTACAATGGTACCCACCCCGCCCTATACCCGCACATACTTATTTATTTATTATTTATTTATATATACATATATACATATATAACACATTATATCTTGATAAAATATATATATATATATATATATATATAACACATTACATCTTTGGGAGCACACAAGGCCAAGACTATACGTCACGATACCTACGTGGGCCAATTCCTGCGTGAAGGCCAATTGCTAATTTGCTATCACTTTTATTATAACAGTGGGCCAATTCACTTGACTTTTCTTTTGGACTTTGAAACTTTCAAAGTGAGAAATCAGAAGAAATTAGAAACCTATCTACTATCTACTGGAAGACAAAAACGCGTATCACTCAGGTTTAGCAATTGGAACACCCAGGTTTATATTGCCTTCAACTTGCCTCTATTTATGTCTCTGTTCAGTATTTATATCTCTGTTCCAGTTGCCTTTCATTTACTTGTATTTATGTTTATGTTACAGTTGCCTATAAAAGCATTTTAGTTTGCATTTTGGTTGTTAAAATATGCTGCATACGTTACTAATTTTGCCATTTGTGGAATGCAATTGCCAATTGAAAGACATTGAGGTGCGCTGCCTCTACCTGGTGCCTGGTGTTTTTTGTCGTGTAAACACAAGATTTGTTATTTCCTTTTATGTCTTTAGTGCTTTCTATTGATTAGATATTGTAAATAGGATCCATTTTGCCTATGTTGCCTATTTTATTTTTACTTATTTGGTGCTTTCTTTTATTGGTTTATTGTGCTATTATATTGTGTGTAGGTTGTATTAATTATTAATTATATATTATCAAATATACCTTGACTTTGTTTCTTTATACCGACCTCTTTACCATATTTTTTTTTATTTTGTTTTGCTTTCATGTACCTAATCACAGATGGAAAATCTATGTGGAGTGATTCCTTCTAAGGAATCTGAAAGTAGCTCTTCTCCTATTACGTCAAGTACTCCCACACAACCTGAAAGTGTACCTAGTGATCCCGTGGGTAGCTCTTCTCCTAGTGATCCTCTTCCTCTTCTTTGTGGATGGTGATGAATTAAGCGATGATAGCAAAAAAGAAAGTTATCATTGTTTGGAACCACTTTAAGAGAAAAGTAGTTAATGGAGAAGAAAAAGCTATATGCAATTATTGCAACAAACATATATGGTAGAAGATCGATGGAACAAATCATTTGCATAAACACTATCAGACTTGTAAAAGAAGGCCGTTTAAGGACATAAGACAATCAATCTTGTTGAGAGAACAAAAGAAGGTTGATGGGTCATCTACTTATTTGAGTAACTACCATTTTGATCCAGAGAAATCAAGAAAAGACCTTGCTTGTATGGTAATAGTTCATGAGTATCCACTTTCAATGGTGGACCATCTGGGATTCCGAGCATACTCTGAAGGTCTTCAACCTTTGTTCAAGGTTCCTAGTTGAAACACAGTTAAAAATGATATTATCAAGATCTATCAAAATGAAAAGTTGAAGACTATGAGACTCTTAGACAAGATTGCGAGTAAAATTGCTTTAACAACAGACTTGTGGACAACTAGCAACCAAAAGAAGGGGTTTATGGCCATTACAGCTCACTACATTGATGATGATTAGGATATGCAAAGTCACATATTAAGGTATATATTTTTGTGATCATTATATCATATTTATTAACTTTATCAATTACATTTAATTTTTGCATTGTATTAATACTCAATAAATTATTTTGCATGATAGGTTTGTGTATATAGAATGTCCACATACAGCTGAAGCTCTTTCAAAGGTGTTGATAGAATGTATGATAGATTGGAATATTGATAGAAAGTTGTCTACCATCACTTTGGATAACTGTAGCACTAATGACTCTCTTGTTCGTTTGTTGTTAAACAAACTTGATTGTTCTGCTCTTATGCTTGATGGTCAATTATTTCATATGAGGTGTTGTGCACATATTCTGAATTTAATTGCACAAGATGGTTTGAGTGTTCTTGGAGATGGCATAGAGAAGGTTAGGAATAGTGTTGCTTATTGGACAGCCACACCTAAAAGAGAACAAAGTTTTAGGGAAGCAGCATGTCAAATAAAAGTTTCCATAACAAAGAAACTCATTCTTGATTGCAAAACTAGATGGAATTCTATTTATCAAATGCTTGTTGTTGCATTGGCTTACAAAGATGTTTTTGTTCGTTTGAAAACAAGAGAGAATTTATATACATGTTTGCCTACAACTGCTGAGTGGGAAATTGCAAAAGAAATTTGTAGTAGGTTGGAAGTATTTTATCGTGTAACTGAGATGTTTTCAGGCACACAATATCCCACAACAAATATATTCTTCCCTTTGGTTTGTGAAATAAAGCTCTCTTTGCAGCTATGGCAAACTTGCTCAATTGAAGCTATTAGAAATATGGCTTCAAAAATGATTGCCAAATTTGGGAAATATTAGTCTGTTGTTCATGGAATTATGGGGATTGCCATTGTTTTGGATCCAAGATACAAATTGAAGTTGTTAGAGTACTTCTTTCCCAAGCTTTATGGAAGTAGTTATTCAATTGAAATTAACAATATCAAGAAATTATGCTACTCATTGTTTGAAGATTATCTAGCCAACACAAATGGGATAATGGAAGGTTCAGCTGAAATGTTCAATGACAAGGAGTCGAATTCAGATAATCTTAATATTAACAATTTTCTTAGTGATTATGACTCATTTGTCAATGATACAAATGAGACACAATCAAAGTCTGAGTTGGATCTTTACTTGGAAGAGAAGGTATTGCCCAGGAGTGCTACATTTGATATTCTTGGATGGTGGAAAACAAATGGGATCAAGTATCCAATATTGCAAAAAATTGCCAAGAATATTTTGGCTATTCCAATTTCAACTGTTGCTTCAGAATCTGCTTTTAGCACAAGAGGTAGGTTGTTGAGTCCTCATCGTTCTAGGCTTCATGAGGATACTTTGGAGGCACTTATGTGTGCACAAAGCTGGTTGAAACATGAGAAGAAAGGTAATAAATGTTACACTTATCTATTTATTCATTTAAATTTGTGTTTAGTGTAATCATTAATTTTCTTTTTATGTTGTAGTTTTTGTTGGTATCACTGGACCAAAACAATATTTACATGTGAAAGATAAGCGTTTGCAATCTTTTCAAGATTCTCGATTCGATGATGAGGTATAATAACATAATAATTTATGTTATTAATTTTGACTTTACTATCATAACTAATTAGTGTAATGTATCACTTTTTAACAGATTTTGGAGAGTACCAGCACGTGACTTGGAAGCTTATGAATTTGTTGTTTATGAATTTCTTGTTACATTAGATTTTGAAAAGTACCAACACTTTTTATGATTATGTTTGAAAGACCTTTGAATAGTTTGACAATTGTATGACATTGACATTTTTAATCAATGTCTTTTTATCCATTGATTTTTTCGTAGTTAATAAAAGTGCGGGTAACGGGTACGGGTACGGGTACTTAGGTACCCAGAGGGTAAGGGTACGGGCACTTAGGTACCCAGAGGGTAAGGGTACGGGCATCAAAGTTGCTACTCACATGGGTATGGGGACAGGTACGAGTATTTTTTTTAAATGCGGGTATAGGGACGGGTACTATAGTACCCTACCCAGACCCTATCCATTGTCATTCCTAGTTACGCACTACGCATGGAATGCCATGTGATAAAGGCACTGTCCTTTCGTCTTTTTGTGGCTACGTATTCTAATTAATTGCGTGCTTTCTAATTTGTTACAATGCCAATGAAATGTTTGTATTTTAAAATTAAAGTATAATAAATTTGTTAATTATTAAAGTGGTCAAATTTTTAAATTAATTTAATTTTAAATTATATAAAAGTTAATTTTTTGTTTGTGAATTATCCAAAAAATGAATACTATAAATGACATAATGATTATTTGTGTTTGGCTAAATTGAAGTTCATTTTTATAAAATATTTATGGATGACTCAAAGGTTAATTAGATGCTTTTATAAAAAATGAATATGATTATTGGTAGTGTAAGTGTACTATTAGTTTTATTTATATATTTAATGATAATAAATATTTCTAGTTAATGTATATATTATTGTCAAATAATATTAAATTTATTAGCATCATTATGTTTGTAGTTATATGTTGATGTATCACCTAAAGGATAACATTGATATACATTGAATGCTTAAGTGATTTGTTGTCTGAATCTATATAGTATGTTAATTTATGACTTAAAATATTAATGTTAAACATGTGATCATTGCAGTATCTGTCCCCATTTCTTTAAATTTGCTTGCTTCAGTTGTTCCAATCTTTAATGGGTTGAACTTTTCTGATTAGAGTGAACAAGTCCAATTTCACCTTGGTGTAATGGATCTTGATTTGACACTCTAAGTTGAGAAACTTGTTATTATTACTGCTACTAGTAGTAATGAAGAGAAATATCATTATAAGGCTTGGGAAAGGTCAAACAGACTGAGTCTAGTGTTTATGCGAATGAGCATAGCAAACAATATTAACTTGACTCTTTCCAAAACTAAAAATGCTAAAGAATTCAGAAGTTTTGTGGAAGAGCGCTCTCAAACTACTACCAAGTCTCTTGTTGGGACATTAATGGGTACTTTAACATTATGAGATTTGATGATTCTTGTACTATACATGAGCACATAATTGAAAATGATAAACATTGCAGTAAGACTTAAGTCATTGAGAATGAAGTAGATGATAATTTCCTTGTGTAGTTCATTTTGAACTCATTACCGCTTAAGTATAATTTATTCTAAATGAACTATAATACCATGAAAGACAAATAGAATGTGCATGAGTTGCACAATATGTTAGTTCAGAAGGAAACCAGACTTAAGAATCAAGAAAATCAATCTATCCATTATGTGAACCATCAAAGAGCTAGAAAAAAAATGTTGAAAAGAATCATAGAAAGGGAAAAGGACCATTAAATATTGATGAGTCCTTTGTCAAAATCCAAAAGAAAGAGTCAAATAATAACAGATGTCATTTTTATGACAAATCTGAACACTTCTAGAAGGATTGTCCAAGGCATAAGGCTTGGTTCCAAAAGAAAGATAAGCTTAATGCTTATGTATGTTTCAAATCAAATTTAACTGAAACTCCCTATAATATTTGGTGGATTGATTCTTTATGTATAACTCATGTTTTTAATATGATGCAGGGATTCCTTATAATCCAAACCATAAGCCCAAATGAGAAGTTCGTCTTCATGGAGAATAAAGTGAAGGTTCCAGTTGAAGGTGTTGAGACTTACTATTTAATCCTAGACACTGAACATCATTTAAATTTATTTGAAACTTTTAATATATTTAGTATTTCTAGGAATTTAGTATCTTTGTCTAAACTTGATGTTGCTGGATATTCTTTTAGGTTTGGTAATGAATGTTTTAGTTTGTATAAGCATACCTATATGATTGGTTCTGATATACTTTGTGATGGTTTATATAAATTGAATTTTGATAATTTATATAGTGAAACTCTTATGACCTTTCATCATAATATTGACACTAAACATAGTTTAGTGATTGAACGTTCTAATTACTTGTGGCATATACGTTTGGGTCAAATTTCCAAAGAAAGAATGGAAAGGTTGATAAAGAATGACATCCTTCTAGATTTGGATTTCACTAACCTTAATATTTATGTGGATTGTATTAAGAGAAAACAAACAAAACACACAAAAAAAAGTGCGATGAGAAGCATTCAACTTCTTGAAATTGTACATACCGATATATATAGACTCTTTGATGTCAATTATTTTGGTAAAGAAAAGTAGTTTATCACCTTTATTGACGATTATTCACGTTAATGATATGTCTATTTACTACATGAGAAATCTCAAGCAGTGAATGCCTTAGAAATTTATGTAAATGAAGTTGAAAGCCAATTGGACAGAAAAGTGAAAATCATAAGGTTAGATAGAGGTGGTGAGTATTATGGAAGATTTGATGAAACTGGACAACACCCAGGTCCATTTGTTAAGTTCTTAGAAAAGCGTGACATATATGCTCAATACACAATGACAAGTATACCACAACAAAATGGTGTATCAGAAAAGCGCAACCAAACCTTAATAGATATGGTCAGGAGCATGTTAAGTAATATGTCTTTACCCTTGTTGTTATGGATGTATACTTTAAAAACTATCATATATTTGTTGAACAAGTTTCCTAGTAAGGTAGTTCCAAAGACACCTTTTGAACTGTGGACAAGTAGGAAACTCAGTTTAAGGCACCTACATATTTGGAGATGTCAGACAGAAATAAGGATCTATAGTCCATATGAAAGGAAATTGATTGCAAGAACAATCAATAGATATTTTATTGGTTATCCAGAAAAGTCTAAAGGGTATAGATTTTATTGTCATACCCATAGTACAAGAATTGTTGAAACTGGAAATGCCCGGTTCATTGAGAATGGTGAGACCAATAGGAGTGAAGCTTCACAAAATGTGGAGATTAAAGAAGTTAGAGTACAAGCTCCTTTGACTTGTGCTCCTACTTATGAAATTGTTGTTCCTCATGTTGTTGAACTATATAACAATCAAGAATAACAACAAATTAATTATCCTGAGGTTAATAATGAACCTATAGTAGAATAACCACAAGAAATAGCATTAAGAAGATCTCAAAGAGAAAGGAGATATGTTATTCCAAATGACTATGTGATGTATCTGAAAGAGTTAGAAAATGAATTGAGAATTAATGACAATGATCTAATTTTGTTTTCACAAGCCATTAATGTTGATAAATAGTTAGATGCCATGAAAAATGAGCTTAAATTAATGGAACATAATGGTGTATAGAACCTTGTGGAATTACCTGAAGTGTGCAAGAGAGTTAGGTGTAAATGGGTCTTTAAGACTAAGCGTGACTCTCATGGCAATCTTGAACGCTAAAAGACCCGTTTTATTGCTAAAGGATTTACTCAAAAAGATGACACTGATTATAAGGAAACATTCTCACCAGTTTCCAAGAAAGATTCTTTCAGAATTATCATGGCATTAGTAACTCATTATGATCTAGAGTTGTATAAAAAATGGATGTGAAAACCACCTTTCTAAATGAAAATTTAAAGGAAGATGTTTATATGGATCACCTAATGGGATTTTCAGTTGAGGGGAAAGAACACATGGTGTGTAAACTTAAGAAATCAATATATGAACTTAAGCAAGCTTCCTGGCAATGGTATCTCAAGTTCAATGATATTATTGTATCCTTTGAATTTAAGGAAAATACTATTGATCGGTGTATATATTTGAAGGTCAGTAGGAGTAAGTTTATCTTTCTGATTCTGTATGTTGATGACTTCTTGCTTGCAACTAATGATCTTGGTCCATTAAGTGAGATTAAAAAGTTTTTCTCTAATGACTTTGAAATGAAAGATATGAGAGAGACAAACTATGTGATTAGAATAGAGATATTCTATGACAGATCATAAGGATTGTTAGGCTTATCTCAGAAAGCATATATCAATAAAGTTTTAGAGCAATTTAGAATGGAAAAATGTTCAGCATCACCCATTCCAATTCAAAAAGGAGACAAGTTTAATCTCATGCAATATCCAAAGAATGATTTGGGATGGAAACAGATGGAAGCAATTTCTTATGCATTTGTTGTTGGGAGTTTGATGTATGTTCAAACATATAGAAAGCTAGATATCAGCTTTGCAGTTGGTATATTGGGTAAATATAAGAGTAATCCAAGATTGGATCATTAAAAAGCTGTAAAGAAAGTCTTAAGATACTTGCAAAGAACGAATAATCACATGCTTACTTATAGAAAATTTGATCATCTTGAGGTTGTTGAATATTCAGATTTTACCAGTTGTGTAGATACAAGAAAGTCCACATTTGACTATTTGTATCTTTTAACTGGACGAGTGATATCATTGAAGAGTGCAAAGCAATTAGTCATTATTGCATCCACCATGGAAGCTGAATTTGTTGCATGCTTTGAGGCCATGGTTCAAGCAAAATGGTTGCGAAGCTTCATTTCAAGACTTGGATTAATCGATAGTATTGTCAGACTGCTGAAAATTTATTATGATAATTTCGTAGTTGTCTTCTTTTCTAAAAACGATAAGTATTCTAAATGTGCAAAACATATAGAATTGAAATACTTTGTCATTAAAGAAGTTTAGAAATATAGAATGTCAATAGAGCATATTAGCACTGACTTTATGATTATTGACCCTTTGACAAAAGGGTTACTACCCAAAACATTTAGTGTGCATGTTGAAAGTATGAGCATTGTTACCAAGTAAGCATTATTTTATATTATGTTAATAAGCATTAATGAATTTATGAGTTTGTATATATGACTGAATAAGAATGATGATAACATGTTTTGTCTTTAATAAAGATATTATTGTTGGACCAATTATGTATTTCTCATTTATAGGTCATGTTAAGGAGAAGACTAATTCTGTAGTACATGGAAAAGACTATGTCGATGAGATGATATACAACCGTCATGACTCATGTTAGTTTTCATTATTGGTCATGATGAATGATGTATCCAATGTAAAGAAGAGTTTGACTATATATATGAATTCATATTATATTTTGACAGACTTATCAAATTATAAAGAATGTAATGTCGCATGAGCTAAGTGAGAGAATGTTAAATTAAATATCTTATGTGATGGGCATCTAATTTATCTTATTAGTTTAATAGGTGATTAAATTAAGTTAATGGGCTAAACTTTTATTTGGTAAAAAAGAAAGGATAGTTTTGCAATTATAGTAACTGCTAACTTGATGGAAGTTAACAATATTTAATAAATAGTTTCTATGTAAAATTCAAGGTCTTGTTCTTGCTCGTAAAGGATTTTTTCTTCCTTTGTCATCACAAAAGTAAAAGAACAGAGTAAAGAAAGACAAAATAATAAAAAATGAGTTTTAGGATCTCTCTAACACTCTTAAAATATAGTTCACTCTTATTCATAAAAAATAGTTAGTGTCTTTATACTTTTTTATTTGTAAAAATCATGAATTCTAATATCGTTATATTTTAATGATAATTTTCTATATTAAAATTCTTAAAAAATTACGAATTTATATACCATGATAGCAGGAACATTGGAGACAAATTGTGAAGGCCAACAAGCTAGCTTCGACGTGCTCCAATCACTAAAGTGGCGCTACCTGCCTAAGCTAGTGGCAGAGGTCTTAAAGAATTGGAGCCATCTGACACCATTATTATCTGCCACAACCAAAGCAAGAAGGAGGTTCATTTAGAGCTAGTGATGTATAGGTTAATCCAATTGGCGATGGTAATTCCCCTGACATCTAGCTCTCCCAGCCCCCTCCAACCAAAATAAGATAAGATACGCCTGCCCCTAATGCAATTCCTGGCACAGAAACCAATGAATCCCTCAACCAGGAATTCAAGGAAGCAAGTTGCAAGCGGATCCCAAACCAAATCTCAAGTAAGAACCTTGCTGCTAAATCGGCTACAGGTAGTGCTAATATAAGAGAATCTGAACCAACTCTGAAGAAAAGGAATCACAATGCTATAGAAGTCGGTAAGGGCAGAAGGTTTTGCCTAGAGAACCACCCTCCTTCTCCTAGTGCACCCTCGAGAAAGAAAATTCTTATATACACTGAGAGTAATACTCTTAACAATTTTGTAATCATTTAAATTTAATTTCATAATATTTTTTATTTGAATCCAATGGTTTATATGGCTATAGGTTTCACATGTCACATTTTTATTAGAGTAGTATAATACTCTGAGAATGTATAAGAATTTCTTCCCAAGGAGGGAGATCTGACTCATTAGTTCTATATTAGCCTCCTATGGCTGCTTATGAGGTCTTAAGCTAAAATATATATGTGAACAAAATATTATCTAAACTTTAATTATTTTCCTTTTTATGCTCCGAAAGTGATATTGGGATATCCCGTTTTTGCATCTTTTGAAAATGTGTATTCTGTTTATTTCAATAATAAAAATACATGCAACTGCGTTCACAAGACGCGGGTTAAACGGTAGTCTTATATGTCTAGATGCTGAAACACGATAGTCTTTCTCAATTGTATGCTCAATGTGTACACTCAGCGTATCTCCACTTGTTTAACTTTTACAAACCTCTTCTTAATATACTTGTCAGTTGTCACTACGCACTCAATACTTACAAAGACTAGAAGAAAAACAAAAGCTAGTGGAACTTCCATTTTATTCATCATCATAATTTCCTCGATCTAATCAATTATCACTTTGATCAATTTCTATGAATTTATGAAAAATCACATACATTAGTAACCTTTTTTACACAAATCTACACATCGATTTAATGGCCCAGACACATTTGTAACTTTCTGAATTCACGGGGGAAGTAGCCTAGCAGTGCCCTTTACATAATTATGGTTCTGCTGATTAGTGTCTCATTTCCATCTCAACCTTTTTGCTTTCTTCCTGACACTAGTACGAAAAACAAAAAGACAAAAAAGGTTGAGAGAGAGTACCAAAAAGGTCATGCTGTAGGGATAATGACTGTTTTAAAATTACTTGTATGTAAAGTGAATAATTAATTATATATTTATTTTTAAATTACTTATGAATTAAAATGATAATGTATTTTAGATTAAATATAAAATAAAAAAAATTATTTGTTCACTTTATAGATAAATTAGAAAAACATTTTTCGACTGTTGTGGGTAGACCCATTCTCAAATCTTACCCAAACGCTTCAGCGATTATGGAACGAGTGAAATCTGTTTCTGTCACTTACTCAACAAAAAAAGAAAAAAACAAAGTGCCCTTCCCTTTTTTTTTTGTTTTTTTATACTTTGCCTTAATCTGTGATGTGTCAGGCAACCATTGCACCAAATTTTCTGCATGATTTCATATTTTAAGATCATACTGATATCAATTGATACAACTGAAGCTACAACATAAGAGGCCGCATGAACCTTCAGAGAACTCAAAAACCTTAAGTCGTGAACCCCACCACAAAGATGTACTATCTCACTCAACAACTTTCTACATTGGCATGTATAATGAGCTAAACAAGAAATGCAACCGAATCTTCAGACATGTATATAAAGCTCTACAGTATATGTGATGTGTTTGACAGGAGTGAAAGAGGAATCAGTGAATACTGATGAATATATCCAAGCATTCGCTAATAAGTCCGTGAAATTTCAATTTAAAATCAATCAACATCAAGAAATGTGATCTAACAAGTATATAAACCGTACTCAGAAGATTGAAGCAGGTGATGTGGGATTCTAACAAAGTACTTGATCAATTTTTACTCATTTCCGCTCTATTCTTTTTGTTTTCACTCCTTGAGCATGCCTCGAGGGAACACACTTACACGTCGAACAATGCATGGCATTCTATTATGTATCCTCCATATTTGATGAAAAGAAGTATTAACTTGCACATCTTTCACATTACATCAGTATCCAACCTTTGATGAATGTAGTAAATGAGCTAATGGTAGAATAGCTTTTAAGTTGAGCATAAACTAAAATCAAGGGTCAATATAGTTGTATCCGGCCTTTGATTTCTTCTTTTCTTGGGGATTAGAAAAAACTCAAATTTAACAACTTCAAGCCAAAAAAAAAAAACTAATCTAATAGTGGCCTAAATTCCCTCAAGTAACTACAGTTTTCTCCTCTTACAAACACACACATATTAAGCTCCCACAGGTAACCTTTCTCCTTCCAATTCCTTCAATCAATTAAACCCAAGGCAAGGGGAGTTTAAACACTTTAAACTGCAGGCAAGGGTAAGTTGTAGGATATCTACGGATCTATGATCCTTTCCTCTGTATTAGAAACAGGGAAAGGGTGGTATGCATGTGCAAATAAGTGAGAATGCGAAGGAAAATAGTATCCTTGCCAGGTCTACATCCATCACTACTTGAAGCATAATTCACAGCATGATTCATACTTCAGGTCAGTTCAAATGATTACGGCAAAGCTTCAAAATCATCCTCCATTCCCCCCCCCCCCCCAAAAAAAAATATAAGCAACATGATTAATTAACTTTTTAAATATGATGGGGGTAATCATCAATGTCCCTCTAAGTATCCAGATTGGTGAAACAAATTCAGCTTCATAAATAAGGAACCATCGAATCATCTAGTACAGTTAATAGAAGCTTTAGATGCATTGCTAATTACTTAAAACTGAAACTGCCATGTTCAGGAAAGAAAGAAAGCATGTGGTGTAGGATTCAAATAATCCCAAGGGATACAAAAGGAACCTAAATTTTGTTCAATGCACGAAAATTCAAGCATGTAAAAGTTTCCACATCTGGGACAATAGGATTAGTATAGCGAGGCAGTAAAAAGCAAAAGAAAAACCTTCAATTCATAGTGCACACCGCTACCCTTTCCCAGAAAATAACAAACTATAAAAAGAAAGGGGATGTGATGGTAGTATATCCAGGTTTAAGATCTAAGGGTAGAACTAAAGATATAGAAACCAAAATTCTCTCTTTTACACAAAGAATCTGTCACTTTACAATTGATGAACTCTTGTGCTTCACACTTGAGGAAATGGACAACAAGGAACAAAGAAACTCATGGGATATAGAAGTACCTTCTTGCTGAATGATATTCAACCAAGACTTTGACAGGCATGAATGAGTACTGCAGAACTCACTACTCATATTCAAACTCAACCTTTACATGCATATATTTTCTTCCAAGTTGAATAATGAATTCAGTAAACTTGGCAAAAATTTGGCACTCTTCATGTGTTTTGACCTCTGAAACAAAACCATAAATGATCAATTTTTTCAAATTGGGACATCTTTCCAAAAGTCCAGCTACCCATACTGAGAAAAGATCACTGATTGAAGTCCATCCAAGTTCTAACACCACCACATTCACCAGAAGAGACAAACCCTGCAAGCCGTAATGAAGTACCCCATCTCTTAAATCATAACTCAAGGACAGGTGCATCAATCGAGGAAAACAAACAGAAATTGTCTCCAAGTCCACAACCTCGTCCTCATCATCAAAAACAACACCCCACAGCCGAAGCCTATGTAAATTTGATGCTTTTGAGATCATATGATAAAATTTTGGCCACATAATTGTGAAGTTGCTGACATCTACAATCTCAAGGTTCTCTGTATTCTCACCAATATCAAGATGGATGACACTCACATCATCAACCTTCAACACTTTCAATGTTCCCTTGCCAATTAATTCAAAAACCTCAAAGGTACAATCTTTAAGATGTAAGTTCTCAAGCAAATCCGCCTCTAATACAAATTTGTCTAAACCAAATGACTCAACATAGAAATCCTTCAAAGAAGAGCTACTAAGCTCCATGGAAGCCTGTGAATCTGACACAGCGATTTCTAGACTGACCATAGACAAGATTTCAAGCCTTGGACAAGCAGAAAGTAGAAGGCTCAAATCCAATGCCGAGATGCTAACGAAACTCAATGAGAGTGACTTCAAGCAAGGAAACTTCTGATAACTTGGCTCCACACCCACGATAGAATTGCGAGCCAATGCTAACACTTCCAGCTTCTGCCTGCCACATTTTTCAATGATGTTCAAATTCGGGGCTGTCCTTACATTATAATGTAACCGGCGCAAGGAATCCCTGGTATACATAAGCCAAGCAATGACTGGGGCAGCAGAAAACTCGTGGACATCATCCATGGAAATCGTTAAGCACTGCAGTGCCTTGGTTTGAAAGATTGTTTGAGTGATGAGTATTTCCAACCTATTAGGGGTTAATTCATGATAGAGGGGGCAGTCAGAAGAATTGAATAAAAGAGTGTGGAGGTGGCTGCGCCAAGCTTCCCTCCATTTCTTGCAAGTTGCTGAGGCAATCACAACATCCCGAGCAGAACCAAGATGGGATAGTATATTACCAATCACTTCAACAGGAAGGTGCTCCATGGTTTTAAAGAAGAGAAAATAAAACCCAGAATCACAAATACTTAACCAGAGCAGCAATGATCAGAAACTGTCCATTATGTCAAGATTTCACGAATTAGACTTAATGTGAATACGAATTAAAGAAAGAAAAATTAAATTAAAAAAGAAAAAACAGAACTCTATGAGTGAAATTATAATCCAAGTGGATTAGATAAGGTAATACACACTGATATTAACGAATCAGTATTTGGGTGCACGAAAAAGAGTACAAATTGTTGAATCGACAAATAGGACAAAATCACAGTTACTATACACAAGAATCGAAGGCGAATAGATTAGACAAGAAATAAAGACTATGGCTCACCAGGAGAATGAAGCGATGATCTAATTGCAAGAGAAATTGGAAACCGATCATCCGAATAGCCAAAGCTCGTATCCAAGAAACAAATAGAGAGAGAACTTTGACAGGGTCAGCTTCGTGATTTCTTGTTTGATTTCGTGTTTGATTTCGAGGAATATTTTAAAGAAGAAGAGGCCAATGAATGAATATTATCTTTTTTTTCCTCTCTGGGGGGAATTTTGGTTGTGGGAAGGTAAAATGAGTGGGTCTTCAAACTCGTGTGCAAAGTAATCAGCACGTGTTACAAACTTCAGTCCTTTTTGCTGTTCTTGAATCTTAATGTTACCTCCCATTCGTTATAATAATTTAATTTTACAAATTTTATTATTTTTTGTGACTGTTATTTATAAAATTCACAAAATTATATGATGTTAATTTGTTTAATATTAAAAAATCAACAATAATATTCTCACAATTTTTTTTTTCATATTATTTTTTACATTATTCTTCATGTATCATTAATTATTATTTTTTTTTTATTATTTTCTCTCATTTAATTACAATCATTTAAAAATAATATAAAAAGTAATATATTACAAAAAATAGTGTGATGTTATTAATATTCTTATATATATATATATATATATATATATAGTATTCCAAGGTCCAGGGCATCGACTAAAGGGCAAAAACAAGGGCACTTCATGGAGCGTGCCTGACGCTGAACACACAGGATCCGTTGCAAAATTGCAATATTCTGCACACTGGTTAGGTTTCGAGTTTAGACGATGTGAGTGCGTGAAAGTCCACTTTATAATTGAAAAACTGTAGTCAGGCCAAGCATAACCTAACAACTCACCAAATTTCCAACAACAACATGGACCATACTTATCATAGTACTTTGTCTTAGTTAAAGCAGGAATGCTTGTCACTGTTAGGTGAAAATAAGATAATTAGTAAAGTGACAACCCCATTTGTATTTAATAAGAGTACACTACCCGAGTGGATTCATCGTCCCTACTTAATCAGAATAAAATTTAATTTTCTTATTCATATTCAATTAAATCTTACGAAAACCACTTGCGCCGTTATTTGTAAGTAATATTATTCATTTCATAAAATTACTTGAGCCATTATAGCAGGTTATCATTGCTCTGAGAGCCCCCAGTGCCAGATTGTTAAGAGTTAGAGGAATGCACATTTTTCCTGCCAAAAATTGTAATTGGCCGGCACAGAGATTGCTGCTGCACATCACTCACTCACATGTAGCATAAGTAATGCCATAACACAATTCAATCTCATGATTCTCATCACTGATCACTAACATCCCAACAGATTCTAGCAGGAAGATATTGCACCATCTCAGCATGATAAAGACAAAACCGATGTCATTTAACCTTTCGTAAGAAGCAACCTTACCATCATCATTAAGTGAAAGTGCGATCAAAGTTGGCAACAAAAAACCAAAAAAAATTCAGCGCCGAATCCGGTGATTGTCATAATAAAGTACGGGGAAATTATTTCAATGATTTTCTTAACTTACAACTATACAATTTCCATTATACAAAAAAAATTACATAAAATAAGAATAACCAGAACAAATGATGTGATAGTAAAAATTATTGTCCTAAGCATTATTAGCATCAGCTTCAAAGAACTCTGTATACTGAAACCATATCAGTGCTCAGTATGCCAAAGCATTCATTTTCCTCTGTTCTGCAGGTAAAATTATAGAAATCCATTAGTGATACTTGTATGTTCATCAAATAAATCATGAAAGAACAACTTGATAAGTGTAGATCAGTACCGAGTTTAATAGCAATTTCAACCATTTCCTTGTTTTGCAGCTCCAGTACTTGTTGTCATGAAAGATTCACCACAACCACACTGACCTTTAGAGTTTGGATTGACAAAAATGAACTCAGATCTGACAGGAGAAGAAAAAAAAAAGTAGTAATTAAAACACAAGCGCTGAAATGAAAGCAGCATTTATTGTCTCACACGTAAAGAAAAAAACAGTTGAAGCAAGTAGCAAGATATAACTACACATAACACACATATTCAGAGGACATTTCATCAAAATCTTCCCTTTTTTGGTTACAAAGGAGGTCTAAGACTTCATGTGGGGAGGGGAAGGGTAGGCTAAAATGAAGGCAAAGCAGCCTTAGTGGGATTCAATCCCAGTATAAAGCAGTCACTAAAGGGAATTGGTGCCTTGAGCTAAAGCCCTTGGGCATCAAAATCTTCCTTTAGTGAAGCAGACGTTTACCCGCGTGAAATTGGATTGCAAAATAACTGATCATTCCCAAAACCAAGCATAGCATATGGGTTATAATATTCATACCACATTTCATCAAAAGCTTCCTTTCAGTAATGCATATCCTCATCCAATACCCAGGATTTGGAAAAATTCACTGACTATTCCAAAATGTACTAAGTAATATGCATGTTCAGAGTGGTGGAGGGGGCAAAAGTTGCAATCTCAAGCTAGTCAATGCCCAAATATGCTGTTACTATATAGAAGTATGAAGGTTTCCTGTTGCGCAACAGATCCAGTTCACAAGCCCTAAAGAATAAGGTTAATAAAGAGACAAGTGAGGTATTAACAGTGTGGAAGTGGAGGGGAGGAAATGTGGCAAAAATTAACTGTGGCAACATCAAGGGAAAGAAGAATAATTGCAATAAAGTGTGATAAGCAATCTAAGTTCACCTCAACATCAGACATCATTCAGAAAATGCAAATATTTTTCGATTCCAGACAACACCAGTGGAAACTATTAGCAGAGAAACTAAGCAGGAGGATGGATTCCTCCATCTAAAAGCTACAGACAGGATAGTTATACCTTAATAAAATTCATGAGGGAAGAAAACTAATTACTTATTTTGGTCTACATGGAGCAGTTTCGAGACAAGATAATCTTGAGATGTATGTTTCCTAATAAATGTGATTGCGTACAATGTTTATAAAGAGACTTCCTCACCACACCCTCAAACACACTACAATAAACAAAGTTTTTTAAAAAAATTACAAGAAGAACATAAAGAAGAGGAGTTAAAGAAAACATTTACCTAAGTTTGTCATCTACGAAATCCATCTTCGTTCCAATGACATGCATAAGGGCCTTTGGATCAATCAATATCTTAACGCCCTTATCCTCAACCAACTCATCAAATTTCTCTTTTTCATCTGTCAAAGTACAATTTATTTCATCATCTCAAATACGTATATTTCAGTTTCCCAGATATTTTACTTTCTTACTTCAATCACCCAAAAAATTCTCATCTCAGAAGAAAACTCGTTTATCACTTTCGTTCTATATGTGTCAACGTGATACGTTTATGCAACCAAAAACAACAAAAAGAATAAGCAAAAATATCCAAAGAAATTTGGGGGAAAAAAAAAGGGGACCAAAATGAAACATTTAATACATGTGCCTCAAATAGAAGAGCATGGTATTCAAATAGAGCGCAAATAACTAACCATGTTGGACGATTGGAACGACTGAGAGATAATTATAATATATACCTGCATAATTTAGGGTGTACGATAAGCCGTTACAACCGCGAGCCTTGACGCCGAGCTTCAAGAACGGCCTCTGGCGCTGCTGCAGCAAGCACCGTATTTTGGAGGTAGCAGCGTCCGTTAAGGTCACGGCTTGGGGCCGCGCCGCCGTCCCTATCTTCTCCGCCGCCGCGGCCATCGCCTTGGAAGCCATTGGTCCGTTAATTACTAAATTGCCTGAAACTGAAACCGGAACCGTCCGCTCTAATTTATACCCATAGGACAATTTCGTCATTTCACATGGAAGGGTGTCCCCGTCATTTCGATTTATGCCTCATGCGCGTGGCCACCACGCTGTGCTTCAACGAATTCGTAAGAAACTTTAATGCTTCCGTGGCATAATCGTAACGGTCTGTGACCCCAGTATGGGTGAAGCTAACAAAGCAAAAAAAGAAAAAAGAAAAAGATAACTGTATAACAGAATTTCCCTCCATCTTTTGGGTCTGTAAGTCTGTAACTGCAACTGTAAAGTCGTCTCTCTCTGTCTCTGTCACACTCTCTGCGTGTTTGTTTGTGTTTGTGTTTGGATATGCTTCCATGGCTCCAAAGCAATGGAGGAATATTCTGCTCGTGATTTTGATTGCTCTGCTACCTCTGGGGATCTCGATTCGAAGCATTCCGAGTCCACCATGCGTTCATGCGCGAGGCACACCGATTGAGTACGAAGACGGAGATTACATCCCTCTCTTCGCCAGCAAAATTGCACCTATCAATAGTTCATGGTGAATAATTTGCTTCTTCTGAATCTTATCTTCATTTTCTTGTTCAGAGATATTGCAAGTTTTTCATGTTCTTCACTGATGTTCATCGAGATACATGACTATTGACTACTTATATCTCTTCTTGTCTTTTTTTTTTTTTTTTACTTTTATGAATGTCATTTTCTGTTTGGAAGCTGAGAAAATGGATGAATAGAAAGCAGCAACAGAACTTTCGGAATGCCTTGTGATTTGAGGCTGATTTTGTTTCACAAGATAAAAATTGACTTAGCTAGGCTCAGATGGATGCATAACGAAGTTTCTTTGGATTTGTGCTCCGAAACAATACGAATGATTTCCTTATTATTTTTCTCTCAGTTGCAAATCAAAAGAACCATTTTGTTTGCTTCGGAAGTTTTGAAAATCACATTAAGAAATCCACGTCTATGCAATCAAGAACATTCGTTACTTACTGAGCTAGCTTAGCTTAATTAATTGATGTGCTGCATGTGCATTTTTGTTGGTAATGCTTGAAATGAAATTAATTCATGGCCATTATTCTCTCGTTACATGCATATGCATGTTGATTTGATTCTACCAAGTTTCCGATGCCTTTTTTTGAATGTGTACCACTTGCAGTGAGGCATACTCATACTATGAACTGCCTTTCTGCCCTCCAGGAGGTAAGAGAACTCTCTAAGCTTTTGCTTTATATATGAGGCGTGGATATGGCTTCATCAGATTATATAATATATTTATGCTACTTCTACATATGTTTTTATATCTGCTATGTGTTTAGCTTCTTGTCATGTTGATCTTTGAACGTGTACAAAATCGCAGATCCTATAAGCAAGAGGAAGAAATCATTCCAAGAACTTGTATCAGGGGGCTGTTTTACTAACACTCAATATGAGTTGAAGTTCAAGGTTCAAGCCATAGGGAAAATCCTTTGTGGGAAATATCTAACTAAAGATGAGGTTGTAATCTTCAGATATGCCGTCAGAAAAAATTTTGAATACCACATGTACTATAATAACATTCTTGTAAAGGGCCCTGTGGGGAAAGTGGTTGAAGAAAATGGCCACACTCGGTATTATCTTTTCAAACACATCAGCTTTTATTCCCTGCACTCAGGAAAACAAGTGAAAGCCATAGATATTTCAAGTGACGACGGCTTTGATTCTGTTGCGGATATAACAGAAGATACTGAAATTTGGGTCAGCTTCACTTACTCAGTTTTCTGGGATGAGTTTGAAGAGAATCAGGAGATTAAGGACTATTACGTTTACCGGGATGAGTGCTGGTTAGATAGGCATTGGAATCGGAGGCCTAAACAAGATCATGAAGTCGGGGAGGCCGTTGACATGACATTTCATCTCTGCATCACCATTGCTATTTGGTTTGGTCTGCTTCTTGTTGTAACTTGGGCATTACTTAGGAACTCTTTCACATGGTACCGCAAAACAAGCAATTTATTTATTATGAGCGCCTGATTAGATGCGGCAGTGTTGTTTAACCAAATGCTCAAATCTTACTGCAGGAGAACTCTTCAAGTTTCAAAGGACATGAGTTCTAATTTACACCAGGGAATTCCTAGTGACGGATGTACATGCCCTCCAAATTCGTCCTTACTTGGTGCCTTTTTGGGCAATGGAACTCAGATATTGATTTTGTAAGCCACTGCAAAGATATTTCCGATTTCTGTCGGTTGAATATCTTTCCTAGGCCTATTGCCATGAATCCGAACCCAAATACCCCTTTAATAGCCCTCTGGTTTCCTTGTCTATAGATGGTTCATTATTCTCCTTCACTACTGCATGTCAGTAAATTTGCTTTTTAACATGGATTGTCCACATATTTAACTCGAGTCATTGAACTTTCTGATCGTTTCCTCTTACCATTGTAGGCCCATTATTACTTGAATTTTTTTTCTATTTTTGCGTACATGACATCTTTGAGGTGTACTAGTTGCATTTAATTGGCGTGCTCAACATGTTCTGGTTCTGATTTCTCACTTTGCAACCTCCATGTATGTTTAAGTATTCGAAGTCCTCAAAATGTAAAACCAACATTCTAACGGTTTTGAAATATTTTAAATTGTGGTTGCGGTCACAGTAGCAGCATTTGTGTTGTGTTTATGGAAATTGCATACAAGTGTGGGAAAATGTAATTGATGTAACCGCAATTGCGAATGCGATATAGATGTGGAGACCGCAAAAGCCGCAATACTGTTGCACAATTGTGATTGTTGGCTGCAATTTAAAACAATTTCTGATTAGATCAGATTATTCTCTGAGTTCTGTTGCTCTATATGATCTGGATCTGTTGTCACGAATCTATGTGGACCTTACCTATCCAATAAAGTGATCTTACATTGTACTGAAAATAACAAAAAATTTCGAGAGCAATTATTGTGTGCCTAAACATGTCACTTGTTTGTGCTGTATTATATATAGTTTTTTATTATGGTGATGTATTACATATAAGATTTGCTATTTGCTTATTTGATGTATTCTGGAATCCTATCTAGAAATTGTATTTCGCCATTCACTAGTATATAGAAGACATGCATGGTTTTTGCGTACTTCCTCATGCATAGTTAAGCAGAGAAAGTAGTAAATGCAAGTCATTTAAACTCGAATTAGGTGATCATTGTTTTGAGTTTTTAACTGTCTTTCCCATCTGTGCCACAAAAGAAAAAGAAAGAAATTACTTGGGTACTGGAATCTCTCATTCTATAACTTTCGCAAGTTGATGTTTGCCCTATCTTATTATTCTTTATGGTGTAATAAAATCATTTGAAGCCTACTTATTTGCAGGATTGTCTCCTTGTTCTTTTGGTCATATGAAGGTGTCCTATATCCCTGCAATCCTAAGGCGGTTACTACTTATATTCTTACATCATTTTGTTTAACAACCGGTGCCGCTGGATATGTGGCAACAGCATTTCATAGTGGATTTTCTCGGATTGGATGGGTGATTATTGTGTCTAAATTTGCATTATCGTTTCTCATCATTCTCCCTTGCAGATTTTTTCTGGTTAAGTTTGTCATTTGACTGCAATGTTTCTCGCAGAAAGAATGTATTTTCCAGACTGGGGCACTGTACTCTGTTCCATCATCCTTAACATGGCTTCTCCTGTATACGTTGGAAGGGATAACATCCGGATTTCCAGATTTGTTATATTCAGGCGTAAGGAACTGGCTTCTCCCATGTGGACTCGGCGCTATAATTCTTCTGTGTGTGGGTGGCAAAATAGGGCATTATGTAACACCTACAGATCAAGCACCCTGCGCGATCACTCGATTTCAGAGGCATATTTCCGGACAGCCTTGGTACTTAAGGACACCAGCTCAGATGTTCTTTGGAGGCCTTCTACCATTCGCTGCAATCTTTTGGCTGATGGACGACATATATGCAAGCTTGTGGAACATGAAAGTCTGTGGTGCATTTACATCTATGTTATCCGCTTTCATTGTGGTCGTTTCACTCACTGTCCTTTTGGCTATGGCTTTCACTCGCTATCAGCTGTCTATGCAAGATCACGATTGGTGGTGGAGGTATCTCCTTTGAACATTGCCTTCTCCAATTTTGAACTTATACCGGCTAGTCTGTCATAATTCCATGGGGGTTGGAGTCTCATATTTAGTAATGTAAGGGTATTCTGAATCCATTTCTCAACAATTCAATATCCAGCCTTGGCCATGCTATATTTTGTGATGGCAATATCATTCCTGCCATATGCCTTCTAACGATTTGAATCGCCAGATTCCTTGGTTTAGCACAAAAGTGAGCTATAAAAGCTCGACTTCATAAGCAAATTGGAAGAGATTTTTTTTTCCCCCAAGTAGACGCTTTCATTTCTTATTTCTGCTAACAATTATAAACTGCAATGAATACAGTCTCTGTCCGCTTTTTCAGATCTTGGTTACGTGGGGGATCACCGGCCATCTTCATGTTTGCGTATGGTATATACTTCCATGCCAGAATCAGTGGTGACAATTTCGTAAACCTGGTACTCGTTATGGGCTACAATGCCTGTATATTCTATGCTTTCTTCCTGGTTCTTGGAACCACTGGCTTCTTTGCCTCATCAGCTGTGTTCCAATATATGCACCAAGACCTGCAGAAGTATGAGTGATTGATTCATCTTTCTTTCATACGTGTAATTCAAAAACAATTCGAGCGTTTTATTCTGTTTGAAACTTTGGAGACACCCTTCCAAAAAATAAACAGAACCTTAAAGTTGGTTGAGAACACTTCAATTTTTACCACGGTTTTGAGCAAGGACTTCTTTAGGTCAATCTGCGATTGCGCAGACATACAGCAATAATATGGGTGGATTTTATGTTATATGCCTACCATACAATTGTGCTCTTGTGATAGGGGAAAAGAAATGTCAAGATGAAAAGGGAAAATATATAAATGATGAACTGCACTTGGAAAGGAAAAAATAAAAATTAAAAAAAGAAAAACTGCAATGCAAGTATGCAACTTTTTCATGCTAGTTTGATACTCCTCTATTCTATTTTATTTGTCGTTTTAGAAAATTTATTTTGTTCTAATTTATTAATTTAAAAATTTTAAGGATGCATACACTATATTTTTTAATTTTATCCTATCATTTATTATTTCCACTAAATTTAATAACTACACATATTAATTAACTTCTACAATTTTTTACACATATTTAATAAAGTGAAAAAGTATAATTTAATCATGTCAACTTATATTTCAATTAATTTAAAGTTATTTAATGATTCTTTAATTTCTATGATTCAAAATTTCTCATGAAAAAAGTTCTTATAAAAAACAAATGGAGAAAAGAAACTGAAGGAGTATGGGAGAAGAATGTTTTTGTCTTTGGGTTTCTTTTATTAAGGAATATACGTAGTATTAACTCTCCATTACTTGTGATTGCTTAATTATAGGAATTAACATTCAAATCAGATCAAGGTTGTTAAAATTGAGATCCTACCTAGGGTCGAGAGGGGGGGAGACATGTAAAAGTGGGGTCGTAATACGAATCATAACACGGATTGAAGATCCTACCAAAAATATAAATTTATAACTAAACATATATATATGGAGTGTAGATGGTGAAAGATTATGGTGATGTATTACAATTTTGCTATTTGCTTATTTGAATTTTACTATTGAATAATCAAGATTTAGAATATAAATATATGCATGATTTTTTTAAGCGTACTTCCTCATGACTTTTAAGTAAGTTTTTAATCTTAACCATCGAATTATGGTTATATGTTTCAAGTTTTTAACTGTCTTTCACCATCTCACAATAAAAACTTTTACTGGATATCTCTCATTCTATACTATCGCAAGTTGATATATATATTATTATATATATATATATATATCATATATATATATATATATATATCTATATGAACTATATCCCTGTAAGGAGTTACTACTTATATTCTTACATCATTTTGTTTAACAACCGGTGAGCTGGATATGTGCAAAGCATTGATCATAGTGGATCTCGGATTGGATGGGTGATATTGAACTAAATGCATTGACGTTTTTTCATTCTCCCTTGCAGATTTTTTAAGTTAAAGTTTGTCATTTTAATGTTTCTCGCAGAAAGAATGTATTTTCCAGACTGGGGCACTGTACTCTGTTCATCATCCTTAACATGGCTTATATTGTATAGATTTACATCCTTTCAGATTTGTCATAATAAAAACTGGCTTCTCCCATGTGGACTAGATAATGTCTGGCAAAATATTATATATATGGAGATGAATCGTGAGATTTGAGCATGTTTATTGTAAAAGGACACCAGAAGAGTTCTTAATCTTCTACCATTAGATCTTACTGATGAATGATTAAGATTAAAACATAAATCATGTGGACATTTTTTGTTATGCTTACATTGTGGACCTTTAAGTGACTTTTAATCTTGATCATCTATATCACGATTATGGTGGTATATCAAAATTGCCTTCTCAATTTTCTTATCCCGCTAGTGTCATATATATATATATATATATATATATATATATATATATATATATATATGACATAACTAAGCAAAAATAGACTCAAACTCACAACTAACACTTAATTAATTTAGAGAATGACATAACACTTCAAGTTAAAGACTTAAGTTGAGGCTACAACTCATGAGTCATAATATAAAGACATAAGTTCTGAAGTTCATGACAATGACAACAAATAAAATAAAACCAACTAAAACAGTAGAAAAAACAACTTCTAAGCGCCCAACTCGATATCTATAATAGCAAATCATTTCGACGATGATCATCAAATATCATCTCTTTCCAAGTACATGTTCATCATCAAAACTTGGAATCTTCAAGTCATCTTGAGGGAGAAGGCCACCAGCACCACTAGCTTTCTCTCCAACTTGAACCAAGGCTCTTCATTTGGAATCTCCAAGTGGCCAAGGTCTAAACCTTCTCTTTCTTCACCATCATCCACAATCCAATCATCATCTGAAGATAGATCATCAAGGTTATACTCAACAGCTTTCCTAGCTTGCTTCTTCTTTGCCAATTTTGAATTGGCCATCACAAAGACATCATTCATTGTCTTTTGTTTCAAACGGTTTCTTTTCTTTGTGTGGACCTAAACAAATACAAAAGCAATCAACACATGGCAAGCAGGTAATTTTTAAAAAGAAATACAAATCATATTTAATAGTTTTAAAATTTTACCATCTCAAAGGTACTCTAATTACGCTCACACCTAGAAGAGCTGCATGTCAAGCTTAAAACACGGATAGCAAACTTTTGGATCTTTGAATGTTCATCCCCATAAGACTCCCACCATTGTACTAGAGTTTTGGTATAAATTGCAGCCTTGGCTACTTACCCATGAAAAAACTTTGCTCGACGCTTGAAATCTTCAAGTTGAGCATCAGTCTTAATTATTTCTTCCTTGCTTCCCACAATCATTTCTAAACAGTCATATAGTACACATTTAACTTCATAATTAACTATAAATCTAGGACTATAATGCAATTGAGGGTTAAGGTAATAGCCACCAATGTGCAAAGGCCTATGGAGTTATTTGTCCTATTGTCACGACCCAATCTTAGGCCGTGACCGACGCACAAGCTAGTGATACTCAATACTCAACTAGTCTGGCAAGCCTAACAATACAACATCATTTAAAGAAAACAATTCGAAACTTAGATTAGGGCTACCGAGAATCTGATAGAGTTTCCTCTATGCACTAAACAAACCACACATTTCATTTGGACTTGATCAACAATACATACCTAGATCCAGCACAAACATAAGCATCTAGCGTCAGTCATAAGTACAAACTAAGTCAGCTATACAAAAGGGACATATCAAGACTTTATGGTCATATATATATATATATACATCAAAAGAAAGAAATAAACTCTATCTCCTATAGCTGCAAAATACTAGAGTCAACATGTAACACTAGCCACCAATAGCAATGAAGGTCTACCAAAAGACAAACACTCTTAGGAAGAATAACAAATCTCAAGAACTCGTTACTTAACAGCCTGTGAATCTAAAGGAAAAAGGAATAAGGTGAGTCACATAGACTTAGTGAGGGCATAATAAACATAGTGAACAGCAAGGGAAAACAAGTAAAAGCACGAATATTTAAGTTGTGCAAAACAACTCAAAACACAATAATCAAATAAATGAAATTTATAAATAAAATTACTTATCACATGCTTTCTTTTTCAGAAGTATATTTTTAATCATAAAGGAATTCAACTCTACTTAACAAATCTCATCTCATGTCCTAAACAAAATCTCTACATTTATTATATGCACATTAGCCATTACATCTATGATACTTAATACTCATAGCGGCAAGCCTAACAATCAACATCATTATCAATTCTCTTCGTCACGGTAGGCAGAACATATGTCATTATCTCTCTTCACCGTGGCAAGTGGAACACACGCCATTATTTCTCTTCGCCACGGCAGGCAAAACACACGTCGTTATCTCTCTTTGCCATCAAAAGAAAGAAATACACTCTATGTTATAGCTCTCTTCAACATGTAACCTAGCCACCAATAGCAATGAAAGTCTACCAAAAGACAACATACGTCGTTATCAAATCTCTCGCTCTTAATGACTGTGAATCTAAAGGGAAAAGGAATAAGGTGAGTGAACTTACACCATTATCCAAGGAAAACTTTTCACACGAATATTTAAGTGGAACATATGTTATTATATATCTTTGCTAACGGTGAATAGAATTTTAACACACAACCTTTATAACTCAATTCTCATAACAAAAATTCAAAACCATTATAGGCTAGCTTTCAGGAGTAACAACTCAATAGGTCACAAGGTCAATAAAATACAGATTCAAAAGTATAGTCATCATAAGATAAATTCATAAGCTAGCTTAAAGATTTTGTTTCCCCAAAATATGAAGCTTGAGGCTATAATCAAAGCTATTATAAAGAACTTCAAATTTCTAACTCTTAAAATAATAAAGGAAACTTGGTTTGAAATATTATTAGAAAAAATATAAATACATGACAAGAGATTTAAATTTCAAAATGTGTTAGTGTAAACTATCCATTTACAAATATGAAGAACTAACTCAATCGATCCTCATGGCACTCGAAGGAGCAAGCTGTGTAGTGCCCACTGAATTTGGTCATGAACAAATATTTTGATAAGTCAAGATAATTGAAACAATGACTTACATTAAGAAGCAACCTCCAAGGAGAGCATTTCTCCTTAAAACTTAGAGTTACCTTCTAGATTTAAGAATTTAAAACACAAGCACCATGAATAAATAAAATAACTACACTATAATTATAATTTACAATTAATAAGGCTTTAGAAATTTCATTTAGAGTTGAACTAACAAATGGGTAAAGAGTTTAGGTAAAATCCCTAATTATAGGGTTTAGGGTTTTCAAGAAACTCATGAGAAAAACTAAGGTTTGGCTTCCCTATTACCACTTACTAGAAACCAAGCTCCAACACTCTTAGATTTCTATTTCATAGTCCCAAAGTACACTCACCCACTATTTTTGAGATAGAAAAGCTTGAGGGAATATGAGATTTGAGACAAAAAAAAACAAGAATAAAATTTAGAAACTTACCTTAAGCTCTTGGTGCAAGTGGGTACAAGGATCTGGTGTCAAAATAAGAGAAAGGAAGGGAAGTAGGTGTGGCTTAAAGTGAAGCCTATTGCTTCAAGGAAATGGAGAAGAGGAGATGTCATTCTCCACCCCTTATTTCTAAAACAAATTCTGATTTCTTTTTTTTTTCAACTTAAGGGAAGAAAATGACACAAATGCCCTTAAAAAATAAATTAACTTATACCCTTCCCCTCATCTACATTGTTACAATCTCTTACCCTTAAAAGAAATTTGTCGTCGAATTTAAACTATTTACTGTTCTTGTACATAGGAGTGAAAATAAGTCAGACTGTTCGTCAATGGCCTATGACCTGACATGCTTGAGGCTTGGCCTAGTCTGACCTGTTTACGAAACAAGTTAGGTCAAGACTTTTTTAAAAGCTTGTTTAACTAAAAAGGTCAGCCTCAGGCTATCTAATAGGTCTTTTAAGTGCAAGTAAGTCAGTAGAACTGTTTAACTATATATAATATAATATATAATATTATAATAATTATAATTATAATTATTAAATTATTATAATATATTAATATATTTTTTAATTAAATTTTAATAAAAGTTAATAACTAAAACTTAAGTTAGTAAGTTAGAATAGAAATAACACATTTATTAATATATTTAGTGTAATATATTTATTAGCATGAAAATAAAAAGTTAACACTCACCTCCTCCTTTTATAGATGTTCACTACTTTCTTACTCTGGTCTTTGGTAGATGTGAGACTTGAAGATATACCAAGTTACAAAATTATTGGAGGCATATAGTTGCAAAACATAAAGATAAAACCTATGCTATTTCTGAATTTCTTGTTTATATATTTGTTAATAACATATGTAAGGTTATTATTTTAATTTTCTTTTGGTTAAATCGTGTAGTTATTTTGTGTCTAGTTGCGAGAACCTGATGAAAAGTTACCAAAGTTACTGGACTATATTTCATGTCTAACTCATTTAGTTATTTGTGGAATTCTTGGGGGCAATATGCTAACCTTACTAATTATTGATATTATGATATTATCTTTTTTTTTTGTCAATTTATTATAGAACATACAGTTATTATCATAATGCTAATTTATTATAACTTTAGTCTTTCTTGCATTCACGTTGCAATTAGAGGAGCGTAGGTTCGATCTTCATGTTTTGCAACTATATGCCTGTAATAATTTTGTAACTTGATATATCTCCAAATCCCACATCGACCAAAGACTAGAGTAAGAAAGTGGTGAGCATTTATAAAATTAAAATGTGGGTGTTAAGTTATTACAAAGGCCTATTGGCCTTGAGTAGGCCCATTAGCCTATTTCAAGGCTTAGGCCTGTTAGTTTATGTAAAAGCATGCTGACTTATTTAAATGTAGGTCTGTTAACCTATGTAAAGGCATGTTAGCCTATTCAAAGGTAGGTTTGTTAGCCTATATAAAGGCCTATTGACCTATTTAAAAGTAGGATTGTTAGCCTATTGATGATCACATGTTTTATACATTAATGAACCCTCATTTTTAGTCATTTACACTCTCTATGTACTTAATTGATTGAGTTTAGTTATGTTTTGTAAGTTTGGACTCAAATTGGACTTAATTGATTTTTTCAGCATTATTTGGATCTTACATTATTTCTATATTTCTGCCATTTCTTGAGTTCTAGATGTGTACAAATTATGTATTTTACCTTGTAGGAAAGATAAGAGAGAGCTCTACAACTTTCATGAGAGCTCCAGGTAAAATATGGACATCTGGAGGAGCTAATTGGGCTTGAAAGTCAGAACACAGGTTTTGTGATTAGAACCTGAATAGTGTGCGGTAATCAAGACATAACTCGAGCTGTAGGTGGTCAATAGGGCTAAAACTTTGATATTTGAAAGTTAACACCCAAATCTACAACTTTCATGAAGAATACAAAATTCAGATTGGATTCCTTGAAGGTGATATTGGGCTTTGAAGTCAGAACAGAGTTGCTGTATTTGGGCCTAAACATTGTTTAATAATTAGGCCTTATCTCGGGCTGTAGGTGGTCAAATGAGCTGAAATTTGGATAGCTGAAAGTTAAGATTCAAATCTACAACTTTCATGAAAATCACTTTTCCATTTAATGACGGAATCCATGAGTTAAGCAATGAATGATTTCAGAGACAAAGAATCTCAATAATCCAACCACTCCACCACTTATCCAACCATTCAACCCCTCATCCACTCACTCATTAATCAACCTCCTTGTCATTTTGTATCCCTAATCTCCTATAAAAGGCTCCATTGGTTAATCATTTGGAGACTTTAGTTTTAGGCTTGGTTAGGAGAAATTATGTTCATGCTTGTATATTGTATTCCTTTGTTGTAATTTTCTTTTGTTCTAATTTGAAGTTATGTTCATCTTTCTTTTCTACTCTCTTTCTTTCTTCATGATTATGAGTACTTAATTTTCATTTTCCTTGGGTGAAAGAGTGAAGCTCTTGATAATGAAATAAGGTAAGATTATTCTATTTCTTGTGCTTAAATGATATATTATAAAGTGAATATTATATGTGTTGTATTTTGTTTCCAATCAATTTAGAAACCTTCCTTATATAGTGAAGATCTTCATTTATTGTAGACAAGAGGATTGACACAGTGAATGCTTGAGCTCACTTACAATTGTTAGTATATAATTGAAGGAATCATAATATGATTGCATATATAATTGAACTTTGAATGTTATATTTTCCGATTGAAACTTCCTTTATGTGTAGATTTCAATTGAGTTATAAAAAGAAATAATCTTACCTCTAATTTATTATCAAGAGTGGATCTCCTAACCCAAGCAAATCATTTTTCATTTATGAACAACTTTTATTACGTTTGGTGTTGTGACAAATCATTTTCTCACCTCAATTAATTTTTCTTCATTAATTCCCGGTGGATCGACATCAGACTCCCGAGAATTTATTACTTGAGACAACCTGCACTTGGGTTTACATCCTTTAATCCCGCATCACCTATTTAAAGGCATCATTGCAAAGTAGGTCTTTAAATAGGCTTACAGGTCAAGCCTTAAAAATCGACCTATTACAGGCTCACAGGCCAGACTCAAGCCTTATAATTGGGATACAGGTCAGGCCTGTTTAAGCCAAAGTCTGACATGACCTGACCTGTTTCCACCCCTACTTGCACATCAAAAAGGCGTGGGAACGTGTCACACATAATCACCTCAGACTCCCATGTCATCTTTTCACTAGATGGTCATCCCCAAACAACCTTTACAGAAGTGACTTCCTTGGAGTGTAAACGCTTCACTCGTCTATCTACTATAGCCACAAGTTGCTCAACATAACTAAGATTTTCATCAAGGTAAACTGCTTGGTGTTAAATGACATAAGAAGGGTCATAGACATGTTTTTGAAGCATCAAAACATGAAAAACTTGGTGAACTCCCGTAAGATCAAGTGGGAAGGCTAAGTGATATGCCACTTGCCCTACCATATCCAAAACCTCAAATGGTCCAATGAACCTCGGGTTCAACTTACCCTTCTTACCAGACCTCAGAATACTCTTCATAGGAGAAACGCTTAGAAACACATGTCCTCCCACACCAAACTCCAAAGGTTGATGTCTCCAATCTAAATAAGACTTTTTCCTAGTTTGAGCAATCACTATTCGATCTCAAATCGATTGCACCTTCTAAGTTAACCACCAAATCATAAATCTTCCAAGCTCGTACCTCCTCCATGATCTTCCACAAGTGAGGATCTTGACCTTGCGCTACCTTAATATTATCCACCAAAGTAGAAGAAACTTAAACATAGGCTAGTAGTGACTTTGTGCCTGTGACCTCAAACTACACTCCACTATCTACAAGGTCTTAGAACTCCTTCACTATTGGTTTCCTAACATCAACTATATGTGCAAGACTACCCATGAACTTCCTACTCAACGTATTAGCAACAACGTTTGCCTTCCTTGGGTGATACAAGATCATGCAGTCATAATCCTTCAGGAGTTCTATCCACCTTCTCTGTCTTAAGTTCAAATCTCTCTATTGAGATATATATTTAAGACTCTTATGATTAGTGTAGATCTCACATGTCTCACCATATACATAGTGCCTCCAAATCTTGAGGGCAAATATCATTGTTGCCATCTCCAAATCATGTGTAGGATAGCTCTGCTCATGCTTCTTAAGTTACCTAGAATCCTAAGCAATAATTCTCCCATACTGCATCAACATACTACCAAGAACAACTCTAGAAGCATCACAATAAACTACATTCCCACCACCAATAGAAGGTAAGGCTAAGACTAGTGCTAAGATCAAGTAATCCTTCCGTTGTTGGAAGCTCTGCTCACATGCATCATTCCATTAAAACTTAACTTGCTTCTATGTCAGCCTAGTCAAAGGAGCTACAAGCTTAGAGAAATTCATGACAAGCCGACGGTAATACGAGGGTAGTCCAAGGAAACTACAAATATTAGTCATGAATGTGGGCCTAGGTGTTTATCCATTACTCGGCCGCAAGTGCATGGGTCACGCAAGTAATATAATGATCAATAGAATATCGTTCCCACGAGGATAAGGTCAATTTTTAGCGCTAAATATCAACCAATAACTTACTTAATTCTATTCAAGAACATTCGAATTAGGAAAGATTGGTGTAAGTTAACTAAAAACTAAAAGACTTAAATACTATAAATCGAGAATTAAAGATAATGGTTAGAGAATAGAGAATCTTTCTTCACCTCTTACTTCAATTAGTAATATACAATCCTCTTAAGCAACATAAATGAAAAAGGATTTGTTAGCTTGAGAAACTAACTTAGTTAAAAGCTTATATCTAAGTCATTTAATCATGCTTCATTTACCTAGTTCACTATGTTTCCATGAGAGTTAGTGTAGACTCCACTCATTAAGAACGATTCTCAACAATCGTTATGCATGACCAACAGGTATATGTCTATCCCATTAGCTAATTAACTTATTCCACCATTAGAATAAAATTAAACATGTATTAACTATATCCATGATCTCAAACCTAATCCCTATGTCTAGTTCAATAGATTTAATCAAAACACATTAAATATTAGCCAAACACTTAAGAGCATTAAGAGAAATATGATTAAACAAACCTTGATCATCTATATTAACTCAAAGGGTTACAAAATCATCAATATTCATATAAAGATCCAATGAAATTCCTATATACAACTTAGCTACTCATGACACATGAAAATCTATCACAAATCATCATGTTCATAGCAATAGAAGAGAATAAATAAAGGGAATAAGAGATGAAAGCTCAATAGATGTGTCATTTGATGCTTGAATCCTCTTTCTTGAAGAAGATGACATCCAACTTTGCTTCATTTAGCTTCCTTTTAACCCAAAATATTAACTCTAGCAGTTGTGCTCTGAGTTACAAAAAAGCTCATTTTTGAATTGCCTAAAATAAGTATTTATAGGCTAATTTTTCACTGTCATGTCGTGACGTGAACCACCTTGCGCCGCAGCGCATATTAAATTTAGGTCGCCATGCTGCGGCATACACTCATTTGTGCCGCAACGTGCTAGCGTCGGGTTTCAGTATGCAGCAAGCTGAGTGCGCCACGTCGTGGCATGAACTTGCTTGCGTCGCGGCATGAGATGCTAAAATTTACCTTAGGCTTTCTCTTCCAATATAGGTCCAAGTCTTCCACAAATCTGCTTATTTGGAGCTCATCCTACAATAAAGAAATCATCAAGTTAATAATAATTGTAAATTCACTTAATTATCTGAAGAATATGCTAGATTTTCTCAAGATCATATAGGAAAATATCAAAATAGAATTTGATGAATGTAAGCCTAAAATCCTCCATATATGCATAATAACAAAGACTAAGCATTCTATATAACATAAATATAGAGCATAAATAACTACATTTAATGGAGTTATCACTAGGGCAACTTTGAACGGCTTCCACCTTCTTTGGGTCCATGCTTATTCTGTCCTTAAACACCACGTGTCCCAAGAAAGTCACATTATTCAACCAAAACTCACATTTAGAGAACTTAGCATATAACTTATGCTCTCTCAAGGTTTGTAAGGCCAACCTCAAGTGTGGTTCCTGCTCCTCCTCACTCTTGGAATACACTAGGATATCATCAATGAAGACTATCACAAAGTGATCTAAAAATGGCTTGAAGACTAGATTCATCAGTCCATAAAATTTATGAAGGCATTAGTAAGACCAAAAGCCATAACCAAAAACTTATAACGTCCATAACGAGTGTGGAATGTTGTCTTAGGAATATCCTTACTTCTTATTTTCAACTGATGGTACTTAGATCACAAATCAATCTTTGAGAAACATTGAGACCTCTAAAGCTGATCAAATAAGTCATCGATATGAGGAAGGGGATACTTATTCTTCACTGTCATCACCTTATTCAATTGCCTATAATCAATACACAATTGAAGTGAACCATCCTTCTTTTTTATAAACAACATTAGTACACCCAAAGGAGAACAACTAGGATGGATGAAGCCCTTATCAAGAAGATCCTCTAATTGCTCCTTTAACTCCTTAAGCTTGGCCGAAGCCATCCAATATGGGGGTATAGATATTGGTTAAGTGTTTGGAAGCAAATCTATACAAAACTCTACCTCCCTATCAGGTGGTACCCTAGTAGCTCTTCAGGAAGGACATCAGATTACTCACACACCACTGGAACCTGCTCCAAGCCCACCTTTAATATACTATTGTCTTTCACCATGGTTAGGTACACATTGCGACCTTTTCTCAATAATCTTTGAGCCACAATTGACGAAATCAGGTTACTTGGTGACCAATTCTAATCTCCTTGAAAAATGAAAATTGGTTCCTCTGACATACTAAACTTCACCACTTTACTATGGCAATCTAAGGTGGCTTGACAAGAAGCCAACTAGTCCATGTCTAGTATTACGTCAAAATCTATTATATCAAACACTATCAAATATATTGACAATAATTTGCCTCTTACTAAGATCTTACAAGACCTACACACTGAGTTAGCTAACAATGAATCACCAATAGTTGTAGCTAGTATCAAAAGATTACCCAAAAGTGAATGGTCTCTCCCAAAGTGAGAAGGAAATAAAATAGATACAAAAGAATGCACACTTCTAGAGTCAATCAAAACACGTGCATCCTAAGAGCACACTAAGAGTATACTTGTCACAACAATATTGGATGCCTAGTCATCCTGAAGAGTCAAGGCAGACACATAAGCCTATCCTCTACCTGCCTGCCCCTGACCTCTGCCTCCTAGTCCTCTACAACCCTAGTGAGCATTGCTAGATCCTCCTATTCCCAAACCACCAAATTGTCTTACTAGAGCCACTAGTGCTAAGGCTCTGCTAGAAGAAGGCTGAGAAGATAACATAGGGCAGTTCCTTACAAACTACCCCATCTATCCACACTGATAATAGACCATTGAACCCTGCCTACAAGGTCCAACATGCATCTTCCCACACGTGACATATGTTCCAAGAGTCCAATTAGAATGCCTCTGGTGCTGTGAAACACCTGGCTATAAGTTATGCTAGCTGACTGGCTGCCAAGAAGTGTTCAATGGTTGTCAACTCCCTGTTGCCCTAACCAATATCATCTTTAGAACCTCTGCCATTATGGCCTTAATGGCCACCATGAGATATATTAGAGCGTGACCTCTTACACGAATCACGAAAATCTCTACCTTTATCTCTATTCCCATGCATAATCGTCAAAGCCTTATTCATAACCTGCTCGTAAGCATGGTCTCATACCAACCCATAGCAACATCACGTGATCGGAATGCCACCAACTTGACCATCCTAGCTGAAGAACAACCCAATCCTCTACATATCCATGCTACTTCATCAATAAAAGTTTGAGGTCAACGTTAGTATCTGAACCACTAAATACAGGAGGATTAAACTTCATAAATGTAGTTAGAGGAACCTCAGTCCCCCTATAATGTACATGTTACTCGCTCAATTAAGCCTCCTGAATAGACTCTGACTCCACATGGGTTTGGCTCCTATGTGTTTACTGGCATCCACTAACAACATCTACTAACTGTCGTATAGCCTGAAATTTATCCTGCATCCCAGCAGCTAACTGAGCTAATGTGGGGTTACCACGTCTAGCCCTAGGAACCTCAGCATTAGCAGCCTTATCAATCCCTCCACTTCTACCCCGACCACGACTATGACCATATCTACGACCTCTCTAGGGTGCTTCATAAGGTTATGTAGAAGTCTCATCAAAAACTACTCGTCTAACAGGTCTAGCATTGGGTGGCATCCTCACCTAAGACAAGAATAAAGATTAGGCAAAAGACAAGAATATTATAGGAAGCTGAAAGGACAAGGCTAAATATGTACACAATAACTCGAATAAGAAACTCTAGTTTAACAAGTAAGTGGTAATAGCTTCTTGCATGTAAGTTGTGCTCAAGTACACAAGTTACAAACAAGATTCTAAAATTACCCAAGTTTTGCAGTTATTAAGGCCTACTAACCTAAAACTTTGATAACAACTTTTTCATAACCCAATCTTAGGTTGTGACCGACGCACAAGCTAGTAATACTTAGCACTCAACTAGCCTAGCAAGCCTAATAATACAACATTATTTAAAGAAAACAATTCAAAACTTAGATTAGGGCTACCAAGAATCCAACAGGGTTTCCTCTATAAATTGAACAAACCACATATTTTATTTAGACTTGATCAACAATACATACCCAGATCCAACACAAACATAAATATCTAGCATCAGTCATAAGTACAAATTGAGCCAGCTATATATACATCAAAAGAAAAAAAATAAACTTTATCTCCTATAGATGCAAAATATTAGAGTCAACATGTAACATTAACCACCAATGGCAATGAAAGCCTATCAAAAGACAAGCACTCTTGGGCAGAATAACAAATCCTAAGAATCTGCTAATTAATAGCATACGAATCTGAAAGGAAAAGGAATGAGGTGAGTCACATAGACTCAGTGAGGACATAATAAACATAGTGAACAGGAAAGGGAAACAAGTATTAGCACAAATATTTAAGCTATGCAAAATAATTTAAAATACAATAATCAAATAAATGAAGTTTATAAATAAAATCACTTGTCACATGCTTTCTTTTCTAAAAGTAGATTTATAATCATAAAGGAATTCAACTCTAATTAATAAATCTCAGATCATATCCTAATCAACATCTTTATATTTATTATATGCACAATAGTCGTTACATCTCTTCGCCACGATAGGCGGATCACACGGTGTTAGCGCTCTTCGCCATGGCAAGCGGAACACATGCAGTTATCTCTCTTTGGCAGTGCAAGTGCAACATATGTCATTATTTCTCTTCGCCACGGTAGGCGGAACACACGCCGTTATCTCTCTTCGCCACGACAGGCAGAACATACGCTATTAACTCTCTTCGCCATGGAAGGTGGAACATACATTGTTATCTCTCTTCGCCATGGAAGGTAGAACACATGTTGTTATCTTTCTTCACCATGGAACACACGCCGTTATCTCTCTTCACCATGAAACACATGTTGTTATCTCTCTTTGCCACAGTAGGCGGAACACACGTCATTATCTCTCTTCACCATGACAGACGAAACATATGTCATGATCTTTCTTTGCCTTGGTAAGCAGAACACACGTTGTTATCTTTCTTCGCCATAGCAGGCAGAACACACGCCATTATCTCTCTTTGCCACGACAAACGGAACATACACCGTTATCCCTCTTCACCACGATAGTCGAAACATATGTTGTTATGTCTCTTTGCTAACGGTGAACAGAGTTTTAGCACACAACTGTTATAACTCTATTCTCATAACAAAAATTCAAAATCATCATAGGCTAGCTTTCAGGAGTAACAACTTAATAGGTCACAAGGTCAATAAAATACAGATTCAAAAGTATAGTCATCATAAAATAAATTCATAAACTAGTTTAAAGATTTTGTTTCCCTAAAATATGAAGCTTAAGGCTATAATCAAAGTTATTATAAAGAACTCCAAATTTCTAACTCTTAAAATAATAAAGGAAACTTGGTTTGAAATACTATTAGAAGAAGTATAAATACGTGACAAGAGGTTTAAATTTCAAAATGTGTCAGTGTAAACTATCCATTCATAATATAAAGAACCAACTCAATCAATCCTCACGGCACTCGGAGGAGCAAGATGTGTAGTGCCCACTAAATCTGGTCATAAACAAATATTTTGATAAGTTAAGATAAATGAAACAATGACTTACATTAAGAAGCAACCTCAAAGGAGAGTATTTTTCCTTAAAACTTAGAGTTACCTACTAGATATTAGGAATTTCATTTAGAGTTAAACTAACAAAGGTGTAAAGAGATTAGGTAAAATCTCTAATTATAGGGTATAGAGTTTTCAAGAAACTCATGAGAAAAATCAAGGTTTGACTTCCCCATTACCACTTACTAGAAACCAAGCTCTCACACTCTTAGATTTCTACTTCAAAGCCCCAAAGTACACTCACCCACCATTTTTTAGATAGCAAAGTTTGAGGGAATATGAGATTTGACTCAAAAGAAACAAGAATAAAAGTGTAGAAACTTACCTTAAGCTCTTGGTGCAAGTGAGTACAATGATCTAGTGTCAAAATGAGAGAAAGGAAGGATAGTGGGTATGGCTTCAAGTGAAGCCTATTACTTCAAGAAAATGGAGAAAAAGAGATGTCGCTCTCTACCCTTTATTTCTAAAACAAATTCTAATTTTTTTTTCAACTTAAGGGAAGAAAATAACACAAATGCCCCTAAAAAATAAATTAACTCCTGCCTTACCCTCCCCCTCATCTACATTGTTACACTTATCTTTCATCTATAATATCCCAAAGAGGTATATAGGTAAAGAATGGAAAAAAATTAGATTAGTTTCCAAACAAAGGCTAAATCATTCCAATTTAAACTAAACGTGATAAGTTGGTAGTGTATTAATAGAAAGTAATAGTTTAACTTTTTTTTGACACTATTGAAGACACTTCGTATCTTTTCTTTAGCACAGTCCATTTCCTCATAAATATACCCCATGCTGGTTTCTCATTTGAATCCACTAACAAAAGCACTTTGATTAAAGGATAAATGCCCCTCAAGCAAATGACAATATTTTTCCAAAACCCCCAATCCATAATCATATTTTCAATAGACTTTCTATCCCTTGCCTTTGCACACGGGCTTGATTTCTATTGATTGGGCATGAACATTCTTATCAATGCTCCATTGTTTTCATTAAGGCAACCCAAAGTTAGGTAAGATGTGGTAAAGCGAGTCAGGGCTGGTCTAATCAAATCTTTTCCTTTGGTGAAGTGTTGCAATAGACAAATAAGAAAAGTCCTTCTATAAATATAAGTTGTGATTGTTTTCCCTTTGTAATTGTCTCTTTATGAATCGATACCTTTTTCTTAAAATCGTCTAACATCAACTCAATGCAATGAGCTATGCAAGGTGTCCAATAAAGCCTATTCTTTTTCTCAATCAACATCTCTCCAACAGCTTTGTAGTTGGCTGCATTGTCCATGACAACATGGACAACATTTTCTTCACCAGCTTCGTCAACAACTTCATCTATCATCTTAAAGATTTTTCAGTTGTTTTGGATATATGAGATGCATCAATAGATTTCAAAAAAAATAATTCCTTTAGAGTTGTTCACTAAGAACTTTATTATTGCCCTTCTTCTCTTGTTGGTCCAACCATCCATCATTATGGTTCATCCCCTTTTTTTTCCCATTGTCTATGTTTCTCCATGGTTAGATCTACTTTTCACTTCTAATACTTGACTCTAATTTAATGGTAAGAGGTTGGCTTAAATCCTAAGCCATGTCATGTAACCAATACAAACATCTTAGTGAATTCATCATTGTTTACCACATTGAAGGGTAGGGCATTGTTGTAGAAAAAAATCAACAAAGTCTTGACATGTCTTTTCTCTTAAATTCTTCTTGAAGATGTTGTTGATGGTGGCTTGAGTGCTTACACCCTTTTTCTTTACAATATTTCCAAGTCTCTCCACTTCATTCCCTTTTCTTTTTTCACCAACTTCAATTGATTCATCATTTGCTTGCTCCTTCCTTAAAGTTTTTTGATTCATGATCAATCTTTCTTGTAATAAGGCAACAATTTCCTATATTTCTTTCTTCACTTCATCACTAACAGCCTTGTAAGGCCCAACATCTTTTTAGGTTCTGGCCAAATGATGCTTCAATTGATATACCACTCCAATTATTTTCTTGTAACAATATTTGCACTTAATTTTTCTTGTATCTCCATTAATTGAAATACCATGATTCTAAGGTATATTACTCCTATTTCTAGGAGCATTCTTGTTGAGCACTTTGGATTTGAAACCATTCCTAACAGCAGCACTCTCACTCCCAAGCCCACCAACAACAGTTGCACCCCCACTAGTACCAGCCCTACTTGATGACATTTTCACCCCAACAAAATTACATAGTCACACAGCCACACAAGCATAGCAACCCACATAGCCAAACCATTGAAACAAAACTAAACAACAGTGAAAAACAAAACTAAAACAAGTAAAAATAAAGCCAAATTTAGAAGAGAGCTAGCATTGAAACACCCACTTTTGTCAGTCACAACCAAGTTCAAATACCCATCTAGCCATCACCCACAAGGCCACAACCAACTTTGAGCACCCACTTTCATCATCCACTCAACCAAGTTCAAAGTCATAGGTTGCAGCAAGGAGCAAAGAACAAAGTTTAAACTAGCAAGTTTGCAACCACCTTTGTTATGGTTCAATTGGGAGAGAATGAGAGAAAATGTCATAGAATGGGGTTCAAATGAGGTCGAAAATGAGATAAAATGGTCAATTTTGAGTGCTAAGCTCAATTGGGCTCGGGTTTTTCATTAGGCAAATGGGTCACTCCGCTACTCAAAGATGGCTCGCCCAAATTGAAAAAATTGCGCAATTCTAACATTTCTACAATCTTTCCTAGTGATCTCACACGATCTCACAAAATTGAGTTCAAACATAGATCCCAGTGAAAAGCCTAAAATCATGTGATTTTATAAGTAAGATAGCGTTCATGAGATCGCAATTTTGGAAACCTTGATTCTAATTTTTACAAGTTAGCTCAATTTGTATTCTTTCACATGTAAATAACTTGTGTATATATATTTGACTATAAGCAATAGCATGAATGACTTTACACTACTCAAAGTTCTAGTCTTTACTTTGTATTAGCCTTAAAACCTTAATTGGCATCCACGATCTAGCCTTCTCCTCTCATGGCTTCTACTGAATCCACCAGCACCACCACCTAACTCCTTCCAATGATAAAAAAGATCTTGTCTACATTAATACCACCATTCAACAAACTGTCCTGCCTAGCACAAACAACTTTGTTCTTTCCTTATTAACCAAGATCTACTCAGTTACATTGATGGTGCCAACCCCTAACCATCTAAAACCCATAAGTCCAACAATGCTAATATCCTCAATCCTGCCTATAATTTATAGATCCATCACGATCAACTTATGTACCTTACCTTCTTGAGCTCATTCAAGGCTAACGCACAGACTGTCAAGTTGTGTACAGACACTTCTACTAAGGCCTGTAATAGCCTCAAGAAAGCCTATGCCAACCAATCCAAGTCTTGGATCATGTGCCTCAAGGAACACCTAGCAACAATCACTAATGGAACATCCTCTGTCACTAAATATCTTTGCTCCATCAAGAGCATCTATGACAAACTTTCACTTTTTGGTCATCCCCTAGATGATCTAGATCTCTTCATTTACACACTTAGTGGCCTTGGTTCTAATTTTCACAAGGTTGCGGGATCCATTTGCACCCGTGAGACCCCCATATCATTTGATGAACTCTTTGACATTTTGGTGGACTATGAATTATTCCTACAATGTGAAGAGCATAGTGTTTACATCTTTGAGCTTTTACTCTTTTACCACAATATCCAATGGCTATTTAGGTAAATTGTCTTATGTTTTTTTTCGTTGTCGTTAATCCTCACATCCAACTTTTTACAAGTTGTCGTGTAAGAGCGGGGAGACTTCTATGAAGAAAACTCTTTTATAGGCATATGAGGCTTTCTTCACTTCTTCAATGAGTTATCTTGTTGGTTAGTTCGTGAGCTCACTAGTTAGTGGACTCATACAATATTGTATACAATCATCCTGTAATTGGTGTTTAAGGTCCTATTGGAAGATCTATCATATAAGATTTGTTGAACGAAAGTTTTTTTAAATCATTTTATATATTTACTAAAAAATGGAGGATGTTTTGTACAAGATTTGAGTCATACCTAGGCATAGGCAGAACGGGTTGAAAGAGGTTGCACTCCCGGTGTTGGAATGGAGTGCAAGGGTGGTGTCTTTGCAAAGGCACTCCAATACTAAAGTGCACCTTAAGGCTTTGCTCCACTTATATAGCATTGGGGTGCTTGGCCAGGAAGTAACCTAAGGGGTGTAAACTCATATGATTTAGAGATTGAGGAGGGATTTTAGCCCTTTATTCCCTAATATATAGGGACTTGGTGTTATTCCCTTAATATCTCAAAGATTCTAGTTGTTAACAGTTTTATGAAAGCCAATTGGTCAAACTGGTTTGACTATCAACCAAACCACTGGCTGGTATGGTTATACCTGTGAAATCAGTATTCTGAAAAACGGCCTAAGAATCGGTGAACCGATTGATCGCTTGAACCAATTATGATTTAATGGCTAAATTGATTTTATTTATTATAAAAAATAGGAAAAAATGCAAGAAACTTTTTCTATCTATGAGTTATGTGCAGAAAACCCTTTATATTTTAAAATTTACCAAATACAACTCCTTAAAACTAACCAAACAATACATATTATTATATATTAACCCCCTTGTACATTTATAGAAAACCCTCCACTCTACCACTAGGCCATAAGGGCTTGTTGGTTATACTATGTACATTATATATCGTATTAGTTTCTAACTTGAAACATAAAATATAAAACATTTAATGTTTTATATAATCTAAAACATATTAAAATATAGTTGTTACTTGTGTAGTGCAACTTCAAAAATGGTTTGGCATCTATTTCTAGAATGTAGATTCGTACTTGAAGTTCTATAGTTGTGCAACGTGAACGTGGGGTATGTTAACACTCCAAGTAATCTAGCTTTGTGACTGAATTTGCTGCAATGCTTCTTCTGCATCCTACCCACCGAGAAACTCGAAGTACTAGCCATGGTTTGGGGCTATGTATGGCTAATGAGAATGGATATGTGGCAAGGTAAATCCCCCAAAACTCAGGTGAAAACTGGTTAAGCTTGGCCTTAAATAAGTTTGACTTGCTTCCCAAATATAAGGCTTGAGTCTAGTCTATTTACTTGACATAAGTCATTTTTTAAGGTCTAGCTTAATCTTTTTAAAAGTCTGACTTAACTTAAAAGTCTATTTAAAGACCTACTTTGTAATAAGCTCTTTAATTAAGTCAAACGGCCTATCTTTAAATAAACCAACAAGTCAAGACCTTTAAATAAACTAACGAGCTAAGACTTTAAAAATATATTTTATTATTTATAAAATTAATTATATTATATCAATATTAAAATATCATAATATATATAAAGTAATAATATATATAATTTAATAGATCGATCCGCTATATATGTCTGAAAGACTTTTTCAAATACTTGAAGTCTAACCCGTTTAATTAAATAGGTATTTTAAAAACTCTTGACCTAACCTTTTTATTAAGAAAAATGATTATCTCACATCATTTTTTCTCTCACATCACCTTTAATTATTGTGATTAAGTGATAGAAAGTATTGACATATGAATGTTGATCTCAATGGTATGTGAAATAATATAAAAAATGATGTGATAAAAAAGTATATCAAGAAAATCAGAATTATTTTATTAAATGAATTAGGCCTAATCAGAGGCTCCTAACGAACTGCTTGACCGATTTTCACTCCTACCCAAAATGGCATCATAGATGGCTATGTAGGCTTAATTATATTTGAGCACATTCCAATTTGCCCGACGAAGTGAGGACAGATCTCTTGTGAAGGAGTGGGGACACATGCATGCCCCCACTCCACCTTAAAACTTTTATTTGATCATATATATATATATATATATATATATATATATATATATATATATATATTATTTTTTATGTGTAATTTTTATTTTTATATGTAGATAAATTTATAAATTTATGATGATAAAAAATAAAATCATGTAATATTATTTGTTATTTTTTAACATTACTCATTTGATTTGGTACTTGACTATATTCATATAATATAATTTTTTATTTTTTAATAATACTCATGTGAGTTTGGTATCAATATACTCAAAATACAAAATTCTTTTTTTATATTTTTTTTATTTTTACAGACTAACGGTAATTGATGATATTATCTGTTCAGATTCATTTGCATTTGCTTCGATCATAGAAACGTTTGTCTTTACTACCTAAAATTCTTGAATCCATTACTGCGACGAAGGGATGACTTGAGTATGAGTGTCCCTCCACCACCATCAAAGTGCGTTAATCCACTGGTGAATGTCTATGAAATCAATGTTGGTATGGCCATTTTTGACGATCATCACTCCTTCGGGGTGGGTATCGTTATTCGCAATTGGTTTGGCATTTCTATGGCCATGAGATCAGTGAAGATCAAGGGCTCGGTGGACCCATCCCGCGGTGAACTCATTGCTGCTAAGGAGGGGGTCACTCTTGCATGTGAGATGGGCTTCAAGTCAAACTATCTGGAAGATGACTCAAAGAATGTATACAACAATATCTTGGATGGCTCACGGAACCTATGACATAAATGCTTCATTCTTAGTGATACTGCTGTTGAAGTAGCTTGGTTTTATAATTTAACTTTTATATTCTTACGTTAAATAGTGTATATATTTATTTTTATATTTTATTTAATATTATTTATTATATATATATTATTATTATTTTTTTATTTAATCATATTTTTTAAAAAAATATAAATAATATTTATATTATTAAAAAAATATAAGATTATTTTTTTCCTTTATAATTTTAAGTGTGGTTTGACTCCCAGACATGTTGTTGCTGATTTTTTAGCCTCGTATACCAAGGACATTGGTCATGGTACTTGGCTCAAGGACTATCCTCCTTGTATTGCTGATCTATTATCTGTCGATTTCGTCAATGCAAAAACGATATTTGGAGATAAAAAAAATATTAAAATATATTTAAGTTAATTATAACAATTAAATTTTTATTAATAATATTTTAAAAATTTATATTAGTTTTTTATTTTCCTTTCTATTTTTATTAATTTAATAATTTATTATTATATTATTACTTACCAACATTATTCATATTAATAAAATTATGTGTTAATTTTAAATTAATTAAAAAAGAATTTAAAATATTAAATGATTATAAAAATTAATAATATTAATATTTAAAATATAGTATGGTAACTTATATATATATATATATATATATATATATATATATATATATATATATAAAATAAAATTATCTTCCAGTTTAACCATGTTCTACTATAGTTAAAATATTTAACTATGAATCAATTCCTTCTTCAGTTTAATGACCGGTTTGATTTTTAGAATTATGGCTATTACGCAATAAAGTTGAGAATGATACCAATAGGATTCGTGAGACCTAGTCATGTTGGATCTCATTTCAAAATCCTACTACATAACATAAGCATAATTTGTAGATTTCATGACTTCTAACTCTTAGCAGCTAGATTTGTTGGCATTTCCTTTCTAATAGTACTTGTTCTAAACCATGATCTGAGACACTAGTCCCATAGGTCAACCCAGCACGCAACCGGCCAGATCCTGCTATTGACAACTTAATGGGAATTCACACATGGAACTGTAGAGATTCTAGCATGACAGATGTCGGACCACGATATTGGGTAGCAACGTTATCGATCGCGAGATTTACACAGTGGATAAATCCTATGATAATCCATAACTGTTAATCATGATCTTGCGTAATAATAGCGCTCATAACTGCCTTTAACTGCTCATAACTACAGTATCAACATTCCAGTTTTATAGAGATCCTCAACAACGATTAAGGGAATGCGTTTCCCCATTTATGTTCTATAAATATCATGCACAGTCACCTTCAACATGTATCTATTGCTTATTGCTTAAACCTTACTTATGCACAACCTAACTTGAACGTTGCAATCCCTTTGCATGTACCAACCACCGCCGTCTCAACACACTCCATTGTTGCCCAAGGAGGAAAACACTAGTTCGTGCCTATTCAAGTATACCTCAGTTCCCACCATCATCATCATCATAGTTAACACGAGGAAAAGACAAGCCCTGACCAAAAATCCCCAATCTGGTTGTGTTGTGTTGGCCACTTACTCGCCTCTAACCTCTGAGCCATGATTGGCCTCCTTCACATCAATCTAGATGGGACCCGTTGACTAGCATTCGTCTTCTTTTCTACAAAAAGTTACGCAAGTGAAGCCATAACAGAGCAAGCTATGTCTGTCCTTCTTACAGGAATCCACACGGCTGGACAAGGCAACCATGGAGCACATCACAACAGCACCCATAGAGCAAATCTCCATGAATGCATATATGAGGTTGTGCTTGGGTACACCATGGGAGAAGAGGCCATTATGGTCCTCCTCCTCACAATCCTAGGCCATGACCACAATGCGTCTTTGCCCCTCACCTCGTAGATCTTGTGGATCTGACCCGTGTAGTATAGGACCCGCACCATGGCACATTTCTCAAGGTCCTCCGCGTCGCGCCTCCTCTACTACACCCTCTACTCCTCCATCGTCCCTCCAATGCGATGCAGTAACCTAGCGGTGAAGCCAGGCGATGCTGCCTAAATGGAGAAGATAGTAGTGGTTGACGACGAGATTTGCCCAAAGAGGATTTCTTACATAGCCCTAGATTTTGGATCACCTTCTGGCCATATTGGTAAAATGATATAAGCAGCAAATCTCTCCTTAGTTGTGATTTTATTAGTAATTTTCAGTGCCAATTCCATTGGGATAAGATTACCAACCCTTGCATCTTTATAAGATAGCCATGCCTATGATGATCCAATAAAATATTTTCAATATAAAGTAAATGTTGAGCAGATCAGATTGCTTGAATGTATGTTGTTTGAATGCTTTTGTCTATAACCCAATTTCTAGCACAGATAAGATTCTGGAATAGAGCAACATCAACACAGAGCAACATAGACACGTTTGGGAAATCCTTTAAGGGATCCTGAGTCAATGGAGCAGAAGATCAGAACATGTCAGTTTTCAGGATCATCTTCACTAGAAACCCATTCTAAAGGGTCAAGTTGCTTTCCTCCATTGCTGCTCAAAATTAATAAGAACATCAAATGCAACAGGTCCATCTATTCTGCAGTGCAAATCATCCCGCAATTGCCTTGCAGCCCTTGTTCCAGCAGGAAACGTAGGATTGTGGAAATCACCCTGAAATACAGTGTCAAGATCACAAAAAAGCCAATGCTCGATAACCTATTGCCTCAAGAACCTCATCTTGCTGCTAGCGTACCGAGGTGCTAGAACACACATAACAGAAACTGAAATACCCTGGTCCAAGGCCATACACAAATTGAAATATCTTGTCTCAGTTAGAAACTGGTCTTTTATTGTAGCTAGATTGTCACAGATGGATTTGAATTCCCTTGGGTATTCTTCAAGTGATTGCGACCCCTTCTTAATGGTCATCAACAAGTTTTTCAAGCTTCGTGCTTTCTCTATTGTGGCAGGCAGTAACTATTTCTCACTGGAGGTCCAAATCTCAAATGCAGTGTCACCATTGATCATAGTCAACACATTTTCTTTCATGGTTATAAGAAGACATGAAATCAAGAGTCTGTCATTCTATATCCATCTTTGATAGTTGGGAATGAGCTAGTATTTTTCAAAGACATCGTGCTTTTGGCTTGCAAGTTTCACCGTTTCTAGTTTTGGGTTATTATTGAAAAAATAATGGCTAAGGTGCTTCATTAGGTCAATGTGTATTAGTGCTGCTACACCTAAGACCACCACTGGTTTTCAACACCAATATACTCCACCTGAAAGCTTGTTACTTCCCGAAACTCATCTTGAGAATGTCTATAGAACTAATTCCTTATGGGATCCAGGGTTAACTTTAAGACCTTCAAGCTGGACGTCGTCTTGAGAATATTTACGGAGCCCATTCCTTATGGGATCTAGGTTTAACTTTAAGACCCTCAAGCCAAACCCCGTCTTGAGAATGTCTACTGAACCTGTTCTTTATGGGATCCAGGGCTAACTTTAAGACCCTCAAGCCAGACCTCATCTTGAGAATGCCTACAAAGCCCGTTCCTTATGGGATTCGGGGTTAACTTTAAGACCCTCAAGCCGGACCCCGTCTTGAGAATGTCCATAAAACCCGTTCCTTATTGGATTCAGGGTTAGCTTTAAGACCCTCAAGCCAGACTCCGTCTTGAGAATATCTATAGAGCTCATTCCTTATGGGATCTGAGGTCTCTTAGAATCTAGGTTAAGAAGAATGGCCCACAAAACTGACTTCTGCAATTTTGTTATGAGTTGTGGGTCCTTACCCAAATCCTCAACACTTGGCCATAATTATTTTTGTGATTATGAGTAATTAATTGACAACATGGGTAATGACATCCGTGGTCTGCCATTCGGTACTAACCGTGGATGTTTTATGTTGAATTGGTTCTTAACTTGAAAATTCCCAAGTATCAGACAGTTTTCTAAACTAGATTGTTAACATTTGAGACCCTGGTTATGGTTCATCTTTTATTTTTCCTAAGTCCTCGAAGGCATTTTAAGTGCTCAAAAGTTTGGGCGTTGGACCCTGGACCAAGGTTTTATGCGACTAAAATTCTCTTAAGTCCTTAAATGGCTACCAAATGCTCATTAATGATGGGTGTTGGACCCAATACGGACCATGAAAAATAGGAAATAAGCATACAATGCAAGTTATAAAGAGAAGCAATTGAAAGGCGAGGGTAACCCCGAGATTGAAGAGTCGGACTTGGGTGACTACATTATGAAATTGCTCGTCGTTGATGTTCGTACAAATCTTCATCAGCTGCCTAATATCCTCTTGCAGTCGCACCACTCCGATCCAAAGATCCTGATTCTCAATAAGAAGGTAGGCGACGAATTTCCTAACCTCTTCATAATTGTTTCTCTTTTTCCGAAGTTCATCCTTAGAGTCCAGCAATTTCCTTTTCAAATCATCAATTTTCACTTTGGTGTCCCCCATGGCTTTTTTAGCCTCTTCCTTAGCCTTGAGGGTCGAGTCACGCTTCTGATCCCCCTCTTTCTTAGTCGTCATTGCCTCGGCCAATTCCGCTCCAAATTGCCCTAAGCTCCTTTCGAGGAAGCGGGTGTCAATAATAATTCAGAGTTCGTAGAGTTGGCTGGGACCTTAACAAAATCTCCAACATACTCTTCTTAGAGATGTGGGACATGACCTCACTATCTAAGAGCTAGAAGTCCACAAACGCATGAGCTCTGGATCCTTCCTATATAAGGCAATCAGACCTTTTTCCTTAGCAGACACCACGACCAGCCTCTTCCTGTGATCCTCCACCTTACTGCCTTTAGTATATCTCCTATTTTGCCTTTGAAGGGGTTGAGCAATAGACTCCTCCCATTGGGTCAAAGCCACCTCAATCATCAGGCCTTGGACTGGGGGGCCAAAGTAATGAGTGTCAGAGTGTTATAAGGTTTGGCGCCCTCTATCCTTACCTTTATGGCTCGAAGGGAGAAAAGAGTTATTTCGCATACCATGCTTTCTGCAAAACATAGCACAAGTTAGAAATAGAAAGAAGATAATTCAAAGCAAAATAAGCAAAAAGTAATTACGGCCTACACTCTATCTAGCATGACTCCGAGGGTTTCATCATTAGTGGCATTTAGAACATCCTCATAAGAAATGAACTGGACTTTCTCTGCCTACATGTTAATGAATTTGATGCACTTGGTATCCTCCCAGTTGAGTTCAGACCATTCCACCTCAATCATCTCAATTGGAGTGTCCCATGCTCAGGTGGTCTAGTATAGATCAAAAATCGGAGTCCCATTAGCCTCCTCAAAGAATAGGCGGACTCCAGGCACCACGATCAGCTTAAAGAACTTGTTCTTGAAGTTCTTGAAGCTTTCCTTGAAGACCTCGAAGACTTTCTGATCGCCTCGTGCCTGAAGTGTGAGCTAGTTTTTCTTCGTTGATCTCTCCCCTTGGGAGACCACCAAGTGAAGAAGTAGAAGAATACCCTCACCGAGTATCGCAGTTCGACCACCCGATAGAAGTATAGTTGTCAAAAATTGCCTCAAGTCACCGAAAATTTTAGAGAAATAGCAAAAGTATGGAGGAGTCGCCCTTAGCCCCTATTTATAGAGACAAGGTTAGGGGGCAATTATATCTTAACACTTTGAATTTCAAAAGTCCTTATTGTGGCACTCAGAACTGCGTGGAACCCTAACGGCAACCCCTAGTCAGAATGCACCACGTGGATAATCACAACTGTCATACCAGATAAAGCAACATTTGCTCAAAAGTTAAATGTCATGCAAGCCTCGCTGTTTTGAGTACGAATTTGTTCTATGGGAGACAACAACTATCTTACTTTATACTACAGACCCCAGTTGCACACCAGAATGGCTACCTCTAATTCCTTGACGCGTGGACCATGGCCGGACTATGGCGTGCCCACAAGTGTCAAATGACTTAGTCATGTTTACGCATCCAAATTAAAACTTTTGATCCTTTGGGGGCATAACGGACTCCAACTTCATATAAAGCACGGATCCCACGACCCGGAGGCATTAAGACTTACCTTGACACTTATCTATACTAGTTAAGCACCAAGTCAGGGACATCATGACAAAGTTAAGCATATTTTTACATGATGAGCGTTGGACTCATGTCGGTAAAGGGAGCAGACAGTGAAGAATAGAACATTAAAAAAAAAGACTTTTTATTTTTCACATTACATACGTCATCAACTTTATAAGAAGGACCTATAAGTTATGCTTATCCAAGAGTGGCCACTTGAAGGAAGCTAAGAAGGTAGCATGTAGTGATGATGATCAAGCATTGACCAAGGCAACCTCAACGGTTCATCACGATGTGAGCACCCATTTCCTCCCTCTTGAGAAACATAAGCAGAAGGCTTCACAATCCCACGTATGCAGCTACACACCGCGGTGAAACCAAGGCACTTAACTAGTACTTTTGGTTGTAATCAGGAAAGCGGAGGACAGAGATCGACAAAACCCCTACATGCCTCAAGAACTAAGGCTGAAGCCATGAGTCTACTAGTAGCAAGATTTCATTCTGTTGTTGTATATGCCTGGAAAGAAAGGCTTCTGTTATTCAGAGACGTCTTGACTAAGCCACACAGAGTAGTTACTTGGCCCTCACAACACCTTTATGCCTGAAGAGAAAGGCCTCCACCAGAAAAACATGTAGGGATAAAGAGAACACCTTTAAGAATTTGGGGAATAAATGAAAGAATATTTTAGAAAGAGACATGGCTCTCAACAAGTGACAACCCCACTACAAGCATGCCTTATTTATAGAAGGAATAAGGCTTTCTGATTGGCACCTAAAAAGGAAATCTGGCTGCACATTTGAGGCCACGTTTAAATGCTCCCCCCTTTGTGACTGGCCACGAGGGTAGTAGGAAGTTGGGAAACTTCTATCTTCATTAAAGCAATTTTCATTCCCAATAAATTTAAAGCAACAGTTCCCAAGCAAGCACATACTGCTATAAACTGTAGAGTAAAGGCTGTAAAAAAGGGCATGAAAGATCTCGTGAACTACACATGAGGGCAACCTATTGCATACCCTGGATAACGAATTGATGATATAAGCAAAGCAATCCAACTTGGATCCCGACCTTACTCATTAACCCCAAGGCAATACTATGACATATCACAGACCTCGGCCTTTGGGAAAAAAACATTGCAAGATCCGACGTTAACATACCAGGATCCCTTTGTCCATTGTATGTTGTGTGCTTCTATCAAACTTGGATACTTTGACATTTACTTGTCCTATCTAAGAGCCAAGTTGGGGGCAACTATTCTAGACTATGATCTAGGACACTAGTCCCATGGGTTAACCCAACATGCAACCAATCGGAGTCTGCTACTGACATCCCAATGGGAAATCACTTGTGGCACTGTAGAGATCCCAACACAACGAATGTCAAACCACGATCATGATAATCTGTAACTGTTATGAACATCCAATTTTGTTCGGGGCATTAACACATTTTTGGTAAAGAAAAAGAAAAAGAAAAGAAAAAATTAATAATTAATAATTAAAAAAAAAAGATAAAATATAAAATGACCAAACTTTCTTGCATAAACCTATAACTTGACCCATTGACTCATTATCCAACTCATACCTCATATGTCACTTAACACCTAAAGAAACCCTAGTTACCATCACTCTCCTAACCCTAATTTCTTCTATAAAAATCCATAACCTAAACACTTTTCCACAGGCACTTTTGCCAACAGCTAACACCCTAATCATATTATTCTCTCCATCTTATAGCCTTCACTTGTAAACCCTTTGCCAAAAAACCTCATCACCATTTTCAACAAACCTACCACCCCGCCACCAAACACAACCATAATCTTCAACACCCACATTCATCAACAACCAACCAAAACCAACCACAATATCTTTTACCTCCATTATACCATATCCAAACCTCCACCATCTTAACGCAGCTCCCATCAACCTACTTTCAACACCATTCATCACCTTGCTCCACCAACCGTAACCAACGGCCACCACCTTAGAACACCTTACCCACATAACTCCACTCAAGCAACCTCTCACTGTGCGCCGTCAACTACCGCAATCCACGCATCAATAGAGCCATGCCACCTAACGTCTGATCCACGCACCAGTAACCTGCAACTCACGAACATCCGCCCACACAACTGTACGCCACCATGACCAGCCCAGATCTGCACCACCACGGTGCAACTCAGGTCGTAACCTAACTCTCAGATAAGAGCTCTGCCAGCATCGTGTAGCCTCGCCACTCAAACCACATCTTTGCCACCTCTTCGCTCCAGCCATCACCAATATTTACCAAGCCATCGCCGTTAAACTACGAGCCACCATCGTTCTACCCACCAATCCTTCAAACTACAAACCACCAGGTCTCACCATCGTTGAACTCATGCCAGATCAACCTTAAACCGTCACACCCTGAGGCCGTCGCACCAACCACCAGCTCGCACTGCTTGCCACTGCAAGCTGCCCCTCCTCTTCATCGTGAGCCTTTGCCTTAGGCCTCTGCCCCTGTTGTAAGTTCTTATCTTCCTACCTTTTTGGTAAACCAGAGGCCCTTCCCTGTACCTTCCTTATTCATGTTTTTTAAAAATTTTATTTTTTTATTTTTTTATTCAGTTTTTATGGGCTTGGATTAAAGGGTTAAGGTCATGTTAGAAAGCAAAGGATCAAAATTGGATTATGTTTATGTCTTTGGATGGTATATCTCGGCCTAGTTTGTTTTAGAATAAACTTGTTATTTTATTTTATTTTAAAAAATATTTTTCTTAAAATTAGAATAAAAAATGTAAAAGATATAAAAAAAATAGAATTAGTTGAGCTGTGACAACTTATTAATCTTGTAATTTTTAGAATCATCTAAGTTATAACAACTCGATGATTTGAATTTTTTTAAACAAAAAAAATGAAATAGATCTTCAAAAACAAAAAAAAAAATCAAAATTAAAAACAACTAACCCACAATCATTTTTTTTTGAAGAACTACATGATTTTGAGTTTTTCACTGCACTCGAAGATACGTAAGAGCAGAACTCCTATTCCGTCAAGCCAAAAATTAAATTTTCACAAATTATTTATCTTTTTTTAGTTTATCTTTTAACAAAAAGGGTTAAAACAAATATATTTTGAGATTATCAAGTTATTGCACAATGATCTTAGGGTAACCGTTTTAGGACGGATGTATTAGGAGTGTTGTGGGGTTAAGCCTCCACCTTTCGCTATGTATAATTCGACTCCTGAATATATTATTTTGAACGAATACCATTTTTCTTAGGTTTTTTCAATTTTTCCTAATAAAAAAAATAAAATTGGTGGTGACTCCATTTTCCATCTTCATCATATTTGTTCGCCGCTCCCGTCGAGATCTCGGTCATGACAGATGGTGACTCTACCAAGGATACTTGAGAGTCAAGCCCATATAAGTTAGTTATGTAATTTTTTTTGTGATCTTTGTATGTTTGTTTTACCTTTTTTCATTTTTGTTTTCTTTTTCTTACCTTTAATTGTTTCTTAATTATTTTGCTTATAGTCTCTTATTATGCAAACCCTAGGATAGAGAGTTTCTTTTGGAATTTTGTTTTGCATTTGTTTTTATTTTGTAGGATATAGGTAGTTCTTAGGATCATGAAGGTTTGTCTCCCTACACTCACCGCACCTACACGTTTATCATACACATCCAAGTGGGACCCTATACCCGAGTCTATATGAAACCTAAGTTAGATAGAGGTTACGTAGTGGTATCTATTTTGGATGTGCATCCTGTTTGGTTGTCGTGTAAATCTCATCTAGAGTGTGTCTTTTTCATGAATGTCCCACACTTAGTGGTTTATCCACTATTTGTGGTTAATGTTCTGAAATGGGACTTAGCTCTAGAGGCCTTTAGAATAGTACAGTCATCGAATGAGAGTTCTCACGAATCAGAAAAACTTATAGATCCTTAGGATAGAAATCCCCAAGTTTAAGGCAATCTCATTAGAGCACAGAGGAAGCATACCTTTCGTTACCTTTAGATTTATCCATATCAAACACCTTGTCGGTTGTTTAGTCCCTTAATGTGATGAACTATACTTATGGTCCTCTTAATAAAAAAGGAGTTTTTCCAAATGAGGAAGCAAGTGACTATTAAAGGACCAACAACTCACTCATTCATTATTGCATTGTAAATCATCATACTTCACATCACATTTCTCTGAAAATTATGCATTAATAATTCTTATATTCCTAGGTTTGTTGGAGAAATGTTAACACTAAGTGCCTAAGGACTAGTAGTGAGTATTTTTTATTAATAACTGAAAGTGTTGTAGGATCAAATCACAAGGATGCAATTTTGAAAAAGACTCTACAACTTAAGGCCAAGAAAGTTAACACAAAGAGTTTGGTGAGTTTGGGCCGAATGTCAAAGAATACACAATGTCTGGCTTCACTGCAAGATATGGGAGGATCCTGAATCTATTAGAAGTGGGCGTGCAAGTAGAAACTATCACTGCACTAGCCCAATACTATGACCCGCCATTACATTGTTTCACATTTCCAGATTTTTAATTGGCCCCCACCTTAAAGGAGTTCGAGTAGATCTTAGGCATACCTTTGGAAAAGGAAACACCATACCAATATATGGGCCACTATGCATCCATGCCAACTATAGCATATGTCTTGAAGATTCATGTAAAGGATCTGCAAATGGGAAAACAAAATAGGAAAGGAATAGAGGGGTTTCCAAGGAAATATTTAGAAGAGCACATGCGCTACCTAGCCAAGGTTGAAGACTGGAATACCTTGATAGATGTACTAGCTCTCACCATTAATGGCAGTGTCCTATTCCTGAGTAATGAAGACTTGGTATATTTTATAGCAATTGATGTGTTCCTCGCTCGAAGGAATGAAATCGCAAATCCTATCCCACTCATTCTTATTGATGTTTATTACACTTTGAATTTCTACCATGAAAAGAAGGGTAAGCAGATCTCGTTCTCTACTAATGCTATTTGTATGGCTATGACTCACATGTGCAAGAGGAGCTATGAAGAACCATGTCCCATTACAGATCTAAAGATATTCTAGTTGAAGACTATGAACGACCGTGAATGGGCAGAGGAATTATCCAAGCTTGAGGAAGGAAAAATCGTGCGGTACCCAAAACAGAAAGAAGAGAAAACTGTGGTTTATCAGTGCGAAAGCTTTCCTAACGTTCGTCTCATAGGTACTCGAGGATGCATTAACTATAACCCCGCTTTGGTATTGCGACAACTTAGTTATCCCATCATGGGACCACCATCAGAATTGGAAACCACTCCCTTTATTTATGACATGAAGACAAAGTGTATTCAGACACTCAGGAAGGTCTGAGACGCTTAGAAGAAAGTCATCAGAAAAGGTAGAGAGCTAGGAGTCAGAAGTTATGGAGTCAAAGAAAGCTACTGGTAGGAGGTCAAGAACCATGCTCAGGAAGTCAAATTACCTTTCAAAATTTCAGCAGCCTCTGTAGTTAGTAAATCTCTACCCCTAATTCTGATAGAAGATGAAGAAATAAAAGAAAACCTAGCAAAAGTGAATGAAGAAAAAAGAAAATTAGAAGCATAGTTAGAAAAGACTCGCAAAGTATATGCAGTTTTAAAGCTTGAAAATTCTGAGAAAAGCCACACTCTTGAAAGAGCTAACAATAGGCAAACGACAGAGCAAGATCATATGTCAAGAACCAAAAGATGATTGTAAGCTGCAAACAAGGAACTGGGACTCCGAGGGCAAGAAAAAGATAGGCTCTGGCTGAAAATCAACAACTTAAAGAGTTGCTTATAAATGCCAAAGCAACACAGAATAATGCTCTTCAGCAGGTGGATAACATGAGGTAATAAATAAAAATGGTGTCAGCAAGATATGAAGACATAATCAAAATTGAGAGGTTACATACTGACAAGGCGATTGTGGGGTATGAAGCAACGTTACAACAGGGATAAGAAGACTTACAGAAGCTGATAGATCAGGTGAAACAAGAGGACAATGATATCAGTGAATGGAAAGGAGAAGTCCACTTTTGGATGAGCTACTTCACGAGACTAGCATATCTAGCCAACATGGCAATTGCAAACGTTCTATATTATTTAAAGATGACTGATAAGATGGTCAATCCTCTTAAGACACCAGCAAAGATTAATGATTTCATTGAGTATTATAAGAGTCTTATTGGACAAACGAAGAATATGATCAAGGTGCACTCGATTAAAAATGATGAATTTGACTAGATAATGATATATTTCAACTAGGAAGTGAAATATTTCGATAAAAAAAAGGAGAACATGATGTACTCTTCTCAAATGACATTGGTGAATTTTTTTTTCAATTGAATAAAGTATGCCTTTTTGTTTTTTCGATCCCATGTTTTACTTGAGACCCAATACTTTTGAACGAGATGTTCTAAGAATCGTTCATGATGAACAAAGATCAAAGATACTCACTTAAGTCCATTCAGCACAACCTAATAATGGTCCTCTAACAATTGATAATAATCTTGGCTATTTTTAATAAATTATACTTTGACTATTCATAGGCAAATTTGAAACCATTGCGCGACCAAGAAAAGAAGACACTAATCAAACCTAAGTTCACAACACAAGGGCTCAAGCAAAGCTTATAGTGATGGCAGTTGAGAACAAAGGAAGAAATTTGAGTTTTGAAGTAGATGAGGTGAACGGGAGGATGGATGAAATGACAGAGTCTCAGAGAATAATGGAGAAAATGTTGTCAGCCATGAGGGAGACTCTTACCTTGATTGGGGCAACCTGAGGTATAGAAGTAACTAGGGAACATTCGCACCCTTCAACTATCATTTCCATAAGGACAAACCCTGGGGTCACCACTGAGATGCCTTTTGTGGGAGGAACCTCAAATACTACACCGCTAGTGATTCCTATCAAAGGAGAGTATCGTTCATCAGAAAGTACTCGAAATGAGGTTCATGGTATCACTGAGTTCATATGCAAACTACTACATGTGTCCATCCCAGTGTCAAAGGGATTTCCTGTTGGGACTGGTCATGTAGCCATTCAAAATGATAAGATGAAGGAAGAATGAATGGAAAAGATGGAAGAACAAATCAAAGCAATCAAGGATCCTAGCACCTATGGTCTCCTTGGGATAGAAGAGTTGCTCCCCACTACTAACATTATCATCCCAAAGGACTTTAAAGTTTCAAAATTTGACAAATATGATGGGATCACTAACCTTTTTTTCACCTAAAAATATACATTACCAAAATGTCAATTTGGTCAAAGGACTGAAAGTTCCTTATCAGCTTCTTTCATGAAAGCTTGAATGGACTTGCTTTGGAATGGTGTATCCAACAAGACCTTTCCAAAATTTCTTCTTGGGATAACTAGGCAAACTTGTTTATGGGACAGTATCGGTTCAACCTAGATACAATCCCAACACGGGAACAATTGGAAACACTATAAAAGAAAAATAAGAAAACCTTCAAGCAGTATGCCCAGAGGTGGAGAGCTCTCGCAACACAAGTGCAACCACCGTTGACTTTGACAAAAATATGCTCATATTTCTTGGGGACCTTAGGAGCTCCATATATATGGACAATGGCTGTTTACCGAAACTTTACTGAATTAATTGCTGCTGGAGACAAAATTAAAATTATGGTAAAGGTTGGCAAATTTCCAACTGGCAATAATGAAAGTGGTTTCAAGAAAGGATTTTCTCCTAAGAAAAATGAGCTGGAAGTGAGCTACATGCTAAACCTACAACCTTGTTATTCGCAGTCTTACCCTACCTACTGAGCCCCTCCATATAACCCAAACACTTACCCTTCTTATTAGATACCTACACATTCTCATATACTTGGCCTAGCCGGTTCACCCACGAATACACCTCAAATCCCACAACTTCAAATCAACAATGTTGTTGCACCATAACCATATGTAGCAACTTGCCCAACTTATACCCAATATCCACCTGCATATTCGCAAAATTTTCCTAGTCACCCACAACCTCGGCCAAACTTCCAAAATCAAGGTTGTTTCTGCCCCCAAAACCTACCCTTTTTCCCAAGCTTATCCATTTCAAACGCAGACTTATTCCAAAAGTTATTTGATGCTCACCTCATCTTAGTAAATATTGTATGTCCCTTACAACCATTATTTCCAACGTGGTATAACTCGAATTTAACTTGTAAATACAACACGGATATTCCAGGGCACTCAATTGAAGATTGTGAATCTTTCAAAACTGCAGTAAAGAAGCTAATTGCTTATAGAAAGCTTGACATTCAAGAGAAGGCTGGACCTAATATTGTCAACAACCCAATTCCTAATCATGGTGGAAGGGATGAGGTAAATGCTTTGGAAATGGAAGGACCACTAATAAGAAAGGTCATGAGCTTGTGTATGTCGATGGCTTAAATATTTAAGGGATTGAAGAAAGTATATTATATTATCACTGCACTAGCTACAATGATGAAAGAAGATGATAAGTACGATGAAGAGTCAAGTTGTGCTTATCATTGTGGGGAAATGGGACATGATATCGAGAACTATTAGGATTTTAAGGTTCAGATCTAGGGATTACTTACTCACTTTGGGAGTAATACAAGTTAGACAAGGGGTAGCTTCCACTGAAGAGGTCAATGTGGTTGAACGTTTTGTGCTCAAGGTGCCATCTCTCGACTAAGCTTCGATGCCAGGGAAAGCAATAGTGATAGTCAAGAAGCCAATGTCAATTTCTTATAGGAATACTCACACAGTGCCATGGAATTATGAAACTAAGGTAGAGACAAAGGGAGTCAATAAAGAGACTTCGAGGGCCCGAGTTGTTGAAATACATTAGGAGGAAGAGTTGGTGACTAATATAGTTAGAGTATGATGAATTACAAGGAGTGGGCAATGCTATAGCCTAGGAGAAATAGAGAAGAAGAAAAATGTTAAAGAAGAAAGTAGGGAAGAAACCTCAAGAGAAGAGGAGAAATGGAAGGAAGAAGAAGAAGAATTCTTAAAGATCATGAAACAAAGTGAATATGACATGATGAAACAATTGAATAAGACTCCATTCAGAATATCTCTATTGTCACTCGTCTTGACATCTGAGTTGCATCGGAAGACTTTACTAAGAGTTCTGAATAAGGGTTATGTCAAACCTGATGTTACCCCTGAAAACATTGTCAACATGGTGGACCTAGTGAAGCATGTCAACATGATCATATTTACTGATAAAGAGATCACCTCTCAGTTTGAGAAAAATCCATGGGTTTTACACATAACCCTCAAATGTAAAGAGTATATAGTTACAAAAGTTTTGATTAATGGGAGGTCTGCATTGAATATCTTACCCAAGTCGACTCTAACCTCATTATCAATAAGTGAGGATGAATTGTCACCTCGAGAAATGGTGGTGCGAGCCTTTGATGGAAATAGGAGAGACATTTTAGGAGAGATGATGTTGCCGCTAGAGATTAGTCCAAGTAATTTTTAAGTGTTGTTCCAAGTTATGGATATTGAACCTAATTACATCATACTTCTAAGGAGACCATGGATCCACGCACTGGAGCTGTTCCTTCCACCCTGCATCAGAATGTTAAATACATTGAAAATAGGTCAGGTATTACCATACAAGAAGAAAAAGAAATTATGTTGTCAAAACCAGTTTCAATGTCGTATGTGGAGAGTGCAGAGAAAGATGAGGAGAATTTGTGGCACAGTTTTGAAGTAGTTGAGACTGGACTTGGTAGGAATGAATCCCCAACACAAAGTGTGAATCAGGTGGTGGCCCGAATTATGGCTAATAGTGGATACCAGGAAGGAAAAGGCTTGGGCTCACAACTGCAAGGTACTTGGTCACCAGTGTCATTCCCAGAAAAGTTAGACAAGTTTAGGTTGGGGTACGAAGCATCCCTAGAGGAAAGAATAGGGGGTATGGCTTTAAAAAAAGGAGAATGATAAGGGTAAAATGAAGTATATTCCTTACCTAAGGGAAACATTCCTAGCACCAGCCGAGATAATCATACCTGAAAAAGTTATTTCTCCCTGACATTATCTTACTATTAATGTATTGCATGAAGAAGGCCCAAAAGAGTGTAAGGCAATATGTCCTCTTACTGATGAAAAGCCACTGAAGAACTAGCAATCTGAACCAATGATTGATATGATTGTTTCTAAGTAATTGTTTAGTCATACTGTACTAAGCAGATATTTAATACAAGTTATGTTTTGAGCTTATATTTATGTTACTTGAGACATTAACTAAATGAATTTGCATGTTTATTTAGCATTTCTCCTTATTACACTTTTGGCTTATCCTTTTGCATTTACTAATTTTCTTTTTTTATGTTTCTGTATACTATCTTGTTCTTGCTTTGTCATTTCTACTCTATTTTATATTTCTAACTCCACACCAATTACTTTTCAAATATTTGAGTCTTGTAGAAAGTTCGCCCCATGAAAGGAACTTCGAAAACTCGTCAATTAATTCTCCTATGGCGTTTGATGAAGAAGACCCTGGATCTGGTGAAGAGGAAGAAGTTGTCAAAAATTTGAAAAATTACTGGAATACTCAGAGAGAGAATTTGGTGTGAATAATGAGGTAGTAGAAGTAATTAACATAGGAACCGAAGAAGGCAATAAAGAGTTGAAAATAGTAGATAACTTGGAGCATACAGACATGGTGGCACTATTTAAGGAATACCTTGATGTGTTTGCATGGTCCTATAGAGATATGCCTAGATTAGACCCTGAGATAGTATCACATAAAATCTCATTATACCCAGATGCAAAAGCAAAAAAGAAAAAGTTAAGAATAATGCATCCTAATATGTCATTAAAGATCAAGGAAGAAGTGACTAAGCAATTAGAAGCCAAATTTTTAGATGTGTCAAGACACTCGGAATGGGTAGCTAATATTGTGCCAATACCTAAGAAAGATGGGAAGGTCAGGATGTATGTTAAATATAGGGATCTAAATAAGGCCAGTCCAAAAGATGATTTCCCGTTCCCTCATATCAATGTTATTGATTGACAATACAGTAGGAAATCACAGGTTCTTGTTTATGGATAGGTATTATGGGTACAATTAGATTCACATGGATGTTAATGACAAAGAAAAGAGGACTTTTATTACTCTTTGTGGAATTTTTTGTTACAGAGTAATGTCCTTTAGATTAAAGAATGTTGGGGCTACATATCAACGTGTTATGGTTGCATTATTCCATGATGCATAAAGAATATGAAGTTTATGTAGATGACATGGTGGCCAAATCTAAAGAAGAGTAAAGCCATGTAGCAGTATTTCAAAGGTTATTTGAAAGACTCAGAAAGTATAAGTTGAGACTTAATCCTACTAAATGTGTTTTTGGAACATCTACTGAAAAATTACTCGAGTTCATCATTAATAGAGAAGGAATAAAGGAGGATCTGGATAAGGTAAAAGCAATAAAAGAGATATCTGCTCCTAAAATGGGGCGTGAAGTGAGAAGTTTTCTCGAGAGACCTACATTGCTAGATTCATTGCTAACTTGACCAGCACCTGTGAGCCTATAATCAAGTTGTTGAAGAAGCATCAGCTGGGTGGATGGGATGAAGAATATCAAGGAGCTTTTGACAAGATAAAGGCTTATTTAATGAATCCTCTTGTTTGAATACCTCCTACATTCAGTCATCCTTTGATATTGTACCTAACCATACTGCCAACCTCGATGGGAGCAATGATGGGGAAGCATGATGAATTAGGAAATGAGTAGGCAATTTATTATCGAAGTAAGAAGTTTAATGACTGAGAAGTTCGTTTTATGGCTATTGAGAAGACTTGTTGTGCTCTACTATGGACCTCAAAACGGCTCAGGTAATACATGTTGTATTACACCACTTGGTTAATCTTCCGAATGGACCCTCTAAAGTACATATTTGAAAGCCCTCATGTTTCATTAAGGGTTTCAAAATGGCAGGTGATGTTATCGAAATTCGACATCAAGTACATAACTCAGAAATCCATCAAAGGAAGTGCAATTGCTAATCATTTAGCTGAAAACCCTCTTGAGGGTAGACAACTAGTAACATCTGAGTTTCTTGATGTAGAAATATTGACAGTAGAAGGAGAAGAAGAAGGTGAAGATAAACCCATTTAGAAGACGTATTTTGATGGAGCAGTCAACATGTATGGTAGTGGGATAGGAGTCGTGGTTGTTTCACCAACTAGAAAATAATACCTAATCGTTATCAAGCTAGATTTTGAATACACCAATAATGTTGTGGAATATAAGGCATGTGCTAGTGGTTTATAAGTTCGAATCGACTTGGGGATCAAGTAGCTAAAAGTATTCTGAGATTCAACACTCGTCATTTATCAGGTGAACGGTGAATGACAAACTAAAGACCCAAAGTTAGTGCCTTATCAAAAGTATTTGACCCGATTGATTAAGAAGTTTGAGGAGGTGACCTTCTCCCATTTGACTCGAGACAAGAATCAGTTCGCATATGCCTTTGCCACTTTGGTTGTAATGACCAAGTTGGATATTCATAATAATGTCCAACCCATCCAAGTGAAAACACACAGTGAGCCTGCGTATGTGCCAATATGGAAGGCGAACCAGATGGTAAACATTGGTATCATGATATTAAGCGGTACATTCAACATAGAGAATACCTAACTGAGGCAAATGAGATGAAGAAGAAGACTATTCGTCGGTTGGCAATTACCTTTTTTCTTGAATGGGGAGGTTCTATACAAAAGGAGTCATAATGGCACCTTGCTTAGATGTGTGGATCCTCGTGAAGCTCATATAATCATGATTGAAGTCCATGAAGGAATCTATGGAACTCTTACTAATAGCCATATGATGGCACAAAAAATTTTAAGGAGTGCTTATTATTGGTCCACCATCGAAACAGACTGCATAGAATATGTCCGAAAATGTCAAAAATGTTAGATATATACAGATCAAGTCAATGAACCTTCATTCCCCTTGCACAACTTCGTATCTCCACGGCCTTTCTCGATGTGGAGAATAGATGCTGATGTGTATGAAATAACATCATATTTTATTCTTATTTTGCATGCATTTTTAGGCATTTTAGTTTCCTTTTTTATTTGTTTTTTTCCCTTAGTTCAGATAACTGCAGTGTTTTTGGTGTTGTTGTGCAGGATTGTTGTTGAATTGGTCTTGAAATGGATGGAAAGCTTGCACAATTGAAGTTGGAGCTTTACGAATAGTAAATTAAGGCAAAAAGCTCACTCCAGAGAGTTCCACGGCCTGCCTGTGGAATTTCCCACGGTCATTGGTGTGGTGTGGATTGTGATTAAAATTTAGAATGAAAATCAGTTGCCAAGTTCCACCAAAAATAAAAACCTTGTAACCAGTTGTAGTTAGTAAGGGTCGATCCAAATAAAACTAATTCAATTAACACTATAAATTGAATCCTAATTTAAACACTCAAAAATAGTAAACAATAAAACAGGGGTTTTGTTTATTGAAATTAAAAACAGAAATTGAATCCAAAATAAAAACAGTAAATATAATTTGGAAAATCAATTAAAAGACAATGGTTAAGAGATGGAATCCACCACTAGATTTATATGATTATGCTAATCCACATATCCTTTATACCAATATGGTCAATTATGTTTTTATGTGATTGTGAGATTAATTCTCTGTTTTCTTTAAGTTTTGGTTAATTCAGCAACCGCTCAAATCAATCCCTAATCAATAATTATTTGTAAAGCAACTGCTCTTACACCTACTTATTAATTGCATTAAGATTTAGAAAACTAATCACACTAAGATCCAATCTCACACCGGGATTAAATTACTTAGATCATATGCTTCACTAGTCCTACCACCACAATTGCGCATAGCAATCCTAGTTTTACCACTTTTGAAATTGGCAAAGAGTATAAAAACTTTTATACTAAATTAAGAACAGAAACATATGAATAAAAACACAATTGTATTTATATAAGGAAATATGCAAGAATCACATAATCAAAACTAGGGTTTTATCTTCGCTTAACCATATAAGAAAACTAGCTACACGTGGCAAATTCAAAACCAAAAGAATAGAAGAAGAAAAACATTGTCAAGAATAGAAGTACAGAAGAAAACTAAAGATCATACTAGTTTCCAAAGGTTGGGGATGATTGATCTCCAATTGCTCGAACCCGAGACTCCAATCTTCGATCCAATCTCCTTCTCCCTTGTTCTTGGTCTTCTCCTTAGCCTCTTGGTAGTTTCCCAATCCAGACCCTTTTTTGAAGCCCCAGGCAATCCTATTTATAACTTTGGCGACCTAGCACATCATTAAAATTCGTATCTAATATTCTGATACGACGACACGGGCCGTGTCATTTGACACGGCCCACCCAGTGCTAGATCTGCCAACACAAATTCAAGTGGATTGCAAGTCAGAGGAGTACACGGCCTACCCCATGTTATATGACACGGGCCGTGTTGTGAATCAAGCTCAAAACTGGATCCTCTTGTGAAGTCAGAGATGTGCACGGCCTAACCCATGTTATATGACACGGGCCGTGTTGTTGGTCAAGTCCATGTTGAAGATCCAGAGAAGGACACGGCCCACCCCGTGTCATGTGACACGGGCCGTGTCACTTACTTTCTTCAAATTCCTCCTTCTTTCTTTGCTTCTAAGGGTGATATTGATCTCCTGAAAAACACAATACAATTATGAGTGCTTATAAACACACTTAAGCATAGTTTCACAATAAAGATCCGATTAAACTTCATATCCAGAAAATAAGCTAAAAGTTAACAATTAAACACACATGAAGTCCAATTAGATTAAATATAAGACACTCAAGATATAGAGATAATCGACAGATCAAATACCCCCACACTTAGCCTTTTGCACTCCTGGGCAAAACATAAGACCGAACCAGGGAACAAAGAAAAACAAAAACAAAACTAAAAACTTTAAAGACTCAATTTCCAATGATATTCAAGAAAGGCCAAAATTTGTAAGCAAGAAGAGCAAGAAAAGATTCAAGGGGTCAAAATATTCAAGAGATAACAAATCTTCACATCTCAAACTAACAAGCAAGGTATCTTCAATTTGAAAAGCATGAATCAAGAATGATAGATCCTCACAAGATACACTCTCAATCTCTCAAGTGTTTACAAGGTAAGTATCTCACTTAATTCAGCCCATAAAAAATGTACTACCATAAGCTTGCTTATCTTCTACTTCTCCACTACTCAAACATATGCACACAAAAATCAAGAGGACTTTGTTTAAAGTTGTAATGGGGCCAAGGTAAGGAAAGAAAATAGTATGGATATGGCAAGATAAATATCAAAGAGAATAAAAGAATATTGGGGAGGAACTCAAATGACAAATAACAAGCATGAAAATTTTCCCCCAATTCTATATAATGCACATTCTCTTCACATATTCTTTTCTTTTTTCTTTCTTTCCTTTTACAACCTTTCTTGCATTGATTCTTTTTCTTTGCATTTTTTTCTCAACCAACACTTTGCATATTGTACATCAAGAACACAACCCCCACACTTGTACTATACATTGTCCACAAGTAAAAGAGCTCCTCCAATGAAAATGAACCAATATTCTCCCATTCCCTAAGGTAAGGTAAAATTATGATTTTTCACATAAGGCATATAATGAGCTAAAACAAAGAAAAGGCAATAGGCTCAAGGGGTTAATCAAAGGAAAATTATGCAAGGTTAGCTATTTGGCCAAAGTAGTTACTCAAGAAAGAAGAAAGAAGGCCTCAATCATGTTTATGTATGCAAGTGAAAATGTAACCTCAAAAAGAATCAAAGCAAGTTCTAGAGTGATTAAATGACATGAGTGAAAATCACACAAGAAAAAGGAGAATGGCATAAATGCTAAATTCATCCATCAATAGGCTCAAAATCTCACAAGGTATGCATCTATCAATCTCAATCCACCAATCAAACATTCAAAACCAAGCATGTCAAATTCAAGATGGAAGAAGAAATTTATAAAACATAACCCTGAATTTCACTTGCTTCAAACTCAAACTTCACAAATCTCAAAACATCATTGGAATTTAATCAAAAACACACTTTTTTAATCAAATAAAAATTAAAACAGAAAATAGAATGTAAACTCCTCCCCCACACTTAAATTCTACATTGTCCTCAATGTAAAGCTCAAAAGAAAATAATCATCAATTACTCCAGGACAAGTAAAATAAAAGAAAGAGAGAAGAAACATCCTTATCAAATGAGGAGATTTCCACCAGGGTCCCATTGCTTGAAATGTAATGACCAACTTATGCTTGAAGTTGCATGAGAGCTTCCACCGGGGTCCCATTGATCCTTCTTAATTTCTTTGGACTTCACTAAAGCGCTATCACCGGGATCCCAAGCTTTCTTATGCCCCTTCAAAATTTGTAGCAATCTTTCCTCCTGTTCAGCAATGAGGTTCTTGGTCACGAACACATAAAGTTGTTTATCATTCACTGAGTATGCATACTTCCAATGTTCGTATAACGACTTCAGCTCCATCTCCCTTTGTGTCTTAAATTCTGCAACAGTGTCATGAACATTATTGATAGATCCTTCAATATTATTAGCTGCTGCATGAACAGGATCATCAGCTCTCAAGTATGTAGAAATCTCAGCACAAATAGCACAAGTCATAACACCATCACAATCAGTACATGAGTGGCAATGAATAAAATTATTGAAACCAATAAAATCAGGAAATTCATCACACAACTCATCATAACTTTCCTCCACTATAATAGGAAGGGGTTCAAGAATACTTACCTTGGGGGCCTTAAAGTTTTGCCCTTCCTCATTTACCTCTTTAGTCTCTTAGTCTTTCTCTTCAATGACTTGTGGAGGAGAAGTATGTTCACCTAACAACTTCTCACTTCGCGATATGATATCACTAGCATTTTCCTCCACATTCACTTTCGGTGGTGAGGGAAGTTCTTCAGAAAATAAGCTTTGCACCTTGCTTAATTCTGTGGTTAACTGCCCTATTAGGTTTTGCAGGTTGTTAACTGAGGCCTTTGTTTCTTCTTGAAATTGAATGTTGTTAGTGGCCATTTGCCTCAGTAGCTCCTCCATTGAAGGTTCAGGTTGCCTTGGTGCTAGAGCTTGCTGTGGTCTTGGGGGAAAAGGTGCTTGCCTCTGCTGAAATCCTAGATGTCCATAAGCTGGAGGTTGATTTTGGGATTGTATTCCATAGCTCAAGTTAGGATGATCCCACCACCCCGGATTATATGTGTTGGAGTAGGAGTAGGAGTTGTAGTTGTTGGAAGGTTCATAATATCCTCCTACTTCTTTTTCCTCTACATTTGTGTCCACTAGGAAAGTGGGACACATATCAGTGATATGTCCAGGTGATAAGCAAATCCCACAAGCATGTATTGGTGCTTTCCCCATATCCATTAATCGCGTCACCAATGATTGAAGGACATTAGCACCTACAAGACACTTAGAAACAATAAATCAAAAATTAAAAATAAAACAAAAATAGAGTAAAAAATAGGAAACAAATTAATAGCGCAATTGGATAATTAGTTCCCCGGCAACGGCGCCAAAATTTGGTGTGGTGTGGATTGTGATTAAAATTTAGAATGAAAATCAGTTGCCAAGTTCCACCAAAAATAAAAACCTTGCAACCAGTTGTAGTTAGCAAAGGTCGATCCACAGAGAACTAATTCAATTAACACTATAAATTGAATCCTAATTTAAACACTCAAAAATAGTAAACAATAAAACGGGGGTTTTGTTTGTTGAAATTAAAAACAGAAATTGAATCCAAAACAAAAACAGTAAATATAATTTGGAAAATCAATTAAAAGACAATGGTTAAGAGATGGAATCCACTACTAGATTTATATGATTATGATAACCCACATATCCTTTATACCAACATGGTCAATTATGTTTTTATGTGATTGTGAGATTAATTCTCTGTTTTCCTTAAGTTTTAGTTAATTCAGCAACCGCTCAAATCAATCCTTAATCAATAATTATTTATAAAGCAACCGCTCTTACACCTACTTATTAATTGCATTAAGATTTAGAAAACCAATCACACTAAGATCTAATCTCACACCGGGATTAAATTACTTAGATTATATGCCTCACTAGTCCTACCACCACAACCGCGCATAGCAATCATAGTTTTACCACTTTTGAAATTGGCAAAGAGTATAAAAACCTTTATACTAAATTAAGAACAGAAACATATGAATAAAAACATAATTGTATTGATATAAGGAAATATGCAAGAATCACATAATTAAAACTAGGGTTTCATCTTCCCTTAACCATATAAGAAAACTAGCCACACGTGGCAAATTCAAAACCAAAAGAATAGAAGAAGAAAAACATTGTCAAGAATAGAAGTGCAGAAGAAAACTAAAGATCAAACTAGTTTCCAAAGGTTGGGGATGATTAATCTCCAATTGCTCGAACCCGAGACTCCAATCTTCGATCCAATCTCCTTCTCCTTTGTTCTTGGTCTTCTCCTTAGCCTCTTGGTAGTTTCCCAGTCCAGACCCTTTTTTGAAGCCCCGGGTAATCCTATTTATAACTTTGGCGACGTAGCACATCATTAAAATTCGTATCTAATGTTCTGATGCGACGACACGGGCCATGTCATTTGACACGGCCCACCCTGTGTTAGATTCTGTCAACACAAATTCAAGTGGATTGCAAGTCAGAGGAGTACACGACCTACCCCATGTTATATGACATGGGCCGTGTTGTGAATCAAGCTCAAAACTGGATCCTCTTGTGAAGTCAAAGATGTACACGGCCTAACCCGTGTTATATGACACGGGCCGTGTTGTTGGTCAGGTCCATGTTGAAGATCCAGAGAAGGACACGGCCCACCCCGTGTCATGTGATACGGGCCGTGTCATGTGATACGGGCCGTGTCATGTGATACGGGCCGTGTCACTTACTTTCTTCAAATTCCTCCTTCTTTCTTTGCTTCTAGAGGTGATATTGATCTCTTGAAAAACACAATGCAATTATGAGTGCTTATAAACACACTTAAGCATAGTTTCACAATAAAGATCCGATTAAACTTCATATCCAGAAACTTAGCTAAAAGTTAACAATTAAACACACATGAAGTCCAATTAGATCAAATATAAGACACTCAAGATATAGAGATAATCGACAGATCAGCCATGGATCGAGCAGCTGTGTGAAGAAGTAAAAGAAAATTTTCAGAGAGTTTCACAGCCTGGTCGTGGAATGATCCATGACCGTGGAACTCAAACAACAAGATCCACGGCCAGCCCATGGTGGATCGTAGTACGAGATAGATTTTTAAGTTTTGTCTTTATTTTCTTTTTATGTGCGGAGACCAAAGAAAACTCCTAGGGTATTTATAGATGTTCTGAATACAATATTAAGGTTCCAATTTGGTTTTGAATGAGGCATGTTGGGAGGCTCTTGATCTTCATCTTTATCCTCTCTTCTCTCTTGGATTACGGGTTTGGATGTTCTTGAATTTGATTTCTTGTTTCTTCTTCTCCATGTCTTAGTAGTTTCTTTTGTTTCTAGGATTGAGCAATGCCCTTTGATACATTAATGATGATTAATTGACTTGGTTTACCCTTTTTATTAATCTTGAATGTTCTTTGATTCAATCCTTATTACGCTTATTTATGTGAATTTACTGGCCACTTATTTGCATCTCATAGATATCTAGGGATGTACTGAGGGGTGAACCTAGGTGTTGAAACCATAAGAATTGAACTTAAGGTCTAAATCATGAGAGTAGGTTTAGTCTTTCAAGGATTTAATGAAATACCATAAAGCGTAATGGGTTCAATTTAAATTCAATTACCACGAGAGTTGGAATTGGTTTAATTGGGCACGGTTCTTATCTCTTGAGAAAGAACATTAACTAATTTAGGGAAATTCACCTTCAATTGAATTTTAATTTTAATAAAAGGGTTGTCAATTAGGAATTGTCTTGTATCATTATGGTTATTCCCAATCTTGGAAGCTTTCCTGAATTTGAAAAACTTTTCTTAACAACTTGCTATTTTTGTTCTCAATTTTGCATTTTGATATTTATTCATTTAATTGCTTTGTTACTACGTTCTTGTTAATCAACAATTATATCCCTTTTGTTTAATTTAATTGAATTAATTAATTAATTGGTATTCATAGACGCAGTCCCTGTGGATTTGACCTTTTTATTACTTGACAACGAAAATGTACACTTGCTTATTTCACACACCAGATGCCATCGGGCTCATTAACCCCAAAGCTTCCAATGGTCATCGCTTCATTTTGGTGATAATTGACTTTTTCACCAAGTGCGTAGAAACTTCCTCGTATGCCAATGTCACTCAAATGGTATTTATAAAATTCCTCAAAAGGGATATTGTCTACAGATATAGAATTCTAGAAAGGATAATAACAGATAATGTTGTCAATATCAATGGTGCTGAGATTCAGAAGTTCTGTAAAAATTTCAAAATCAAGTATCATAATTCAGCTCCTTATAGACCTCAGATGAATGGTGCAGTTGAAACGAAAAATAAAAATGTCAAGAAAATTATTGCTAAGATGGTAATGAATTACAAAGAGTGACATAAAATGTTACCCTATGCTTTGCACGTATATTGCACCAATATATGATCAAGCACTGGAGCAACACTTTTCTCTTTGGTGTATGGGACAGAGGTTATCTCTCCCATAGAAATTGAGATTCCTTCTCTAAGGGTTTGATAGAAGCAGAGTTGGAGGAATCCGAATGGGTGAAGACTCGATATGAGCAGTTAAATATGATAGAAAAGAAAAGACTAACAGTTATTTGTCATGGATAATTGTATCAAAGTTGAATGGCTAGAGCCTTTAACAAGAAAGTTCATCCCAGAGAATTCTATTCAGGAGATTTGGTTTTGAAGAAGATCATTCATAATCAAAAGGATGCCAAAGGAAAATAGGCTCCGAGTTATGAAGGCCCTTGCACAGTCAAGTAGGCATTCTCAAAAAGAGCATTAATTTTGCAAAATATGGATGGAGAAGAATTGTCAAGGCCCGTAAACACTGGTGTTGTCAAGAGATTCTATGTCTAAAAAAAAAAAGCAAAGGGTGACCTAAGTAAAAGTTAGAGCAATAAATAAATTAAAAAAAGAACTCGTTAGGTTGAAAACCTGAAAAGATGGTTGTCGCGACCGAGAGATCTGCGATAGGAGCAGCGACCAAGATATAGTAAAAAAATGAAAAATTGAGTCACTACCAATTTTATTTTAATTAGGAAAAATTAGAAAATTTTTCTTAAAAAATAGCCTTTGAAACCATGTTGGATTCGAGAGTCGATTATGTATAGAGAATGGTAGAAACTTAATTCCATAGCACCCCTAACACGTCCGTCCTAAGACGGTACCTTAAGTTAGTTGTGCAAAACTTGATAATTTCAAATATATTTATTTTACTCCTCTCAAAAAAATTGAAACTATTTTTAAATAACAACAACCAAATTGTGAAAATTTAATTTTTGACTTGACGGAAATGAAATCCCGCTCCTATGTATCTCCGGGTGCAATGAAGAACTCAAAGTCACGTCATTCTTTAGAAAATGATTGTGGGTTGGTTAATTTTAATTATGAAAAGAATTTTTTAAAAGGAATTTTGTTTAGAAACAAATCTATTCTTACACATGGTTCAAGCTAGTACCAGACTACTCAATAAACCCTTATGATCCAAATGACATTGAAGATAGCATCCACTATTCAATCATTATCATTGGTCATTGCGTTGATTAAAAAAAATTCTTTTCTCATTAAAAAAAAAGAATGTACAAGGACAAACAAGTAAACACAGTTTTAAAATAACACATTATCATGCCATAAGCTAGGTAAGTACAATAAAATAAAATAAAACAAGATTAAATATAAGCATCATAAACAAAACAACTCAAAACAAATTTTATTTTTTTTATTTTTAACATTTTTTTAAATTTTCTTATTTTTTTATTTTATTCTTTTTATTAGGACAATTACTATGCCTAATTTTATTTTACTCTTCTTAATTTTGCTTATTTCATTTTTTTTATTATTTTATATATTTTTTATACCATTCTATCAATTAACTTTAAAAAAAGGTTTGAAAATAGAGAAAGTGAAGAAACAGAAAACACCAAACAAAGAAATAGAGAATACCAAAAAAATAAAGAAAACAGAGCATGAGCAGGAACCTAGTTTACGGCCGAATTTGCAGGGGGTGGCTGCTTCTTGAGGTGATTTGTTGGTGGCGCAGTTACTTGTGCGTGGTGGCCTGAAGAGAATGGTGTGTCGAGGTAAAGGGTAGATTTGAGTTGCAGGGGTAGAGGCGTAACACGGTGGCTCTTCCCTACGAGGACAGCGGTGGGTATGGCTGGGGCATTGCAGGTGGCTGCTGGTTCATTGATGGGGCTAGGCCGCAATAGGGGCAACTGTTCTAGACTGTGATCCAGGACACTAGTCCCATAGGTTAACCTGACATGCAACTAGTCGAAGTCCGCTACTGACACCCTAATGGGAAATCACTTGTGGCACTATAGAGATCCCAGCACAATAGATGTCGAACCACGATCATGATAATCTGTAACTGCTGTGTACACCCAATTTTATCCAAGGCATTAACACCTTTTTGGTAAAGAAAAAGAAAAAAATTAATAATAAAAAAAGAAAGAAAATATAAAATGACTCAAATTTTTAGCATAAACCCATAACCTGACTCATTGACCCATTATCCAACTCATATCTTATATGTCACTTAACACCTAAAGAAACCCTAGCCACCATCACTCTCCAAATCCTAATTTCTTATATAAAAACTCATAACTTATACACTTTTCCATAGACACTTTTGCCAAAAGCTAATATCCTATCCAGATTATTCTCTCCATCGCGTAGCCTTCTCCCAACAGCAAACCCTCTCGCCAAAAACCTCATCACCATCTTTAGCAGCCACCGCCCCACCGCCAAACACAGCCATAATTTTTAACAGCCACCTTCATCAACAACCAACCAACAGACAACCACAATATCTTCTACCTCCATTATACCATATCCTAATCCTCCACCATCTTAATGCATCTCCCATCAACCCACCTTCAACACCACTCATCACTTTGTTCCACCAACCGTAACTAATGGCCACCACCCTAGAACTCCTCAGCCACCAAACTCCATGCAAGCCAACTCTCACTGTGTGCCATCAACCACCGTGATCCACGCACCAACAGAGCCACGTCACCCACTGTCTGATCCACGCACCAGCAACCCGCAACTCACGAACCTCCGCCCAAACAACCTCCAGCCACCACAACCAGCCCAGATCTGCACCATCACTGCACAACTCATGGCTCAGACCGGAGCTCCTCTAATATTGTGCAGCCTCGTCGCTCAAACCACATCTCTGCCATCTCTCCGCGCTAGCCACCACCAATATTTACCAAGTTGTCATCGTCAACCCGCGAGCCACCACCGTTCTACCCACCAATCTATCAAATCGCAAACCACCAGGTCTCACCATCATTGAACTCACGCCAGATCAACCCCAAACCGTCACACCCTAAGGTCGTCGCACCAACCACCAGCTTGCACCACCTGCCATCACAAGTCGTCCCTCCTCTTCACCGTGAGCCTTGCTATAGGCCTCTGCCCTTGTTGTAGGTTCTCCTCTTCCTACCTTTTTGGTAAAGCAGAAGCCCTTCCTTGTAGCTTCCTTATTCACGTTTTTTTTTTTTATTTTTTTATTTTTTTTGGTTCAGTTTTTATGGGCTTGGATTAAAGGGCTAAGGTCATGTTAGAGAGCAAAAGGTCAAAATTGGGTTATGTTTGTGTCTTTGGATGGTATATCTAGGCTTAGTTTGTTTTAGAATAAACTTGTTATTTTATTTTATTTTATTTAAAAAATATATTTTTCTTAAAATTAGAATAAAAAATGTAAAAGATATAAAAAAATATAGGATAGTTGAGTTGTGACAGTTTGTTAATCTTGTAGTTTTTAGAATCATCTAAGTTGTGACAACTCGATGGTTCGAATTTTTTTTAAAACATAAAAAAATGAAATAAATCTTCAAAAACAAAAATTTTTTTAAAATTAAAAACAACTAACCCACAATCATTTTTTTTTCTAAAAAACTACATGACTTTAAGTTCCCTACAGCACCCGGGGATACGTAGGAGCGGAACTCCTATTCGTCAAGCCAAAAATTAAATTTTTACAAATTATTTATCTTTTTTTAGTTTATCTTTTAACAAAAGGGGTTAAAACAAATATATTTTGAGATTATCAAGTTATTGCACAATGATCTTAGGGTAATCATTTTAGGACAAATGTATTAAAAGTGTTGTGGGGTTAAGTCTGTTACCAAGTGGCCTCAAACTCAAGAGGGGGTGAATTGAGTTTATAAAAACTTTTCGCAAATCTTTCACAAAACACTTATATAACAATTTTTGTTGAAGCTATTGATTGATTGAAGTGAATAGATAGATGAGATTGATCACTTCACTCACAAATAAATAAGTCAAGATAGATAGTATTCTAGCAAGCATATAAAATAAAAGTACAAAGTAAAGAGATAGAGTTGAGAAGAGCAAACACAAAGATTTATCCTGGTTTAGCCACCCCTTGTGATCTACATCCAGTCCTCAAGTGAACTGCCTGAGATTTTCCACTAAACCTTCAAGCTTGAACATGTGCTTGACAACCTTTACAACTGAGAGCACTCAACACATCTCTGGGATGCCTCACCCTTTGTGCTTGATCCTCAAAACAGGGATACCTCACCCTTTACAACCTTTGAGGGATACTCACCCTCTTTACAGATTACATAAAGTATAGATGAATATAAACTCTCTCAAAAGTGGATAATACAAATTGAAACTCAATTGGTATCAAGGATTCACACGTTGAACCTCAAAACAGAGTATATGATGAAATGAGAGTAAAACACGAATTTAATGCTCAAGAAACTTGTTTAGATTGATTGTCAACTTTTCTTTGATGCCCAAACACTTTCATTTATAGCCCAAATCTTTTTAGAGTTGTTGGTGGTTGTTGGGGGCGTTAAATGCTCCAATAGAGCCATTGGGAAATGTTTTCTACTATCCCAGATAACAGATTATTGGTTTCCAATAACAGGTTATTTGGTTTCAGATAACAAGTTATTGGTTTTGGCTAACAGGTTATTTGGCACTCCTAATTGGTTAAGAATATTTAAAAAACATGAGGGAACGTTCCTAACATGCAAATAACCTGTTATGGACTTTCCATAACCAGTTATTCACTTTAAACATTTAGTGGGACATTTCTGCCAAGGTGAATAACCTGTTATGGATTTCAAATAATCAGTTATTTGAAATTACATAATTAGTTAATAGTTTCAGATAACCTGTTATTCAAAACACATAATCAGTTTTTCAAAACACATAATTAGTTATTGGCTCACCAAGAAAACAAGATTTTTGAAAGATTTCATACTTAAACTTTTCCAATTCATTTTCCACAAACTTGATGAGTATTTTCACAAGTATAAAACGTAGTTTTCTTTTCATCCTTTATAAAAACATTTTGCTTAAACTTGATCAACATAAAACATGATTTTAAGTTGAGTGAAAAACAAGACATGAGCTAGTATGATTCTTATTAACCTTAACATAAGATCTAAGTCCTAAAAGTTATATTTGAAGAACCTTGGGACTTGATCTTTGCACAACCATCACTTCTCGTATTTGTTATCATCAAAACCATTGTCAATGCTAATCATAAAGTCTCCATCCTTCCCTATGCATAATTAGACTATCGAATCTATTATTTTGAACAAAGACCATTTTTCTTAGATTTTTCTAATTTTTCCTAATAAAAAAAATAAAATTAGTAGCGACTCTATTTTTTATCGTTATCATATTTTTGTTCGTCGCTCCCGTTGAGATCTCGGTCGTGACAACTATCAATCATGATCTTGTGTAATAATAGCGTTCATAATTGCCTTTGACTGCTCATAATTGTAATATCAACTTTCTAGTTTTATAGGGATCCTCAGCTATAATTAAGGGAATGTGTTTACCTATTCACGCTCTATAAATTCTAAGTTCAATCACTTTCAACAGATATTTATTGCTTATTGCTTAAATCTTACTTGTGCACAGTCTGACTTGAACATTGAAGTCCCTTTGTAAGTATCAATCACCTCCATCTCAACACGCTCTGCTGCTGCCCAAGGAGAAAAGCACTAGTTCGTGCCTATTCAGGTACATTTCAATATCCACTATTGAACAATACTCAAATTGGAAAAGAGAAATAAGATGATCTAACATAAAGTGTATATTTGTGTTGGGCATTCAGATTGTGTTGCATGGTAAGAAAATGATTATATAAGAAATTTTTTGGCGACTTGTTCATTTCTAATCATGTTTTCGTTATCACTTTCCATAAAAATTATTGTCTGAGTTGTCAACTCATTCTCTTAATTTTGTAATTCTCATGATCAATTATGTATTATTATAAACAATCATGATTATCATAATTACTCACTATTGATGGACAACAATGAAGGTATTATGGTTAGTCTATTATGTAACATGTTTGGAGTGACAAAATATTATGTCCACTCCTTTTAAAGCTTTTATATAGACTATGTAAAAATCCTTCAATTGAAACAGATCGTTATAACAAGAGAAAAAGAGAAGGACCAAAATGTTTAGCTACATCAAGATATTCTTTGTTAACTTGTAAAGAATTTTATTGAGTTGTCTTCCTTTCCCCAAAAAGATTCACAAGATTTTTCTAATTTCTGATCTTCCTTAATTTCTCTTATGTGAAATATATATTTTTATCTCTTTCCTGTTTTTTTTTTCAAAAAAAAGCACATACACAGAGCATTTCTTGCTTACGCATGATAAGGATGACTTACTTTTATTTCATAATTCCTATGACCACCGGCCCATAACCCATACAATCACAACAAGAATTTTAAACATTAGCTACCAAAATTAGCTACGAATATTTTCCGTAGCTAATTAGCTACGGATTAGCTACGGATTAAATTTTCGTAGCAAATTTACGAATTTATAGAGAAAAAATATATGAAACAAATAGCTAGAGAATAACTAGTATTTAGCTATGAAATTCAACTACGGAATTATGTGGTAGCTAATCCGTAGCTAATTAGCTACGGATTAACTACCAATTAGAGATCCATAGCTAAATTTTGAATAAAAAAAATTTATAAAACAAATAGCTACAAAAATATTTCTCTAGCTAATCCGTAGCCAATTAGCTACGGATTAACTACAAAATATTTCCCTAGCTAACCTTTTATTGAATCATTTAAGCAACTTCAGTAATTAATCTGCTTTACGCGGCAGACCCTCCCTCCACTTTCCCAAAATTTCTCAATTTCTCTCCCTCCTGCTGCAATTGCTCCCATTGGTCCCATTCCCTGAAGTAAACACGAAACCCATACTGAAGTAAAATTGGGGGAAACCCATACTCAAGTCCTCCACCCACAACACTGCCTCCTCAGCCGCGCCACCGTCCACCCACAATCTCTCTCATCTCTTCTGCTTTAGTTTAGGCAAAAGGGTTGTCTCTGCCTTAGCAAGAAGCACCGAGGGTCGTAGTACTTGAGAAGATCACTGACGATCCGGAAATGTGCGTTTGGAAACTCGATCACTAAAGATCACCGAGGCAAAAGGACCACATTTGGAAACTTGCGTTGCGGTTTCTGGGGAAACTTTTCCTTTTCCCAGAAAATCCGGTTCTGGATGCTAATATTTTTTTGATTTCAAGTTTTTCTGATCTAGGTAAGCAAAAGCATAGGCTCTCTCACATACTCTCTGTGTTTTTGTTCTCTTTCTAGCTTAGTACCTCCTGGTGTTGTATGTAATCTATAAAAGATGGATTTTTATGCTACCTTTGATGTTTTTTTTCTCTTTACTGGGTATGTACCCTTTACGCTTAGTTTCACCAATTGAGTAGCATAAAAATCCATCTTTCCGTGTTTGGCTCGTTTTTCTTTTTTAATTAAATTTATTGTTGTGTATTTTACTAAAGAAATTGTGGTATAAGTTCATAAATAAGTAGAAATTTCGCTTTATGATGTTTTGATTTTGAGGGTTTTGGTTCATGCTTCAAGTTCAATAGAAGAGGATAATTATGATTGGTATGAGTGGCCTCTTTCTCGAGAAAGGGAATGAGATTTTGGGCTTTTTATTACAGGTAATTGATATGGTCATCTTTGTTGGATTTATAGCACAAGGTAGGGAGATATGGTTTGTTCTGTCAAATTGATTTGTAATTGGTGGTGAATGTTTTGGACAGATTCTGTTTCAATGTTAATAATAAATAGAGCTTATTAGCACTAAAAACAATCTTACGAGGTGATGAGGTAAGAGACCGTAAAGTTGTCATCTTTGTGGTGATTTTGTTTTGGTTCATAAAAGGTACCCGATGATGAGGTAGAACAATGAATTGGAATTGGGGGTTGTTGCGGTGTGGGATTGGGAAGGATGCAGTTAACCTTGAAATGAGAAATTTGTGCAACATTTTTCACTCACCGATTTTGCACAACTTGGTTTTAGCTTTCAACCATTCTCCACACTACACATTTTACTGTTTTTTCTCTTCTTTTCCATTTTTCTAGCTTCCATAGCCCAATCTTGATGATTTTCGTACTAGATTTCTTGTTTGTGATTTTGTTGTTGATTTTGTTGTAGATTTTGTGACTGAGCAAAGACAATTTTGGATAATTATTTCAGCCAACCTATTGCAAAGAAGAACAAGATCTCGACCTTAATATCATTGCTCAGGTGAGGTTCAACTTCTTCTTCTTCTTCTCTATATGCTTTTTTTCTCTCTTGTATCTGTTTGGGTGCTGAGAATACTGAGGGGAATATAGTTTTCTTAACAATGGAGATGTTAGTTCAGGACAAAGATTTTCTTTTAAATCTCCTAGCGGTTTCGTCCCAAAGATCTATAAATTATCATATATTATATGATTCCTTCTGTTATTCATATTGAGTTTAGAGTTCTACGTAAGAAAATTTAGAATAAATAAAGAAACATTCTACTTAGTCAATAAACAACTACTACCTTCGATTTAATTTATTCTATATAGTATATCACTAGTTTGCAAAAGAGACAATTATAGCAGCTCCAGCCATGAACCCAATAAGGATGGCCTTAGATAGAAAGTCAATGATAAATCCTAGCCTGCAATCATTAACACCTTATCTTATGTATAAGAAAGATTCTTATACTTTTCAAATAAAAAATAAAATGCTAATTGCAAAACATGGGAGGGATTACCTTAGAATTCCAAGAGAAGCTTGAAAGAGACCAAGAAAGAATGTTGAAGTTAAAGCTAGTGAAGAAACAGAACAGGATCTGTTGTGGGGGACACTTGCTGCCTGAGCATGGATCCCAGCACAAGAGAAGCAATAGAGACAAGTCCTACTGCTAGGTCCCTTGAGCTTCCAAGAACAGCATAAACAAGTGGGGGAACAAAACTAGAAGTAGGTAAACGTCTGTTTGTGTTACACCTCCCACTAACAATTTCTAGTAGTAGAACTCTAAAATTATAGACATATGATTTTCTTGTCACTTTATTTCGTATTGTATATTCAGGTGGCAGATAGCCACTATAAAAACCAAACAGGGACATAGTAAGAAGAAAATGGCAAAAACTTGCTAATAAAATTTGAAATATAAAAAAATCTAAATAGAAGGAAGAGAAGTAATTACATGTTCTGGCAGAATTTCCAGGTATAAACAAATTCAAAATTCTCCAACAATTGAATACAACATTATGAACTTACGTTGTACCAAGAAAGCAAGTGTACTAATATGGGTCAGGTTTGGTGGAATAGGCTTTGCAAGGCCAAAATCTGAAATTTTGGGCTGGGGGCCTTTGTCAAGTAATATATTACTTGCCTTGATGTCTCTATGAATAATATGTGGCTGAGCTTCATCATGAAGGAATGCTCTCTTAGTTGATAGCTCTCTTAGTACAATGTCAAGAATTTGAAGTGCCTTTTGTGGTCCATCAAGCACGCTTACTAGCTAGAAACTGTCCCAGTGATGCAAGTTTGCCCGAGCAACAAACTTGATCACTACCTTATATACTCTTTCCTTCTGAAAAATGGTCTACATGTCAATTTGAAATTGAACTTATTCAAACACATCAACATTATTGTTTTTTTATCTTCTGGGATTATTTTAGGGTTATGGATAAATAAATCCTTACTTGGGGCCATTAACTCCATCATATACAATCTACAAGCTTGATCTTAAACCCTCTCAAAGCAAAGGGAAGCTGCCCCGTGCAGTGTACATACTTTTTCTGCCATCACATGCTTGGAAGTCTCATTCCCAAGTCAGACTCTTTATACAGCCTCACAAGTTCTGCTATGATGGACCTGTTTACTGTTCTCAAAGACACTTCCGGGGTAATAGTAACCTGCAAAATACAACAACACATAATGGCACTAATTTTCAGCTAAGTCAACAATAGGAACAAAAGCCTGGAGTCGTATTTAATAGTCTCATAAATGGCACTACAAGAAAAGGGCTGCAATTGCAGAATCCCTATAAGAGAAAAATCACAGGACGAACTTAAATGCATGTCCGCTTTGCCATAGTAGGCCCAATCGTTACGGTGTCACTCGAGAAAATCTAATTTAATTTAATTTTAATTTTAATTATTTTTGTTCAGTAGAGTGATAAATGCCAAGGAAAAGAGCTTACATCGATCTTGGTTCTAGTCCTTGTCTGGTAACTTTGCAAAGATCGAGAATGCTAGTTGGGTTTTAACTTTTAAATGCTATACATTCAAGTGATTGAGTTTTCCAATCGTAAAAATTCAGTGCTAAATTTCATTGTTATTAGACACCACCTCTACCAATCTTTATTTTCTCTCTCGGCTCCTCTCTTAATGTTCCTTTGTGTTCTTGTTTTATTGTTTGCCTTTGCTTTCGCATGTTACAAAAAAAAAAGTTCTTCTGGTCTTCCTCCTTTGGTGTCCACACAAAGAACAATTTATTTGCCCCATTTAATTGTTTAATCTTGTCATCTTTTCATTTTTTTATGGTTGGATTGGTTTTGGATTCTTAGGCATTTTACAATTTTTATTACTACTTGTCACACATAAGTGAAAATGTCTTTGTGTGTCAGGAAGTGTCTTGATACCAGTGATCAAGATTTGGAAGAGAAGCAGAATAGCAAGAAAGACACGGTTTGTAACTTTTATGCTCTAAGGGCATTTTTTTTAGACAACATTGTGATATCAAATATTGGAATATAAAGGACTTAGCTAGTTATGCCATATCGTAAAAAAGTTTCTTATGAGAAAATGCATGAGGGTGTTGTTTTTAACTTTATTAGTATGTCACTGAGATTGGCATAATATTTTAGATTACATAGCTGTAGATGGAGATCACACTTCCAGTCAATAGGTTGTAAGAGAAAAGACGGCTTAGTATTTAACAATACCATATCCAGTGTGGATTTCAGGATTAATGTGATTTTCTTGCTAATGGACTTAAGTCAATGAAGTTTTCTATTTTTTATAATTTAATGATATTTGATGCGGCAATGGTAATTTTATGCACAAGAATTTTTTTTCTTTTAAATTGAATCTTGTTGAGGTAAACATCATTTGTACTAAAGTTATTTTTCAAATGACTTTGCTGTCAGATTCTTGTCTAGAAAAGATATAGGAGTTACTATAGCATTTGGATGTCCAAGCTTAGATAGGAAAGTTGTCAACTCAGGAAAGCGTCTGAGAGCACATGTGGGCATTGATGAGAGACATATAAGTGATGACCAAGTTTCTGCTATCATGCACTTTTGTTAATTGTATACTTCACAATTTCCTTTCTTTTCTACATCCAACTATTTTTTTCTTGCCTTCAGTCAATAATTTTTTTCACAATTCTCATCACACAACCCTCTGAAGCTTGTTATACAATTTCTGATTTTGCACGGAAGTGCCTCTTGATTTACTTTTAATATAAGAAAGTTGTAAGAGATCTACAATAGCAGTTTTAAAACCGCTGTACATTCTACAATAGTAGTTTAAATGTTTAAAAGAAATGGATGGCTCATTTGTACAGCCATATATCATCTATTCCAAGTACTAGTACGGCCATATGGCTCATTTGTACGGCCATATATCATATATCAACTTTTATAACCAAATAATTGGTATGATTTAATAAGGAGGCCAAATCTATCTAACGTGCAATAACCACTATTGCTTAAGGCACAAGAAGGAGAAAAAAAAGAAAAGAAAAGAAAACAAATCAAGTAATTAAAAATCTTCTATCCTTTGTCTAAGATATGGTCTATGTTTCCATTGTCGAGAGGGAAGTTCCTATATCCACATATTAATGTACTTAACTAGGTTTGCTTCTTGATAACTAACATTATGGTCTCATCTAATGTGGTGATAGGAGATTCTGTATAAGAACTGCACACCACTTTTATTTGCTTTTCTCCATAACTTACATCAATTGTTGATTGTTGTTGCTGCAATTGCAATTCAAACTCTGACGTGCAATTTGATTTCATGTCTTGTATTATTGACAGGTTCTAAGCCAAAGTGACGGAAGATGGTGCTACAGTTCTGATAATCCAGAGTCTAGTACCAATGCTGCTGGTAATGATTTATATGGAAATGTGTTGAGACTTGAGTTTTTATTTCTCTTTATATACATAATATTTTCTGTGCTGAAACTAGTATTACAGAATCCCTGTAAATTTTGTCGTTTATCTATAATGACAACTTAAGCTATTCATGTATTTCCCAGGATTAGCACTTGAAGCACTGGCTGGAGTGATCACGTTAGCATATTCTGAACTTGATCAGTATAGGGTAAAGTTCTGGGTTTTAAATTGGTTGCTTGACTTGCTTCACTCTTCATTATTTTAAGCTGTAGTTTATGGCAAGATGTGGTTTTCTCTGCAGATATCATCTATCATCTCAAGTTTGATCTCTTCAAGTGCAACCCGAGAAGTCTGTTTAAGTAGTGATTGGCACAATGTAAGAACCCTTTTCTTGGGACCGACACAGCACCCCTTGACCCTTAAATAATCATCCTTCACAATACCATAGTGAGGGAAGCCACCCATTGGGGTTATATCCTTCTCATCCTAGTTCATCTATTCCAAGTCAGATCAGTTTTTCTTTCCATTTATTATATAAAACTGAAATATTGCTTGTGATATCTAGTAATTATAAAGTTCCATAGGCAAGTTTCTTAAGTTGATAATTGGATCTTGTGTGACATAAAAAAGGAGATTCCAGGTAGAGTTCGGTTCCTAAACTTTATTTTTGAAAGGATAGGATTATAAGAATTAATTTAAGAGTGCCTGTTAGAAAAATTATATGTAGTTCAGCCATCATGCCATGTAATTGTCAATGCATTGAAAATGCATCTATTTTAAGTATACTATGTACATCATTAGTGTCCTTAATAGTTCATTTTGACAGCATGGGGCTCTTATTTGCATATATACTTCAAGTTGCTAAATCAATGATTTTCCTTTGTGTTAGATCACCTTGTTACTTAATTGGTAGGTTGTCCAATTGTAACCAACAGTTATAAAGTCTAAGCATATTTTATTGATCCCTTACAATTTAATCAAATTTTATAGATTAGTAAAAGTTATATTCTCTTATAGTTATTTACTTATTTTGGTTGCCCTTTTCCTAATGCGTGTCCAATCTAGGCTAATTGACGAGCGCCGAACTCAGTCAAAATTATAACCGAAGTTATTACCTAAGCTTGTAGCACAGTGACAACACCGGATCGTCTCCTCAAGGATCGTAAATGCAATTTGATCAAATCAAGTGAAAGTTAGCAAAAAGGGGGGTTTGACATTTGGTTAATATTAATGTGATTAGTTTAAGATCGCACTTAACAAAATTAAAGGAAGAAATAATAATTAAAGAGTAGTCAATTTAGAAACCTATCCAAGATTGGGTGGATTCAATCATAGACCCTTCATAGAACACTTGAGCGCAATTGAATTGTTAATTTGGATCTAACCGAGATCTCGCATCAAATCCAGAATTCATACTAGACGATCGTCTAGAATTCAATTAACAAGTGATAAATACAAATCCGCAATCGCACCATTCATGAAAACCTATGTTAATTTCAAGTACCGAATTCAATTAACTTAGGCACAAATCAAGATATGGTTAACCTAACCTCTTCAATTCTCGTGATTAATTTAGATCAATCAGTTCTAAGTTTCATCACAAATCTCAATCTTCATTTATGTGATTAGTTTAGATCAATTAGTTCTAAGTTTCATCACAAATCTCAATCTTAAACCAAGATCAAATCAGATCAACATAAATAGAATCACCATTCATGCATTCAAGATCAAGAAGAAGAAGAAAGAAGAAGAAAAGAGGAATTCAATTACAAATCAAATACAATGCATAACCAAGGTCTCAAGAATCCAAACCACAATCTCTTCAAGAGTTCTAAATTGACCCAAAGTAGCTTAGCCCTCCATTACCATGAAGAGGAGCATCAAAATATACAAAACTATGAGAAACTATGAAGAAACAAGAAGAAACTTAGAGAGAAATGAAGGAGAATTTACATCTTGTTCATGATAAATGGTGCCTTTTATAGAAGTTTAAGGTAACAAAATGACAAAGGGAAATGGGTGGATGAGTGGGTGAGTGAGTGGAGTGTTTGAGTGGATGGATTAGTGGGTTGGTTTAGTGGATTGGTTTAGTGGATGAGTGAGTGGAATGGTTGAGTGGTTGAATTAGTGAAAAATGCCAAAGGACTTTTGGTGAGTGGGAAATTATGGACATGAATGGGTGAGTGGATGGATGAGTGGATGGATTAGTGGATGAGTGGGTGGAGTGGTTAAGTGGTTGGATTAGTGTATGAGTGGATGAGTGGGTGAGTTAGTGGATGAGTGGATGAGTGGATGAGTGGATTAGTGGATGGATGAGTGGATTAGTGGATGGATGAGTGGATGGTTGAGGACGAAAATTTCGTGTCTGACTTGGAAGCCAAAAACGACCCACTATACTTCAGAACCACGAAAAGTGTTCTTCATGAAAGTTGTAGATCCTTGTCTTGGCTATAAAATGGATAGCTGGTTCGTCCAATTTGGCTTCCTTAAGCCTAAGATATGTCCCAAATACCGTAGGTTGCTCAAACCCAACTTCAGCACCTCTGTTCCGACTTGCAAGCTCAAAATGACCTACTAGACTTCTTTTTCTCAAAATGTGTTCTTCATGAAAGTTGTTTATTTGGATCTTGAATATCCACTGTCAAAATTTCAGCCCATCTCCATTATTACATCTTGAGATATGATTTTTTGAGTGCACACTATTCGGATTCTACTGACAGAACCCGTATTCTGACTTCCATGTCAACTTAGGTCCCTTAGACATCTGAATCAGACTTCGAGCTCTTCATCAAAGTTGTAGAGATTCCTCTTAGCTTTCCTACAAGGTAAAATTCATGTTCATCAGATATTAGGAACTCAAGTTATGGCCAAAATACAGAAACAGTGTCAAATCTCAATAATGCTGGAAATATTCAATTAGGACCAATTTGAGCTCAAACTCACAAAATCATACCAAACTCAATCAATTAAGAATATGAAGAGTGTAAATGACTAAACATAAGGGTTTCTTAATGAATAAAATATGTGATTATTAAATTCCCCCACACTTAGCTTTTTGCACTCCTGGGCAAAACTCAAGACCAAAATTTTACAATCAAGAAGAACAACCAAAGGTTCAAGGGATCAAAACATTCATGAGTTAACAATTCTCCACATCTCAAACCAACAAGCAAGGTATCTTCAACATGAATCGAGAATGATAGATCTTCACAAGATTCCCTCTCAATCTCTCAAGTGTTTAAAGGGTAAGTATTTCACTCAATTCAACCCATGAAAATTGCACTACCATAAGCTTGCTTATCTTCTACTTCTCCACTACTCAAAACACATGCACACACAAATCATGAGGACTTTATTCAAGGTTGTAGTGAGGTCAAGGTAACAGGAGAGGATAAAATGGATATGAGAAGATAAATACTAAAGAGAATAAAAGCAAATGAGAGCTGAGTTCAAATAACAAGCATAAAAGTTCATCCCAACTCTAGTGTATATCCCTTTACATATTCATTTCCCAATCCTTTTTTTTTTTTAAACACTTGGTTTTTTTTTTTTTTTTTTTTTTTCTTTTTTCTTTTATATATATGAACATAACTATATACATATATTTTTTTTCTTTTTGGGCACTCTTTTCTTTTTCAACAACCATTTTGTACACACACCCCCACACTTGTTCAAAAACTCATCCATTAACCAAGCTAATGTTCTTTTATTCCCTAAGGTAAAGTAAGAACACGATTTCTCATTTAAGGCACATAATGAGCTAGAAACAAGGAATGGTCAAATAAGCTCAAAGGGGTTAAGCAAAGGAAAATATACAAGGTTGGCAGGAATCAGAGAATTTTCAAGAAGTCAAAAAAGTGCTTGATATCATATTGAAAACAAGGTTGGCTATTTGGTTAAACTAGCTAATTAAGAAAGAGGGCCTCAATCATGTTCATGCATGCAAGTGAAATGTAGCCTCAAAAAGAATCAAAGCAAGTTCTAGAGTGGTCATTAACATGAGTGAAAATCACACAAGAAAGAAGAAAATAACATAAATGTTAAATCCATCCATTAGGCTCAAAATCTCACAAGGTATGCATCCATCAAACTCAATTCATCAATTCAATCATCCATCTCCAAGCATATCAGTTCAAGAAGGGAGAAAAGTTATTCAATCATGCAATGAACCCTTTCTTTTTTTTTTTTAACAAAAAAGAAACTTGCTAAAATCTCTCCCCACACTTAATATAGACATTGTCCTCAATGTGAAAGTGATAAATAAAATGGAAAGAAAAGAGCAACACAACCTGATGAGGAGTGAATCAATGCCAAGCAGAAAAGAAGCACACTGTCAGTTACGCATCAGACCCTGAAAAGAAATCAAACAAGAAAACATTAGTACTTCCACAATTTAATACTAATTAATTACTACCTAAAAAAAAACTCCTTACTCTGCCACCAATTAAGATGCGTCTCAAGAGTAAAATTACTCCTTACTCTGCCATCACTAATTAGTTTAAGAAGTCCATGACAATCATATCATACTTTCCAAACAAAACAAAATTTTTCTTTTTTTTTTTTAACAAAATCAAACCTATTAAAGAGAAAGTGTCAGATCGGGCTTTTGTTTCTTGTTACTTCCTTCGCTGCTTCCTGTTGACCAATCTATCTGAGCTAATACCTTATCAGGTACATACTCAAAAGCTTCTAATTTATCAATGAGCTCATCAATAGTGGAGGCAGAGATAAGAAGTTGTCTTGCAAGGAAGGAGTGATAAATTTGTTCCACAACTTTGTCAAGAAAAAATAACAAAAGATCAAAGAAATTATTAACATTCAACAAACCAATGGGTTTATGGTGGATGTTTCAGGTTAAAGCCCAAGAGACAATTTGAAAAATCTCTTCCAAAGTACCAAAACCACCGGGTAAGACAAGAAATGCATCGAATTGTCAACCATTGTTTTCATTCGTCCATGCATAGATGTTACCCGAATTTCTTCTCCAATTGTCCTTCCGGTGATGTTATTTTCAGCCTAAAGGTTTAGGAATAACACCTAAAACACCGATCGCCTCCTAAAAAGCGGCAAGTGATACTGCCCCCATTAACCCCATGACAACCTCCCCCATATACAAGATGAATATTTCTCGCAGACAAGTGATCGACCAAGAGTGCTAGCTGCGTTTACAAATTCTAATCCCTTCCCATAACTCGACCCACAAAAAACACAGACATTTTTGAGGTTACGAATAGAGGTCCCATTCTATACTTTTCCTCCCTTTGAGTGTTTCTTAGTTGAAGGAAAATGGAGAAAATGAAGTGTTTAAATAGGAAAAAGAATGGAAAGGGAATAATTGCACCTATGAGGGTAGGTTGGTTGTTGTCGAGAAAAAGGTTGAAATTAAGAAACACAAAATCTTTTTTTTTTTTTTTTTTTTTTTTTTTCCTTTTTTTTTTTTTTTTGTTTTTGTTTTTTTTTTTTTTTTTTTTTTTTTTTGTTTTTTGTTTTTTGTTTTTGTTTTTTTTTTACTTCAAGAAAACCATCAAGGTAAAGAAGTCTAGAAACCCCTGAAGGACCCTGCTCAAAGGATCGTCTGTACAAAAATCAAAATACAACAAAATGATACAAAGATAAAAGAAATAGAAAATGATGACATACTGTATGTACAGCTCATTTCCATGGCGTATCTTTATCTTTGCGCGTCATGAGTGCGGAAGAGACATCACGTCCTTCTTTTTTTTTTTTTGAAATTGTTAGAAAAACTTGATGAAAGATGAGTGTATACTTACTTAAGATTGGGATGGAGGTAGTCCGCTTTTTCGGCTTTGTACCAAAGCATTATTGACCAATATTCGATCCATTCAAGACCGGCGTAACATAGGGCTCCCAAAAGGGACAAGTGGCCATAATACGACCGGGTTGCCTCACATGTGGAATACAATCTACCTTCTTTATTTTTCAATTAAGAATTTGGATCAGATGCATGCATTTCCCCATTCACGGTGTGTGTTACCAAAGCCAACCCTAAGAAGTATACATTTTTTTGTTTTTTTTTTTTTTTTTTTTTTTTTTTTTTTTTGTTTTTTTTTGTTTTTTTGTTTGAGAGATGACATGAAGAAGAAGAAGAAGAAGAAGAAGAAGAAGAAGAAGATATGTACAGATTGTTTGTGGATATAGCTCACATCCGCCTCTCGGTTAAACGTCCGAACGGCTTAAACATCTTCTATGAGTCGAGGATAAGCTTCCCATCCAATTTTCTTATAAATTGGCAAACAGGGTCTTTTAGAGTCAGATTCCCAAGACTGTAGCGTTGTTCTTCATCCTTGAAGAGATTCCACAATTTAAGAATTTCACGATGCACCAATCCACAAGAATGCGTCTCAAGAGTCAATAAGATATCATCTAATGACTCCTTACTCAGTCCATTCTTAATGAAGAAAATTTTATCTTCTCTATTTGCGGAAACCATCCCCTTAGTACGACATCGCTTGTTACAATTCCATCGTCCACATTTGTGACAGACTTGTAACCTTTTTGCTCTTCTCCTTTTAGAGTACGAACTTCTTCCAAGACCTGGCATGTATGAGTCAAATGAAATTGAAGACTCACCTGCTAGTCGGATCTTCGCTTCAATTATCCATCGTACATCTTCTGGCATACCTTTATGCATTAACAGTCTCAATCTTTCACATCAAACTTTGTAAATTTTTCTCAGAGCATTTTGAGGAAGAGAAGGAAAATGTTTTCTCAGGTTTGAAAGAATGACATCCATTTTGAAGGAGAAGAAGGATTCAGTTATTTTGGGAAACTGAAAAATAAACCGACTTGAGAGTCATGGAGTACCGTATCCGCCACTTAACCGGCAACACAAAGAACTCAAGAACTTGGTTTTCCAGGAATGGTTGAGTCTTTGTCCATTAACTTTAAGCGCATTACCATTCCTAGGATCCTCAATATCTTCGGCCCCAGAGGATACACGTGTTTGACAGCAAAAGAACCGCGCCACCTAGATCTCAATTTTTCAAGGAGTAGGTGCAGATGATAATCTCAAAGCAGAACCTTTTTGACCAATTTCCGCAACTTTTGCAAAATGTGTAACAGACCTTGAATAAAGTGGGTCAATAAAATCCATACTGCAAGATTTTCGCTGTTGTTGTTGTTGAAGAAAAAGTGACCTCCACTTGCTTCCGAATGACAAAATTGAATGGCACTACCTTCCTCATTGTCGGGCATACAAATTGTTTTTTTTTTTTTTTTTTTTTTTTTTTTTTACAACAACAGATAAAAACATAGATTTTTTTTTTTTTTTTTTCTTTTTTTTTTTTATTCATAATGCGGATGGAGAAGGTTCATCACCTCCACTTCGCGCATTCTCGACGGAAGTTCATGATATCTTGTTTGAGGCGGTGTCCATTTACGATGAAAGTTTTGGCGATGTGACCTCACTTTTAATCCGATCTCAATGCACTGAAGGAAAAACCTTAGTAACAATAAATGGTCCATCCCATCTAGACCTTAATTTGCCAGGCATGAATCGGAGGCGGGAGTTATAGAGGAGAACTTTTTGACCAATCTCAAATGTTTTCCTCGAGAATCAACTTATCATGGAAGGCTTTGGTCTTCTCCTTATAAAGTTTGGAACTTTCATAAGCCTCAAAGCGGATCTCCTCCAATTCTGCTTTAACGGTGCACTTGCCTTCCTCTCCATACCCCTTGATCTAGGTCCAAGTTGCACCTTTTCACTGCCCAAAATGCATGATGCTCAATTTCCACCTAGGTAGGTGGCAGGCTTTTCCAAAACAATCCGATACGGAGACATCCCGATTGGTGCCTTATAAGCAGTCCGGTAAGCCCATAAAGCATCCTCAAGCCTCTTGCTCCAGTCCCTTCTTTAGGTTGAACTGTCTTTTTGGAGTATCTGCTTGATCTCCCTGTTGGAAATCTCGGCTTGCCCATTAGTTTGGGGATGGTAAGGTGTAGAAACTTTGTGCAAGACCCCATACTTTTTCATCAAAGCTTCCATGCTTCGATTACAAAAATGTGAACCCTGATCACTGATGATGGCCTTCGGAACTCCAAACCTGCAGAAAATCTGTGATCTAACAAAATCCACAACAACTTTGGAATCATCAGTCCGAGTAGCTTTTGCCTCCACCCACTTGGATACATAATCAACAGCTAGCAAAATGTAAACAAAACCAAAAGAAACAGGAAAGGGTCCCATAAAATCAATACCCCATACATCAAAAATCTCACAGAACAATAAGGATTTTTGGGGCATCTCATTCCTTCGAGAAGTGTTTCTTGTTTTTTGGCATTGATCACAAGATTTACAAAACACATATGCATCATGAAATAGAGTGGGCCAATATAATCCAGATTCCAAAACTTTCCTAGCAGTCCTTTGGGGACCAAAATGACCGCCACATGCAAGTGTATGACAAAAGCTAAGAATAGAATGAAATTCATTATCAGGCACACATCTCCTAATGACTTGGTCACTACAAAATTTCCACAGATAAGGGTCATCCCACACATAATATTTTGACTCACTTTTCAATTTATCAATCTGAGCCCTAATAAAATGTGCAGGGAAAACACCAGCAACTAAGAAATTTATCAAATCAGCAAACCAAGGAGTGTTACCTTGTAGCTTGAAAAAGCTGCTCATCAGGGAAGACATCATGGATAGGTAAAGTATCTGCCTCCTTTTCAATACGACTTAGGTGATCAGCCACTAAATTCTCCGCTCCACTTTTATCACGGATTTCAATATCGAACTCTTGGAGGAGCAAAATCCACCTAATCAATCTAGGCTTTGCATCAAGCTTCTTGGGAGAAACTTCGAGAGTGTATGATCGAAAACACAACCACTCTAGAACCAAGCAAATATGATCATATTTGTCTAAAGCAAAAACAATTGCTAAAAGTTCCTTTTCGGTGGTGGTGTAGTTGACTTGTGCAGATCCAAAGTTCTTGAAGCATAAGAGATGACATGAGATATTTTACCGACCCTTTGTGCAAGAACAGCTCCCAAAGCATAATTAGAGGCATCACACATGAGCTCAAATGGAAGTGTCCAATCTGGGTGGCTGGATGATAGGTGTCTTGGTCAATGCTTGCTTCAAGTGATTGAAGGCATCCTTGCATTTCTGGTCAAAATGGAACTCCACTTCTTTTTGTAGCAAGTTGGATAGTGGAAGAGCAATGAGACTTGAAATCTTTTATGAACCGCCTATAGAAACCTGCATGACCAAGGAAAGAGCGAACCTCCCGCACGCATGTGGGGTAAGATAAGCATGAAATAACATTTATTTTTGCAGGATCTACCTCGATACCCTTGCTAGATATTACATGTCCTAAAACTATACCTTGTTCTACCATGAAATGACATTTCTCAAAATTCAGAACAAGGTTAGTTTCAATGCATCTATGTAAAACCTGAGCCAAACTATCCAAGCATGCATCAAAGGAAGAACCATAAACAGTAAAATCATCCATAAACACATCCATGCAATTCTCTAAAAAGTCAGAAAAGATACTTACCATACACCTTTGAAAGGTGCCCGGAGCATTGCACAGACCAAACGGCATCCTCCTGTATGCAAATGTGCCAAATGGACAAGTGAAAGTAGTCTTCTCTTGGTCTTCTAGGGCTATATGAATCTGAAAATAACTTGAATATCCATCCAGAAAATAATAATGTGACTTGCCAGCTAGCCTCTCCAACATCTGATCAATGAAAGGTAGCGGAAAATGATCTTTTTTGGTAGCCTGGTTAAGCCGCCTATAATCAATGCAAACCCGCCAACTGTTCTGAACTCTTGTGGGTAGAAGTTCGTTATTCTCATTCTCAACTACTGTGACCCCAGATTTCTTGGGAACAACTTGCACGGGGCTCACCCATTTACTATCTGATATGGGATAAATAATGCCAGCTTGAAGTAGCTTGGTCACTTCCTTCTTCACCACATCTAGAATCAAGGGGTTCAGTCTCCTTTGGGGTTGCCTTACTGGTTTCGTATCCTCTTCCAATAAAATCCTATGCATACATGTGGAGGGACTAATACCAGGAAGATCTGCAAGTGTCCATCCGATGGCTTGCTTATTACGCCTCAAAACTGCGGCAGCAATTTTTCTTCTTGTTCGGGTTGCGAGATTCTTAGCAACAATCATCGGCGACTTCTCACCATCTCCTAAATATGCATATTTAAGATGGTCCGGGCAAAGTCTTCAACTCTAAGGATGGAGGCTGTACAATGGAAGGAAAGAAGCTATTTGAAACAACTAACTCAAAGCAACACTAAATTCGCCATACTTCGACTCTCATTTTCACATGTTGTACCATTCAAGTCGTGCTACATCACCACTTATAACTGCATTAATCTCAGCACATGCAGCACATGGCTCAACATCACAAGCAACACATGTATCACAAGAAACAAAATCCAGAAAGTCAGCAATATCAGGGAATTCAGCATATAAATCATCATAAATATCATCAACCAGCATCTCAATCACATCAATATGAAAAACAGAATGCTCCTCCAGGGGATGTCTCATGGCATCAAAAATGTTAAACTGTACCAAATCATCGCCAAACTCCATAGAAAGGGTGCCAGCATGCACATCTATCTTGGTCTTGGCGGTCTTGAGGAATGGTCTGCCTAGAATTAATGGAGCATGGGTTGCTGAAGACTCATCTTCTATGTCCAAGACGTAGAAGTCCGCTGGAAAAATTAAATCATTCACCCGAACTAACACATCTTCTAGTACTCTGCAGGATAGCGGTGGTCTATTTGCCAATTGAATCACTATACCGGTGGGTTGTAAAGTGCCAATGTTCAAGGACCGATAAATTGACATAGGCATGACATTAATCGAAGCACCCAAATCTAGCATTGCATGTTCAAATTTGGAGTTACCTATCGTGCAAGGAATTGTGAAAGTTCCGGGATCTTTGCATTTTTGTGGCATGCTTGGTAGAATCATTGCGTAGAAACATTTTCGCCCATGCTTATTTTCTCGGTACCCTTAAGTCTTCTCTTGTGAGTACACAACTCTTTAAGGAATTTGGCATACTTGGGAATCAGCTTGATTGCATCAAGGAGGGAATATTGATTTCCACCTTCCGAATGTGTCCATGACTTCTCTTTCTATTTCGTTTTCATGCAGTATGCTTGGGTGTGTGACTCGTGTGGAAAAGGTAGTGGAATAGCCGATTTGAATTCTCTCGCACATTTCTTACGTATCACAGATTTTTGGTGAGCTATCCACTTTCTTTTGTTTACGGTCACCTTCTCGGTTGATGCACTTGTAGTTCGGGTTGTGGTGGAGTAGGCCGATCAACTTCTCTACCACTTCTCAAGCTAATGGCACTTACATTGCCTCTTGGGTTGTTGATTGTTTGTGAAGGCAATTGGTTCGACCCTTGACTTTTTAGCTCACTCAGAGTGGTTGTCATCTGCCCAATTTGAGTTTGTAAATTCTGGATGGTGGCATTGACATTCTGCTGAAACTATTTCATCAAGTCTTCGAAAGGTGGCTCACATTTGGAGTGCCGCTGAACAAAGTAGTTAGAGGGTCATTTGCTTTGCATGGGTGGCGGAGCAAGTTGTGCTTGCCTAAATGCAGGTGGTTGGTACTTGTTGCTAGGGCCTATAGCTTGGTATCTAAATTGTGGTTGCTGCTGTTGGTAGGGCTGTTGTTGTTGACCAGAATTTCCATATCTCAGGTTGGGATGGTCCCTCCAACCCAGGGTTATAAGTATTAGAAAATGGATCATATACGGAAATTTCTTCTTGTGATTGCTAATATTGGGCTCTACCGGGAAAAATACCCATTGGCAATGATTGTTCCGGAATAATAGAACCACCATCCGAAGTTTAGGGCATGCATCGGTAGGGATGAGATGAACAAGAGCAAATGCCACACACGGTTGCGGCAATCGCATTGGTGCTTGTTGTGCCACGCTAACCGCCTCACCAAAGAAGTTAATTCATCAAGTACGTGTTCCATTCTCTGTTGGTCCGCATGAGACGATTGAATTTCATTGACTCCTCTGGTTGAGGTAATAATTCGTGTGCTAAATTGTTGGGTGTTGGTCGCCATGTTTGCTATCAAATCTCTCGGCTTAGCTGCCGGGGTCTTGTCTACTAAGGCTCCTCCGGAGGCAAAGCATCCACCATGCTTCGTCATTTGGCGGCAAGCCTTCATAGAAATATTGAATTAAGAGCGATCGGTGATTTGGTGGTGGGGACGAGCTCGAGCACGCCTTCTTGAATCTTTCCCAATATTCATGCAAAGTCTCCCCTGTCATTTGTCTTATGCCACATATATCTTTTCTAATGGCAAAGACTCTAGAGGCGAGGGAAAAATTTCTCTAAGAACAACCGCTTCATGTCGGTCCAACTTGTTCTCGAACCTGGTGAAAGATAAAATAACCAATCCTTGGTCAGTATCGCAAGTGAGAAAGGAAATGCCCTCGGCTTGATGTGCTCTTCGAGATCCCATGTGGCTTCATGGTTGAACAAACCACATGGAACTCCTTTAGATGCTTATGGGGATCCTCACCGCAAAACCGTGAAACTTGGGCAACAAATGTATCAATCCAGATTTTAACTCAAAATCAGCATCAAGATCCGGGTATTGAATACACAAAGCCCGGTTAGTTATATCGGGAGCGACAAGTTCCTTAAGAGTTCTATTTTGCATGTTATCACCATAGTTTCGAATTATTCAAGATCTCAAGTTCACTCTCAATATTAAGATCAAATTTAGAAGCAATTCTTGCACTTAGCCTACGAGCTCTAATCAACCTATGCAAGGTTCTATCAATCTCAGGATCAAAGTCAACCAAGTTATCAGGCTCAGACCTAGTCATGCATCACACAAAAATAAATAAATAAGCAAAATACACTAGACAATGGTTAAAAATGTTAGAAAAATTAATAAAAAGTAAAAGTTAGTAAAAACACTTCAAATGAAAAGATTACACTTACTAATCCCCGGCAACGGCGCCAAAATTTTGACGAGCGCCGAACTCAGTCAAAATTATAACCGAAGTTATTACCTAAGCTTGTAGCACAGTGACAACACCGGATCGTCTCCTCAAGGATCGTAAATGCAATTTGATCAAATCAAGTGAAAGTTAGCAAAAAGGGGGGTTTGACAGTTTAAGATCGCACTTAACAAAATTAAAGGAAGAAATAATAATTAAAGAGTAGTCAATTTAGAAACCTATCCAAGATTGGGTGGATTCAATCATAGACCCTTCATAGAACACTTGAAGCGCAATTGAATTGTTAATTTGGATCTAACCGAGATCTCTGCATCAAATCCAGAATTCATACTAGACGATCGTCTAGAATTCAATTAACAAGTGATAAACACAAATCCGCAATCACACCATTCATGAAAATCTATGTTAATTTCAAGTACCGAATTCAATTAACTTAGGCACAAATCAGTAACCTAACCTCTTCAATTATGTGATTAATTTAGATCAATCAGTTCTAAGTTTCATCACAAATCTCAATCTTCATTTATGTGATTAGTTTAGATCAATTAGTTCTAAGTTTCATCACAAATCTCAATCTTAAACCAAGATCAAATCAGATCAACATAAATAGAATCACCATTCATGCATTCAAGATCAAGAAGAAGAAGAAAGAAGAAGAAAAGAGGAATTCAATTACAAATCAAATACAATGCATAACCAAGGTCTCAAGAATCCAAACCACAATCTCTTCAAGAGTTCTAAATTGACCCAAAGTAGCTTAGCCCTCCATTACCATGAAGAGGAGCATCAAAATATACAAAACTATGAGAAACTATGAAGAAACAAGAAGAAACTTAGAGAGAAATGAAGGAGAATTTACATCTTGTTCATGATAAATGGTGCCTTTTATAGAAGTCTAAGGTAACAAAATGACAAAGAGAAGTGGGTGGATGAGTGGGTGAGTGAGTGGAGTGTTTAAGTGGATGGATTAGTGGGTTGGTTTAGTGGATTGGTTTAGTGGATGAGTGAGTGGAATGGTTGAGTGGTTGAATTAGTGAAAAATGCCAAAGGACTTTTGGTGAGTGGAAAATTATGGACATGAATGGGTGAGTGGATGGATGAGTGGATGGATTAGTGGATGAGTGGGTGGAGTGGTTAAGTGGTTGGATTAGTGTATGAGTGGATGAGTGGGTGAGTTAGTGGATGAGTGGATGAGTGGATGAGTGGATTAGTGGATGGATGAGTGGATTAGTGGATGGATGAGTGGATGGTTGAGGACGAAAATTTTGTGTCTGACTTGGAAGCCAAAAACGACCCACTATACTTCAGAACCACGAAAAGTGTTTTTCATGAAAGTTGTAGATCCTTGTCTTGGCTATAAAATGGATAGCTGGTTCGTCCAATTTGGCTTCCTTAAGCCTAAGATATGTCCCAAATACCGTAGGTTGCTCAAACCCAACTTCAGCACCTCTGTTCCGACTTGCAAGCTCAAAATGACCTACTAGACTTCTTTTTCTCAAAATGTGTTCTTCATGAAAGTTGTTTATTTGGATCTTGACTATCCACTGTCAAAATTTCAGCCCATCTCCATTATTACATCTTGAGATATGATTTTTTGAGTGCACACTGTTCGGATTCTACTGACAGAACCCGTATTCTGACTTCCATGTCAACTTAGGTCCCTTAGACATCTGAATCAGACTTCGAGCTCTTCATCAAAGTTGTAGAGCTTCCTCTTATCTTTCCTACAAGGTAAAATTCATGTTCATCAGATATTAGGAACTCAAGTTATGGCCAAAATACAGAAACAATATCAAATCTCAATAATGCTGGAAATATTCAATTAGGACCAATTTGAGCTCAAACTCACAAAATCATACCAAACTCAATCAATTAAGAATATGGAGAGTGTAAATGACTAAACATAAGGGTTTCTTAATGAATAAAATATGTGATTATCACTAATACCTGAAATTTCGTTTGAAATTACAAAGTTTTATGAGTGATATTAATGACCATAACTTTGTGGGGACAATAAATAATGATGCTGGAAATGCTAATGTCTGGCTCTTCTTGGCTTTACTTTACAGTACCTGGCTCTTGGAAATTACCCTGTGCATTTGGTTAAGGCTCTAGCATCTGCAACTTTGACACTAATTGGAGATTTGATTTGCCAGGTATTATGATAATTTTATGCCTGTTTCTCTTTCAAATGGTTGTCAAAACTTATGCATTTGGTTAATATATATTTCAGAAGGAGTGACCCTTGGATGGAAAGAACTGCACCTTGCAATTCTATTAGTTTGTATTCTAGTGTTAAAAATCTAAGTGCATTTTCAACTGATGAACCTGAGGAAGAAACTTTTTAATCATAGCAACTGTAGATATTACATATTTTTAAGGGACATTGAAAACATCATTTGGTTAACATTAATGTGATTACTTTTTGGTATACTATTGAGAATTTAGTTTATTTTTTGTAGCATTCTTTGTCATATACAATCATTTTGGTGAGCGAAGCCTTAGTTTCCCGTTTGAGATTCAATATTAGTGGGCACATGTACTTTTTGAAGGTACTGCTCATTGTATTGAATCTTGAATTGTCCAAGTTGGACAGTTTGGGAAGAAACTTTTCCTTCACTTGATTATAATTACTCTTCAAATCTCATATCATATACTTGATGAAATTTTGTTGTGTGACATTTTCTTTTGTTCTCTGGGTGCATACTTGATCATGGTAGATGTCGCCACTTTCTAGTCGTGCACTTGGAGACCAATGGGAAGTGCTTCAGAAATTTCGTCAAGTATACGGTGTTTGATTTTTTTGAGTACTATCAACCAAGTGCTGGAAAAATGTCTTCTCGAATGGGATAGGGCCATACCCATACCATGTTAAGAGAGATGGGGATTTCAAAAATAATAGTACTAATGTGTTAAATTGACTTCAGCAATCATGAAACCTGATCGAAGTTGGATGTTACGAAGAAAGGATCACACTGGCCTTGTAAGTGAAGAATTCAAGGATGGAGTTGATGATTTCATCAAGGTCGCCAAAAGACACCCTATGGTTTCTGATGCATTAAGTCGCATTCCTTGTCCATGTGCAAAATGTAAGAACCATGTTTGGATGGAGTCATTTTCAGTAGAGAACCATCTGTACAAGTACGGATTTGTGGAGGGTTATGTAAATTGGACCAATCATGGTGAGGATAGATGGGGGGATAGTGGTTCAACATCCGTTGTCCATGATGATGAAGTGGAGACTAGGAATCCATATGTGGATATGGTTATGGATCTTTGCGGGTGATATATTAAATCAAGAAGTTCAAGATTTGGAAGAAGATCCGAATCCGTCGGCTTCAAAGTTTTATGATTTATTGAGGGACGCTGATGAACCTTTATGGGATGGTTGCCATAAGCACACGAAATTGTCAGCTGTAACTCAACTCTTGAATTTGAAGTCAGAGTTCAACATGAGTGAGAGTTGTTATAACTGAATGATTGTCATAATTAAGAGCATGCTTCCAGAATCAAAAAGGTTACCTGAAAATTATTATAGATCAAAGAGAATGGTTAATGATTTGGGTTTAGGATATGAGAAGATAGATGCATGTCCTAATCATTGCATGTTGTATTATGGACAATACATGGACAAGAGTGTTTACTCAGTATGCTTAGTATGCGGACATCCGCGATTCAAACCGAAGGTGGGACGTTCTAAAAATCAAAAGGATGTGTCATTCTTAGTGTTGCGATATTTTCCCATTATTCCAAGACTCCAACGTCTGTTTATGTCCAAAAAGACTGTACAATATATGCGCTGGCATGTGGATGGATTGCGTCAAGATAAATCAGTGATCATGCATCCAGCTGACGCTGAGGCTTGGAAAAGTTTTGACGCCATCCATTCGACATTTGCGCTAGAAACTCGGAATGTTAGGCTTGGCCTTTGCACAGATGGTTTTAATCCATTCAATAGTTCAGTTACTCCATACTCATGTTGGCCTGTTTTTGTCACACCTTATAATTTTCCCCCAAGTATGTGTTTGAGAAGAGAATACATATTCCTTACTCTTGTGATTCCTGGACCGAAGTCAGGGTAAAAGTTTAGACGTCTATCTTAGGCCCTTAATTGATGACTTAAAGATTTTGTGGGACAATGGAGTGAACACTTTTGATGCATGGAATAAGCAAAATTTTAATATGAAAGCAGCTTTGTTGTGGACAATAAGTGACTTTCCAGCTTATGGAATGTTAAGTGGATGGAGCACTCATGGAAAACTTGCTTGTCCTTACTGTATGGAAAACAGTAAGTCATTTGTATTGAAACATGGTAGGAAGTGTTGTTGGTTTGATTGTCATCGTCAATATCTACCTCTTGAACATCCGTTTCGTCGTGATCGAAACTCTTTTAAGAAGAATTCAATAGTGCAAAATTTTTTGCCGCCACAACGAATGAGTGGGACAAATGTCTTGAATAGAGTGACTCAACTTGAGGAAGTCATTTTTGGATTGAATTCACGTAACCAAAAACAACGTGGCTTTGGTCAGTTTCATAACTGGGTGAAGAAGAGCATATTTTGGGAATTGCCTTACTGGTCCACTAATCTGATACGACATAATTTGGATGTTATGCATGTTGAGAAGAATGTGTTTGAGAATATCTTCAACATTGTTATGGATATAAAGGGCAAGACAAAAGATGGTGCAAATGCAAGAGAAGATTTGAAGATAATATGCAAACGTCCCACCTTAGAATCGATTGTTGAGAATGGCAAGTATAAAAAACCGAAAGCAACTTATGTGTTAAATGCTAATCAAAGGAGGACAGTGTGTGAATGGATAAAACAATTGAAATTTCCTGATGGGTATGCTTCAAACATTGCACGGTGCATCAATTTAGATGATGGGAAGATATATGGAATGAAAAGTCACGATTGTCATGTTTTTATGCAAAGGTTAATTCCTGTGGCGTTTCGTCATATGTTACCAAAACCTATATGGGGAGCATTAACAGAGCTTAGCTTGTTCTTTAAAGAAATTTGTGCAACTGAAGTACGTACTTCTGTTATGGAAAATGCGGAGCTTTCCATTATTGAAACAGTTTGCAAGTTAGAGAAGATTTTTCCGCCAGCATTCTTTGACGTGATGGAACATTTAGTTGTGCATCTCCCCTATGAAGCTAAGGTTGGAGGACCCGTGCAATATAGATGGATGTATCCATTTGAGAGGTGTATGTTGTACTTGAAAAGGAAGGTTCGAAATAAGGCGAGAGTTGAAGGGTCTATCTGTGAAGCATATAATCTAGAAGAAATTTCTAATTTTGCTTCCATGTATTTTGATCCATAAATACAGACAAGACGTACTCAAGTTCCTCGAAACGATGATGGTGGGGAAGATATGACTAATGAATGCTTGTCTATTTTTAAACATCCATGCCGCCCTATTGGGAGAGGTCGTAATAGGTTCTTGACGGGTCTTGAGCTTCAAATTGCTGAGACTTATGTGCTTGTAAATTGCAGAGAAGTAGAACCCTATCTCCAGTAAGTCTACTCACTAACCTATCTATTTAATAAATTTCAATTATATTATATTTAATATTAAATATTGTATTGATTAGACAATTCGAGGATTCACTAAGGGAGACAAATTCTAGTATCTCCGAAGATCAAATATTGGAACTTTGAGATAAGGACTTTAGTAGGTGGTTAAAACATCTAGTGAGTTCTTTCATCCATAATCATATATATTATATAAAAAATAATGTTCGTTATACCAATACTAAATATTACAACTGTCTATTCTCTTTGTAATGATTCACAGGTAAATATGGGTCAAATTGAGGATCGAATGATTCGACAGATAAGTTATGGTCCATCCAAGTCTGTTACTTCTTACAATGGTTTAATAGTTAATGGTTATAGGTTCCATACTAAGGAGTACGGACAAAATAAAGCTACCATGAACAGTGGGATTTGCGTTAGAGGAAATATATATGGTGAGAATGACTTAGACTATTATGGCATCGTTGAAGAGATATTGGAATTGTCATATCTAGGTCAAAACAAAGTATTTCTTTTACGGTGCCAGTGGTTTGACCCGATTAATGGAGTCAATGTTGATGAGAGATATGGATTGATTGATGTCAAGCACAAATCGAGGCTTCACTCAAATGAGCCATTTGTATTAGCTGAACAAGCACAACAAGTATACTATACAGTATACCCACAATGCGGGGGTCGAGCTAGTGGGGAATGGTGGGCAGCTTGTAAGGTTAGAGCAAGACTCTTTGCGGTTGAGACATTCAATGATGAATGTGATGGATCGAGTGAGACAGCTGCTATCGATTACTATCAAGATGATGGATCCTTGACAACACCTAATATCATCACAGATGATGGGGTGATTTCTTTGTTTGATGCATATGCCCCAATGGAAGAAGTGGACATAAATGAAATACATAATCCAAATGATGTTCCGTTTATTGACCAATTCATTGATGACAACGAAGAAGATGAAAATACCGAGTTCATAGATGAAGATGAGGAGCTATATGATTCAAACTCAAGTAGTAGCATTGAACTTTGTTTATGTTATTTACACTGAAATGTTATTTTTATATTTTATGACATTTTTTGACAATATTGATGTATATAGTTTGTTAACATGTTATGTTTTATTATTGCAGACATTTATCATGGCAATCCGAGGTAGGGGCAATGGACGTGGTCGAGGGAGCGGCCGCAACAATCCACCTAATTGTTCTCAACTGCGCACTAGTTCACCACCACTGCAGCCTTCTCCGCGCTCCCCAGGTATACTTATATAATAATCTTGTTTTTGTTAACTCTTGATCTATATATATTTATGAATTCAGATTGCCTATAATAATGTTACGTGTTATTTCAGCTAATAGTCCCTTAACCATTGGTGACCCATCAACTACTGTTCCACCTTCCACTAGTGTCCATGTCCCTGTCCCACCCACCACTGTCGATGTCTCTGTCCCACCCCCCACTGTGTCTCTAATTAGCAACCCAATTTCTATGCCTTCAAGTGAAGCATCCCAAACAGAAATTGATAGAAGGCTAGTTATATCTGTGGAAGACGTCTCTCAACCGTGAGTAATAGTGTGAATGTCATGTTTTATTACATTTATTTACTTTTAGATTATTAACATATCATGGACTTGTAGGAGGAGGTTTGTCCCGCAGTCTGTGACTCGTGAGATTATGGCCACTGTGATCACACGGATGTCCATTCCAGCTGAAAAATGGAAAAATTATCCTATT